>OZ026822.1:3427206-3892314 GCA_964023185.1 Macaria liturata
GTTGAGAAAAAACGCCATGAATAGAACCTGTCGATTTTTGCATAGGTATTGTAACGATATAAAATTTGAAGTGTGTAAAATAAAATAAAATGAATTTAAATTGCAATAAAAATGAATTTAAATTGAAATAAAATGTATGTTGGAACGACTAGAGCTTAGTACCGGAATTAGGCAAAACCGGTACTAAGTACCGGTATATAAAAGTGACGGACGGTACTAAGTTAGCATGTAAGGGTTAAGGTGAATAAAATATTTCGTTACAAAATTTTAATAAGACTTACCGGGATATACTAAGCCGGAGCAACAAGGAACCTTTATTTCAAGGACCGTGCCGTATTGTGGTACTGGTATTGAGTTGTATGGTGTAAATAAATAAACAACAATTTCATATTCAACATAAAAAGGTTATATTTTAAAGCAAACAAGTTATATACACAGAAATAGTAGGCAGATGGCCACTCAAAGTTAAATTTTAATGTTACGGGTTACACACATTCGATTCAATTTAATTTAATTATGATTAATTTTAATCTTAGGGCTTATTCTCACAACAATTCCGATTTATACAGGTCGACTTCTATTACAATAGGTTAAAATGACTAAGGACTCGTCACGATTAATTAAATCTAATCCGAAATTCGAACGGTAGTTAGTAATTGCATGACCGCCTTCTTCATAAAATAATTTAGTGAAAAATATATATTGCGAATCTTATGTATCTAGAACGTTGGTAAATATAATTCGGCCTGATAGACACGACCGCGCAACCTGCTACGGATGCTGAACAATGATGATGGTTCTAGATAAGGCTGGAGAAGTCAACTCATGGCGCACGTCTTCGGAGGAAAAAATGTGTCATAAATACCGACTTTTTGGCGGTGCCTGGTGTCACGCCAAGAGCGGATGGACTGAAGATCAGGGTTGTCGGTGGCAAGGTGCGCTGGTGCCGTATAAGAAGACTATGGGCGCATGCTCAACCCGTCGATTAGACCCGGTTTAATTTCTTCTTCCTTCGTAAAGAGGAATATCCGCCGGGTCTGACGAGATATGTAATGGCGACAATCAAAGATCCAATCCAAAAAGGCTGATTGTGACTTGCGATTTCAATTTGTGATTTTTGTCTACGTTTCGACCGACGCAATGTTCACCCATCCAAGACGTCACAAATTCCGATTTTTTAATAGTAAATTACGTTCCGCAATTCCCTAGTAACGAGTTGACTATCTTTTTTTGCCAGACCGTACTTCAAATGGATCGATCTGTCAAAGTCAACGTCACCGGCTTCATTCAAGCAAATATCGGGAATTATCTGTTTGCAAACGAGTTTTGTTTATTTGTTTGGAAATATTAGAAAAATACGAATTATGTGCCGTGTGGTGAATAAAAATAAACACCAGTGTATTGACAAATGTGTCCTACCAACAATATAGTTGACAGAAACTATATTACGCAACTGCGATGTGAAAAGAAGGAGTTGTGATTTGCACTCAACTTTCTTCGCCAGAAATCAAGGTAATCTAGATTATACAAAGACCTAGGTGACAAGTAACGTACTACGTTACAATACCCCCCTTTTCGGAAAAGAGGTTAACGCAGTTAACCGTCCAAACAGCAGTGGAAGCTGATTGAAAATTTTAAAACTAAAAACAAAAATCTCCTAAACAAACTAACCAGTTACTAATCAAACGACAAACTAAATATACAAAAAAAGCAAAGTACTATCTAAATAAACACCAAATCAAAATACATACTAAACAAACACCAAACCAAACTTCAAAAAAAGAAACCTATAAGTAATTGAAAGTCGGTTGTAGACAATAGCTAATAACTATCATTCTGTTTAACTATCTTCCAAGTTTCGCGTATGTTTGTCTAAACCAAAGACTTGTAAAGACAACTAAAACTTTACAAAATAGAGAGCAATGAATCATTGGCTCTTACAAAACTTACAAATCCTAATCCATCTTAATAACTAACAAATCCTACAACTATAATACAAACTTATAAATTCTAATCTATCTTAAGCATATCTTTAGCATGATATTTACCAATGGTACCAGTATGTAATTCACGAAGTTCATAAACAACATCCGATAGTTTCTTCTCTACTTTACATTTTACAAATTTAGGTGCTAACTTTGCGGAGAAAAATTGTGCCGCATTCGACTGGACAAAGTTTCTACGCCAAACAATATCTCCTTCCTTTGCTCGAAAGTGTTGCCGTCGTAAATTATATTTTTGTGCATTTTTTCGGTATGCTTGAGTCAGTGCTTCTTCTACTTTCACATAAACTTCAGCCAGTTCATTGAGTGCTGTTGCTGCCGCATTTCTGTCACCGATCGCTAAGTCATCAACTGATGTTGGTATATCCCTCATAATGGAATGGAAAGTACCGTCAGTGATAATTTCACGACCTGTTGCCAGAAAGTACGGTGTATAACCAGTGGCTAGATTTACTGTGCTGTTCAATGAAAGCTGAATCTGTTGGAGATATTTCGACCAATTGCGCTGATCCTGATCTACCAAAATCGACAAGCAGACTTCTACTGTCTTATTATACCTTTCGACGGTGTTTGATTGTGGAGTGTAGTAAGCATTGTAAAAAATTTTCGGAACGGAGTATTTGTTACAAAATGCTTTAAAGGATGCACTTTTAAAAATAGTTGCGTTGTCACATATCAGTATAGCTGGCGTTCCCCATTTAAATATTATCTCTTTTTCTAAGAATGATGTGACCGTTTGGGTGGTCGCTGTTCTAAGTGGGTGAATCCAAACATATTTTGTAAAAACATCCACGACTGTTAATATGTACACATGGCCAGAGTATGCTCTTGGTAAGGGCCCTATTATGTCAAGCGAGAGCGTGTTAAGAGGTGTATCAACCTGTTTTTGGTTTGTCATTAACCCGTGAGGAGGTGAAGTGGAATGCTTATAAGCTTTGCACTTTTCACACTTTGAAACAAACTCTTTGATGTCTCTAAACATATCCTTCCAGTAGTAGTGCTCTTTGACTTTAAGGTATGTCTTTAAAGTACCAGGGTGTACACTGCAAAAGGAGTCGTGGTTTTCTTTAATACACGTCTCAATCAAATGCCTTGGTAATACTAATTTCCAACTATTTCCTGATAACTTCTGGTTTAATTTGCAGAATCTATATAGGCGGTTGTCCTTTACTTGGTAGTTTCTGTAGCGCAATGGTTTATTCTGACATCCGGTATAAACTTTATTATACCAATCATCATTACTTGATTGAATGCCCCCGTCATAGGATATTGCACTAATGGAGACTCTGGATAAAGCGTCAGGAACAACGTTTAGTTTCCCAGGTTTGTGACAAATGTCAAAATTGTAAGAGGATATCTGCATTGCCCATCTCGCGAGTCTACCCGATGGGTTGCTCAGCGACTTCAACCAACGTAAACTCATGTGATCAGTAACGACCGTAAACTTCGAGCCTTCTATGTATGCTCTAAAATAATTGATGGAATCAACGACCGCCAACAATTCTCGCTCTGTCGTGCTATAGTTCCTTTCGGGTTTCGTGAGCAAGCGCGAGTGAAATGCTACCGGGTGCTGGATTCCCTCAATTTCTTGTAACAACACACTTCCTATCCCTACTGATGAAGCGTCGCACTCAATTGTGAAAGGTTGTGTAAAATCTGGCGATGCTAACAGTGGCGCTGTGATTAATGCTAGCTTAAGAGTTTTGAAAGACTCTTCGGCTGCTTCTGACCATTCGATGCTTTGACTACCTTTTCGCTTTCCAACCAATGGTGTCATCGGTGCGATGATGGAAGAGAAGTCTTTAACGAACCTCCGATAATACGAACAAAGTCCTATAAAACCTCGCAGCTGCTTGGCCGTTTTCGGTTGGGGGAAATTTTCTATGCAGCTTAATTTTTCTGGGTCAGTACGCAAGCCTTCGGAATTTATAATATAACCCAAGTACTTAAGTTCTTCTTTACAAAAATCACACTTTTTCAGGTTAACTGTGAGGCCTGCCTCTTTAAGTGCTTTGCAAACAGCTGAAAGTATCGAGATGTGCTCCGAAAATGTAGGCGTTGCGATTAAAAGGTCATCTAGGTAACAAAATACTTTGCCGTCATACTTATGTTGAAATAACGAGTCTATTAATCTTTGCAATTCTGCGCCAGCGTTGGAAAGTCCAAACGGCATTCGTCTAAACTCAAATAATCCCCGGTTCGGTACAACAAAAGCCGTTTTTTCACAAGAATTTCCTTTCCCATCAACGCCATCCTGGTCTGATAATAAAATTTGCCAAAAACTAGAGGACAAATCGATTGAACTAAGATAATGTACTCCGCGCAAATTGTCTAGTATCGAATTAATGTAAGGAAGTGGATAAGAGTCCTTCACCGTGACATCATTCAACTTACGAGCGTCCAAACAAAACCTCCATGATCCATCTTTCTTCGGCGTCATAACAACCGGGTTTGACCATGGTGACCGTGATGGAGCTATGACACCAAGTTTCAACATTTCGTCCACTTCTTTATTCAACGCTGTCAATTTGGCTGGTGATAAAGGGTAGTATCTTTGTTTGATTGGATCTCCCTTTGTAACAATACTATGTTTGATCAGGTGGGTTTTTCCTAATCCAATTTTCTCTGATGAGATTGATTCAAAGCTTGCTATCACTTTCTCTAACGATTCGGACTGGTCGCAAGTGAGACCATCCCTCGGAATCAATGCTTTGATTTCGCAGAATTCTGCATGTACGGTAGCCGTATTGTTGGTGGTTCTACCTCGACGAAGAAACTTTCCAAATTTAAAGATGTCTATCATTTTAAAATCTTCCGTGAAATCCATTCCACACAAAATTTTGTGGTGGATGTCCGGGCAAACTAAAAAAGTGACGATTTTATTAATATGATTGCACGAAATCGGCAAATTCATAGTACCTATTGAGGTGATTGGCGACAAGTCAGCCAATAAAACTGTGGAGCTTTCTTCCTTAAGTTCAAATCCCAGTTGTATAAAATAATTGTGGTGTCCCGCACCTAATACTGATATATGTGCCCCTGGGTCAAGTAAAGCTTCATTCTTTATATCAAGAACTGTAAAAGTGACAAACAGACGATTATCATTAACCAACGATGATATTTCAGGTTGGTGCACAGTTTGGTTACTGTCAGCTACTCTCTGGGGCGTTATTAGTTTTTTTGGGTGGAAACCTGTGGTGACGGACAACGAGAGCTGCTTTTGCATGCCGAGCAATCTCTAGTGAGCACGCCTCTGGCTCCACAGTTGAAACAAACTACGCCTGCAACTGACCTGCAAACCTTGTAGCTGTGACCACTCTTTTTGCATTTCAAACAAGTTAATGGAATACTATTTGGTCGCATCACCGGGTTGCTTGCTACCGCATTGACTTCCCGACTCTCCGAAGGTCTCGTCTGCTGCAATACGGACGAGTACGCCTCATAGTTCTTGGTGACATTAATTAATTGATCAAAAGACGTTATGTCATTTATCGCTAAAAGCTGTGCATAAGAACTGAGCATGTTATGCTTCACAATTTCTAACAAATTGTCTTGGGTAATTGGATCATCTAACCTAGCATTTAAGTCTTGCATATCTAAAACATAGAAAGATACAGATTGACCTGGTTGCTGTTTTCTTTCTCTAATCTGACGCTCAATGTTGTAATTGTAGTCCTTGGGTTGAAAATATTTCTTGAATTCCGAACAGACATCTGCCCAATTGACTAGCCTATGTCGAACCGTTCTATAGAATTTTAATGCCGTACCAGACAGTAGTTCTGAAAACCCTTGAACAAGCGTGGCTTCATCTATCTGTCGTGCAAATCTAGTTTCATTTACTCTTACCAAGAATTCGTCTACATCGGACTCACCGGTGAATTTCAAATTTAAAGATGCTAAGTTAAGTGACTTATAGTAAACGTTAGCACTCGGTGGAGCTGCTAAGTGTGGCCGCACGTCATGTTCAAATTTATTATGTGTTTGTGGTAAATTTTGACTAGTATAATCACTAACTTTGTTTGGTCGCGGTAGGGTTGCACTCGTGTGTGCAATTGGATATGGTAGTGCAGCCGTCGGATGGGTGTGCACATTGCGTGTGCCGTGATCGTATGACGTGGACGTAGGTGTTAACGTATAAGTTGACTGAGTTACTGTTGACTGTTGCAAAGAACCGTGCTGTTCAACTTCAAAGTTTAGATTGGTACGTGGTCTCATATTTATAGACTCCATAGGAATGTGAACTTCCTGCGAGCGTTGCGTGAAAGCAGTGCTTATATCGCAGCGCGGAGTTGAAACGATGTGGTGTGGTGAGGAAAATTCCGTTGACTTATCAGAACGTTCATCAGAATGGACCGACATGTTCACAAACGACTATGTTAAAATGTCTCTAAATATTACTAAATTACAATTATGTACACTTAAATGTTCTTAAAGGTATTACAAATAACGCTGTGGCACTCTCTTGCAACAGTTGTAAACAATAGTCATAAAAATTTATCGCAGTATGGTATTTTGCAAAGGTACATATAATTTCCAAACATAAAATTTATTTTCACAATACAATCAATAACCAGATTTAAATAATTCAAATAATTCGGGCGCCATTGTAACGATATAAAATTTGAAGTGTGTAAAATAAAATAAAATGAATTTAAATTGCAATAAAAATGAATTTAAATTGAAATAAAATGTATGTTGGAACGACTAGAGCTTAGTACCGGAATTAGGCAAAACCGGTACTAAGTACCGGTATATAAAAGTGACGGACGGTACTAAGTTAGCATGTAAGGGTTAAGGTGAATAAAATATTTCGTTACAAAATTTTAATAAGACTTACCGGGATATACTAAGCCGGAGCAACAAGGAACCTTTATTTCAAGGACCGTGCCGTATTGTGGTACTGGTATTGAGTTGTATGGTGTAAATAAATAAACAACAATTTCATATTCAACATAAAAAGGTTATATTTTAAAGCAAACAAGTTATATACACAGAAATAGTAGGCAGATGGCCACTCAAAGTTAAATTTTAATGTTACGGGTTACACACATTCGATTCAATTTAATTTAATTATGATTAATTTTAATCTTAGGGCTTATTCTCACAACAATTCCGATTTATACAGGTCGACTTCTATTACAATAGGTTAAAATGACTAAGGACTCGTCACGATTAATTAAATCTAATCCGAAATTCGAACGGTAGTTAGTAATTGCATGACCGCCTTCTTCATAAAATAATTTAGTGAAAAATATATATTGCGAATCTTATGTATCTAGAACGTTGGTAAATATAATTCGGCCTGATAGACACGACCGCGCAACCTGCTACGGATGCTGAACAATGATGATGGTTCTAGATAAGGCTGGAGAAGTCAACTCATGGCGCACGTCTTCGGAGGAAAAAATGTGTCATAAATACCGACTTTTTGGCGGTGCCTGGTGTCACGCCAAGAGCGGATGGACTGAAGATCAGGGTTGTCGGTGGCAAGGTGCGCTGGTGCCGTATAAGAAGACTATGGGCGCATGCTCAACCCGTCGATTAGACCCGGTTTAATTTCTTCTTCCTTCGTAAAGAGGAATATCCGCCGGGTCTGACGAGATATGTAATGGCGACAATCAAAGATCCAATCCAAAAAGGCTGATTGTGACTTGCGATTTCAATTTGTGATTTTTGTCTACGTTTCGACCGACGCAATGTTCACCCATCCAAGACGTCACAAATTCCGATTTTTTAATAGTAAATTACGTTCCGCAATTCCCTAGTAACGAGTTGACTATCTTTTTTTGCCAGACCGTACTTCAAATGGATCGATCTGTCAAAGTCAACGTCACCGGCTTCATTCAAGCAAATATCGGGAATTATCTGTTTGCAAACGAGTTTTGTTTATTTGTTTGGAAATATTAGAAAAATACGAATTATGTGCCGTGTGGTGAATAAAAATAAACACCAGTGTATTGACAAATGTGTCCTACCAACAATATAGTTGACAGAAACTATATTACGCAACTGCGATGTGAAAAGAAGGAGTTGTGATTTGCACTCAACTTTCTTCGCCAGAAATCAAGGTAATCTAGATTATACAAAGACCTAGGTGACAAGTAACGTACTACGTTACAGTATTGCAAATTGTTCTTATTGTAAAGTAACAAATTGTAACTGATGATTATTCATGATCCACGTAATATTGTGGAATCTGAAGACAAAATATTTTACAAATTATACTGTTAACAAAGATATTGTATACAATAGAAAAAATATATTTAACCTCTAAAATGCTATTTAATTTAGTGTTACATATGTTACGTGACTCCTATCATTCCAAACCAGACAAACTTCGAAAATCGCAATAACTTAGTAGGTAATAGGTATGATAGAATATTGAAATGATCTTTTGAACAGTGTCATTAGAGTGCGTGTTATCAAGTGAAATAGAATCCCGGATCATGTTTTTACCTCAACCTGAAAGATTGTAAAACACACCGCGTCGCATGCTGTCATCGTTCGACACAAATGAGCTATTTAATTCTATTATGTTCGCGTATACCGCAAAAACCGATACTAAACCATCGCTACAAAACAAAATACACTTTAAGATACATAAAATAAAGTCGTATTAATCTAAACGCATGTCGAAGAAACTGCGTAAAAACCGACGCGCGATTATGAACTGTAATCATCGTAATCATAAACTTCTATTTAGTTTACTAAACATTCGTTTGTTTATAAAGTCAACAACGGTTCCGTTCAAAGCAATATATCTTCTAACAGCTAGATGATATGTTTCATTTTTGCAATGGCAATGTGGGTAATTTGTTTTTTTAGCATGCAACACACGCAAGATCGCGCGGAAGTCCGGTCGTCGCGCGTGGTTGATTCCCGTCATGGGGTAATTTTACTGGTGCATTTGGCAACTGGAAATGCGTTCGGAAATCGGAAACTTGCGTTTTTCAAGCATTACCTATCCGTAGTCATATATGAAAACTGAATATTTCTATATTATATTATATTATAAGTTAATGTTTTATGTAGGGATTAGTTAAGACTCTGGTTTAATACATAACATAGTATATATAATATACCTAACATTATTTTAATCTTGGACATGCTGCGTTGCCAGGATAACAACGGAGTAGGTCGAAAATTATTTTTTACTTTATTTTGGTCAATAACAGTGTATACCACACAAAGACTGGTACTGCTGGTAGCGCAGATGATAATGATGATGATTGAGGTCATCCCATCCAAATCATTACGAAAAAAATTGTAACAGTGTCAATTTCGATAATAATTAGATGTCACAATAACCAAGAGCAGCTTCACAATAAAGATCAAGATGTCGGAACCGGTGTGGCCAAGTCAAGAAGCCGGTTAAGAAATGTGCTTATGCAAACATTGCATCGGTTATGTAGCTGATGTAGCTCATACGTTGCCCAATTGGTTCACCCGGTAGCATAGATCGGGCGATATTGTGATTCATAATCGTAACATCATAGTTTGCGGTTATGAGTTGCGAAGTTGGATGCGATGCGGAGAATGGAGCTGAGATTGGATTTGATTACGGGTTGCAATTACTTTAATTTGTACTTGTGAGTCCTATTGTGAGCTACCCTGTGATTACGTAGTAAGAAAATAATAGAATGTAGTTCATTCTCAATGGGAACACAACACGATCACTTAATAACATTGATTTAATTTGGCTAAGAAATGAAATGAAACAAACACACTAAATATCGTGATGATAGTGCAATTGATACTCAAGCTACAGTCGGGCAAGCAATTACTGACGATGAAGTCCAATTTGTTCTGTCAAGATTCAATAGGACAAGCAGAAAAAGGTAAGTACTTAGTTATTTTATTATTGCTGATAATTAGATTTCCTAATTAACATCAGTAGAAGTAAAATTTAAAGAAATATAAAATGATTAGCTAGGCAAACATTTTATACATCATGACTTTCGACACTAATCCTTGTAATGTTGCCATTGTTTACGACACGCAAATTCCTAAAATTCCCCGAAACTGGGAAGGTCATTCATGTCCACTATCAAAGGCCATTATGCAAATTAAATATAACGATACCCTATCTGTATGATAAATACGTAGTAACGTCTATTAGGAGATTAGAACCAGTTTTAGTCAGAACCGGCCCGGCGAGGTTTCACTTCGATGTTGCTGTTCATCTGTGGTTCTTTTACAATTGTACGCACAAAGAGATAGGATCGGCTCGAACTATCCCAGTCTGAACTGAAGATAAATTTATTAAGTAACTGAACATAATGTTGTCATTTGTCAATTAGGAAACGTACTTTCAAATTAATGTAACAATGAAAAAAAAAACAGCAAGAAGAAGAAACTGAATACCAACAAAAATTTCTAAGCCCAAGCTAGTAAGGTAGTATATTATTATAAAGGACACGGACAAATCCATGCAGTTAGATTTGATATTTGAACACACAGCTTAAACCATACAACTAACAACTCACGTACATGACAGGGTACCACGACAGATCCGTAATAAGAAATTTTCTAGCTAGATCGATTTCTTGCTGGCACGACTAATCTAGTATTGAATATGTCGATTATCCAGCAAATTAGCTTGTAAATGACGGACTGCAAGAGAAAGCGATCGTTAGGCTATTAGCTGACGTGCAATATATTGTAAATCGTAACTGCAGCCAGGATGAAAGGCGTATTGGCTGTGATAGACGTCCGAGCACACTCAAAGATAATTACGGTAGAAATGAAGATGATAAGATAAGCAGACTGGAATATAGCAAAGAAGCCAAGTAAATATCTAACAGAAATGGCAAAAGAAATGCAAATAACAATGGTTAAGGAATGAATTACTAAATTAAGTAAAAAGTTTGAGACATACCTAAGATTGGCCAACGTTCGTGTGAAATCGGCGGCCAAAATATTATTAATTTATATTGTCATACATGTCATCATTAGCAGGTAGACTCAAGCAAGACTAACTAATCTACCTGAAACACGTACTAAAAAGACAAAGATATTACCTGCATTCTAGTTGGACTTCACCCCAATTTTCGAAAGTATCTTTAGCCACCAAACATCAAACTAAACCCAAGAATCAATGCGTAGACGAGATGACCACAGTGTTTCGTCCGGTAACATGATAATGACGGGTCTTTATAGCTTTCTATTCATAAGTAGTGTTTATTGACTCCGTTCTCACGACCTTTTGCTTTTTTGCTACGTGCATAAAGAAGGCTATCTACATTCTATCATCCAACTATTACTTGCTACACACCGATATAATATTACTACGTAAATGTTTTTTTTGTGTTGTCAAAAGAGATGTTCCGGATGAGCAATTATAATGACTACTACTGTGTTATGAGTTTATACTACTGGTTGTGTTTTAGAAAATCTAATGTAGTCAATGATCTCGGCAAATGTCTGAAAGACACATCGATATGTAAGTAAAAATTAAGTCTTCCATTTTTTTTCACTTATTTTTTGCGAACTTGTTTATGTCTCAATATAACGTCTTCAATAATCGACAACCCCTAATTGCGAAACTAGTTCAATGGCATAAAAATGTGTCATAAAATTATTACCTGTTATAATGTCTATCAACAATAAATCGGGCACTAATAGAGCAATGGCCATTGGCCAATCATAACACTCCTCAGATATTAAAGCTTACTTCCAAGCTTATTTCAAATACAGCCAATTAATCTTCTTAAGCTCAGGTGACACTCTGGTCAAAAGCCAATCGCTACATCAATAACGAATGTTAATTAAAAATTGCGATAGGCTTATTATGTAGATTTTATTCTGCCAGAGAGCGTGCGTGCGCCACTGACCGAGATCTAGGCATATTTCCATAATTGTTATATGACTAATCATTCTTATAGCTACTATGTAGTTATATTACACTTACTAATAAATCTCATATTCCTTATAAGCACTTGCAATTATTGTTTGTATGTAATTGGTTTCTGCAAACCTGCTTTGATGATGTCTTTACAATGAATAGCTGAGAGTTACAATCTGGGGATGTTCCAATCTGCAGTAGATGGGGATCGTCTATTTATGCATGTTAGTCAAGCGTACGCCAGGACATTTTATGTTTCTTTTGTCATAAATAATATTCCTTGACAACAACGCAGGATATGTTCAAACGCTATCCCATATTAGGTAAAAAATAGACCAGCATGTGGCAGGTGTTACCTATGTATATTCTATCATTCACCTGCATCTTTATAAAATTGAATTGATATTATTTCATTCATTTGCATATACCAGCATGCACAATTGCACATCAACCTAAACAACCTATTACAAATTCATTTACATATACCAGAAAGTACTTCAACAGCAAAACCACGTCTCACAGCTCCAAATAAAACCTATTACGATAAAGATACAGAAAGCCACTAGTTTCCGCGAGAGAAAGCTTTTCCATCCAGATCTTTACATCCTCACTGGGGTATATTATACTTATACAGTCTACACATTCAGTCCGAAGCAACTGACCACCATTAACTATACTCATTTCCATAATTATGCAGCAGTTTCATATCTTTCGAGATCTCACTTTTACCACTACACTGCGTCGTTGTAATGTTTTAGTTCAAAGTTTATGTTATGTGAAAAACTCTAAAGTCTAACTGTTTCAGTCGCGCGTTGAGTTTAATTTGTAACAAGAAAACTGAGTGTGTTTACAGAATTTTACGGCGCAGTAGGCCTCGTTTGACAGTTTCGTGCTTTCTCAAAGTGTTTTCAGTAAAATTATTTCTACAGAGAGAGCTTAAACTTTTGAGTATTGTGAATTGTCTAGTATACTATACACTTACACTATTGTATTAAATATTCCAGCAACAAATTTAAACCAGTGGCAAGAATATCATAGCTTCAACATCCGTTTGTGCCCTATATTCTTACGAGTAAGTGCTCTATAAAATGATAAATGTTTTAGTTAAGTAACATAGAATAAGGTTTTTGGTAAAGGGAAGAAAATTTAGGATTATTCTGCACTTAAGAATAGTTAGTAATGCACAATCGAACATATAGGATTTCCTATACTATTCATACTTATAAATCATACTGAAAAATCATCAAAACAAGTCCGCTACTTTCTAACAATAGCTCTTTGAGCTGACGTCAAAGTACAAATATACGACAACGTTACTTTGCACCGAGGCAATTCCATACATGGCGCCGAAGATTTTGTATTGCAGTCGGCCCATAAAATAGCCATGTCATATTGTATACTTTATAGTTCCCGTAACGTCAAGTCATCGTGATAACACTGACAAGTTAAATGAGTGCTTTTTATTTATTTTTTGTGAGAAGTAACTGCTATGGCCGCCAGGTGGCGCGCCGTTAGCCGACTATTCTGAGCGTGGCGTATCATGATCTGTGCTTTTGACGTCCATGATAATGCAGTTTTTCGGGAACAAGCCTGGAAATGTGGCAATGACAATGCTACTTTCTTGTTAACGCATTTGTAACTTTATTTATGTATGTCTTTAGATTGACCGCTAAGTATTTACAAACTACATAGTAGGAAATCCCAGAAAAATAGATTACAAAAGCATAACGAGCAAAAACATTAAAGTAAAAACACAGAAAAAACATCGTTTGACCCAAAACTAAGTAACAATAAACAAACACCGTAAACTCATTTCAGCGTTATAGCAACATTTAGAACTCGTAAAACCTATAATAATCTCCCCTCCCCATCAACGGGGTAACTCGGTCGATACGATAGCGGCAACACCAGCCCGCAGTGTCACGCCAACCACGATTTTGTAAATGTCATTTACTCGTGGAGCTGCCTGAATACAAATAAGTTCTTTTCTTACATCATTGAATAAAACACACAGTTTTTTTTATCATCAATTAATCAATTAGATCTTGTTGCGTCGTTTTTTGAGTTTAAATTAGCTACGTAATCAAGATTAAGCTAACCACTATAAAGCTAAGCTTTATAGGGAAAAGCAATTAAGTTAAGCTTATTAACAAAGCGTTATGGTAGAGAAGTTTTAAATTTCAATCTTATAACACCTCGATTTTTTAAAAGCAATCAAAACTAAATTTTGTAGCTTGGCTATCTACACCATATTCCAAGGAAACCTTCCTGGTCTCAAATAATACTGGCAATCTAGCCATAAAATGAAGTCATTAAAACGTTCAATAAAACCCCTAATTTCCAGCCCATAAAAGTCCCAAACCACTATCCGCTATCCAACTAACAAAAAGCATCTATCGTGTCTCAAGCCTCGCAACAAAGAAATAATCACCTGTACAGTTATGTTCCTATCATTTGATATGGCAACACAGCGTAGTGCGAAACACAATAGGCACGGCAAAAACACAATAACACCGTATGTCAATGTAAAGTTCAATAGAAACCAACGATATTACTTGTAATAGACACCTAATTATGGTAATTAAATTATTATATATTAAAAAATACACACTATGGTAAAAAGGCGAGAGGCTCGATGGAAAATGCCCGTTTTAAGATTTGGCATGTCCATAGTAACTGTGAATGTTTTCTGGTTTAATTTTGACCCTATAAAGACCCATTTAAAATTCTAAATCCTGTCCATCCGAAGGTTGCCTGGAAGAAATTGCCTAAGACGATTAGGCCGCCCAATGTGCATTAAATTAGTTTTTTTAATTTCTTTCATTATGTAATTTCTTTGGTGTGCATTAAAGACATATCTTATCTTATAAAGACTTTGTTTCAAGAAGAATACATCGTTGAAGAGTCCGATACATATTGAGGACCTTAAATCATCAATCCGAGGACATTTGTTATCTTGGTGGAAGTTCTAATCCTTCCATGATGAATCTGCCCATCTTTCTCACTAATTCTGCTGAGAAATCATACCCCTAGTAATCAGGGTTGAACGAATAAGAAGATAGTTATAAGTTAGGTGTCTCTGACAAACTTGTCTGCTAAGTTCAAAAGAAACCATTGGCATGTTCTGTTGTATGTGAAAAGGAAAAAGAATGCGCAAAACAGTGTCTTATTTGTACGGGTTCTGTATAAGTCATAAGTCTCAGCTTATGTGACACCGTGACTGTATGTATGTATATATGTAGGTAACAACTGGAGATTACGACTTGGAAGACTTCTTTGCTTCGTTAACTATATGGGCTGTTAGCTGTTACCTACTTTTAGAATGACCGATAAAGAGAAAATAGAAAGACGATGAAATCAGTATAGAAAAAAGTAAAAGACTTAGCGAAAGAAAAGACATTCGATATAGGACTCAGGATAACAGTTTGTACTTTTTTTTTAGTAAAAAAGAAGTCGTTTTTCACTATTGAGTAGCATTTCTAATGAAAATTAAGGCAAAACTAAAATAAACTTTATAGACAGACGACACAGGTAAATATCTTCTTCTTTGTCAAACTCTAAATAGACTTAAGTAAATGCAAAGTTTGGAAATATGTAAGGCGGTTAACTTTTTATTTTTTTTATTAAGTTTATTTCTTGAGTATCTAATTAAATAAACTGAAGAATATTCACTTTCTTAACATCTAGAGTTCTTGAGAGAATGGTCATGGTCACCATCTACCTTTATTCAACCACGTCTGTTCCATAAAATGAAACATGTAAACTTTATCTGCGACTTACGGAACCCTACCTCATTTCCCACATTTGAGCTTTACAAACTAACAACACCGTTATTGTGATAAACTGACTAAAATTAACAAACTAACTAGCAATAAGTAAGCGGATAATATTGGAACTAAGATGTTTTGACCGAGATATTATTTTGAAAGAAGCACCTATAGCTCAACAAGCGGAGGTATTCGCATAACCTCGCGTAGGTACATCGCAATTACTAATGTTAAGTAATTGTCGACGAAAGCAGTCTTTGGATGGATGACCAAAAAGTGGTAGGTATTCCATTTCACCGCTTTCGAGGATCGGATGATGCTGTATATTGAAGGTTCCGGCTGTTTGTCATACAACGGCAGTCGATAAGCCTTGTCATAGGCCTTTTAGGGCGGTTACAAAACTCTCGACACCAGAGTTGGCTACTTTATACGACCTTACTTTATCTGGAAAGTTTATAATAGCAGAAGTGCTGCCTCTATTATCTTGCGCTGTAGATAACAAGTAGTAGGTATTCTGTGGCCCCTAACGATGACTCGCACTTGACCTTTGCGGACCTACTAACTGAAATTAACAAACTCAGTTTCTACTCTAGCTATTTGGGGCATACCTACCTACCTGCTTTTTAATAATCTTGTACGTACATGCAACACGGCAATATTGAAATTGAAAGTTTGGGCTGGTTTAATCTGTGTACTATTATTTTAGTAACGCATGCACTCTTCGTGTTTCAAACAACTGATTTAGCGTTGGCTTTGTAATAAATTTGTGTAATCATTTTACTAGAGGCGTAAATTTTGAATTTGTTTTGTTTGATAGTTAGGGAACTGATTTAAATATTAGGAAATGTTCAAATTTTGAATTTCCAGCTGTTTCACATAGGCTACATACTAGACTTTTACATCTTCTCGGCTCTTCCGTATCCAAAGCAGTCTGTTACATTTAGTGTTACACTCCATGAGCTGACAGATTTTTTAAAAATATCTATATATATATATATATCTCTGTGATTGTATGTTGAATCGAGCAAGACATTTGTGTGAATATAATAGCCTAAGAGACCCTCAAGCTTAGCGTCAAATTTTGCTACCGGTATAATTTAAAAAGCATTTAAAACACCTTCTATACCTCTAATATTATTAACGTACCTACCACAAAAAGGCGTTTAACCCACGCCCAGCTAACCCACCCATCCAATGGGCCATCACAAACGTCGCCTGTCAAAGTGACAGCCAACGGATACGACAATGAACTTGGCGGGAAGCGCTGTCGTTCTTCATTTAAAATATTAAAAAGTTGCCCCGAGGTCGTTCGGACTTCTTGGTCATTTTCATAAATTGTCCGAGTGGGTTTTGGTCAATTGATCGAACTGGTGCCTTGACCTTGGTAGGCGCTTCAGGGTGATAAGATAAGTTTTAAGTAAGTAATGAAGTACCAATCAACAATAATCACACTTTCGCTTAAATTCATATGACTACTGATTGTGAGTAAAAAAAAAAACCTTTTCTGGTATGATATAGGTAAAGCATCAACTTACGCGAAACAAAGCTGAGTTGTAGCAAATGAAGTTTGTTTACATTTTGTCCATTAGTTACCTGAAAATAAAATAAAACATATTTAGCAAAGGTCACACAGAAATAAGTAAACATACCTTTTTTTGACCCAGTAAAACCTTTAAAAGGTACCACTCGACTCCGGGGAGGGCGAGTGATTATGTGGGAGTCTCCGCCAGAAGGACGGCATACCCACTTAAAACCTGGGGTGTTCCACCTCTGCATCGCGATCAGGGCCCCGAGAGTGCGATGCATGCGTCCGCAGCCCTGGCGATGCTGGCCCGGCATCAGGCCCCGTCTCGGGGAGCTTTTGCTCATCCCTCTAATAGACGACGTGTCGGAACACGGGACACGTCGTGCATCCTGTGGGGACTCAGTCCAAGTAAACATACCTAAGCTCTTAATAAAAAGTGTAATGTAAATATAATCATGTAATCAGGTATTTCATGATTCTTATCTACACGAGTTGTTCTTGTCAAGTGCTAAACCCGCGCTTAAACTTTTTTATTGGAAATTGAGCGAAAATAATCACGACCGGCAGGATTCGAACCTGCGTATTTCTGATTAAAGTACCAGCCAGAACGCCTTAACTCCACAGGGTAGGCCAGCAGGATCGAATCCTGCCTGTCGTGATTATTTTCGCTTATTTTCAAATAAAATGTTCGAGTCTTATCTACATGTTTATAAAATTGTTCAATCAATCAATCAATATCGCTTTTTTGTACACCAGAAAACAAAATTACAATACTTTACAGCAATATTGCTTAACCTAGGTTCATTGGGCGGCCTTATCGCGTAGAGCGATCTCTTCCAGGCTTATTGTTACAAGTACTTACTTAGTTAAAATCTGCCGTTTATTGTCACAGGCACTTACAGATTTTAACAACATACGTCATCGTGCCAATTTTATCGCAATGTCGTAGGAGTTACTAAAATAACCTCAACTCCCTTTCCTTGATCTCAATCATTCTATTAGAGTTATTAAACTGTGTAAACTGTAAAATTAGCGTGTCTAGATTGCCGCTAATAAAACGAATTAGGAGATAAGGTGAATTCATAGTCGTGTGAATGTGTGTGAATGTAAGCATGTGTAGATAGTCTGGATACTAAGAAATAGCACAAGAATTTTCTCACTTTGATCATCGCTTTAGGTGTTTACTAGGCTTAGGTACTATTTGAGTTAGAGCTTGTCCAAAGTTTCGTTTTTTTTTTCTTTATTTATAATAATAAAATATAAAAACAAGGGAAGAAAAGCTAAACATACTATTTCTAACTACAACATAAGCTAGTTTTTATCTAAATAAAAGATTTTTAAATAACATGCCATATGACGTCGTTTAGTATGTGTAGTATCACACTTACAGATCAGAGATAACAGCAAAACGATGTGTCGCCCAACGTGGGGCTCGAACCCACGACCCTGAGCTTAAGAGTCTCATGCTCTACCGACTGAGCTAGCCGGGCTGGTGCGGGACCAGTCGAAATTATATATCACAACTTTTACGTAACACTTTAAGCATTTCAAAATAGCATCAACTTCTTTCAAGAGTTACGAACAAATGTCTGAAACACATCTGAAGTTTTAACATCCGCATTCTCTCAAGATTACTTTCAAGGCTCTTGCCATTTTGCGTAGTGAAATGGTAATAAAGCCTGTGTAAAAAGCGATCAACTGGTCAAATGCCGGGTAGTAAGTCGAGTGTGTCTTTCTCACCGCCAACCAGCTGACGCAAAGCCTAGATCGTGGGGAGGTAGTTTCTGTAATCCGTGGTACCATGAGAAATTTTAATAAAAAAAATGAAAATTAGTCGATTAACGACAAAACATTTGTAATGGATATATTGTTTGGTGGTGATGGTACAAACTATGCTTGGCTTATGGTACTTTAAACTTTTTATTGTGCTAGTTGAAGTTCCATAAGGCAATTAACTACTTACTTAATTAATTAATATATGCTGTTTATAACCCAAACACTTATGTCTTATAGTCAACATGAGTAACTAAGCTAACAGTTTACTGCCTAAGTGTCACCAAGCGCCCAGATTGTGTCAAATAGTTTTTGTCTTTTAGGTCACCCTTCCATAGACTGATCGGTGCAACTCGACCGTTGCGAACTTTGGTAATTACATAGTTCACATACATATGCATGCAGGACTATTAATAAATTATGTATTTGTAATTTGACTACCAGTCAAATACAGATACAAAATACAAGCCAGTCATCTGAGCCAAAGGTTTTTGGGTTAACTCAACTGTTGCTAACTTTGATGATCGCTTGCGAATAGCTTACCTCAATCACATCCAAGTGAGTGCTACCTGTCTAAAAGACTACTTGCATTATAATTTGGTACTAAACGCTCCCTCGTCCTATATTTAGTTCCTGTAGCAATACGATTGGCCACCTTGACCCATATTCTGAAATGGCGCATTGCGTTGCGCAAGGGAGTTTGTTACTTGAATCACAGGTAACGGTATATTATGGGTGTTCTGGTAACAATCAGAATTAATAAATAAATATATGTAACTAATCTTAGTGGCGACTGATCTATCTTGCCAGGCGCAAGTGTACTTTGCTTCTCTCTCCATCTTCTCTATATTTTCTCTCTACAGAAAAGCGTTTAGGCATCTATGTTTCTAACGTAAATAAGTATAGATTATACTGTTTTTATAAACATATCTAAATTACCTACTAATGGAAGGTCTAGCTATCTTGATGTTAATTAATTAGTACTAGCTTCAAACTTTTAAGTTCACATCTTTTAGCTATATTCATAATTGACCTAATTTAGTTGAGAGTAAAACTGCACCGTGCAACTCAAAACTGTTTAGCTCTCATTTTCTTGCTTCGTTCAGAAATGAAACGGGCATTGCAGATACAATTATTCTGTGCATAAAAGTGCAACATTTTCAGGGTTTCGAGCAAGCCATGACCGCCGCAAGGTCCATATTGGCAGACCGGCCAACCTTCTTTCAATCAATAATATTTCGTACGTAATGGACGAAAATACATCAAGGAAATTCACCTGTCTTCCTCAGTACTTGACCTCTTTATTATTATTACTAGATTACCGTACGCGGTATTATCTGGGTGGATTAGCAAATTACGATTCACATAAACTTTGAACATCAAGTACCTAACTAGAATTTTGTAGGATCAAATAATTTTTTTACCGATGTTTTAAGAAATTTAATTCGACCCTTATGTTCGATGTTAATCTTCACTGTAGCCTAGATATGTATGCACGATTTCAATTCTCATGGAACAGGGGTCCCTACATAACACAAATATAGTTACCTATAGATAAAGCGATAACAAATTATGACCACATTGTGACGGTGAAATGGCTTGCTATACTATACCTAATAGGCCAGCAAGCAAGGGTTGGCCGCAGGTAGGTGAGCCTGGAAGGTCAAACCAAGCCCTCCGTGACTCACTAACTCACTGTTTAAGTGATGTTATAATCACGATGATGTAACGGTGAAAATTTGGAACTAGGTTGTTATTTTTTAAACTCAATAGATTTGGACCCTGGCGACTGCAACACAGGGAATCTTACTGCAGTAAATCGGCCATAGAATGTAACTATAGCAATATGAATTATAAATAATAAATAAATAAATATTTCAGGACATATCACACAGCGCCATCTAGCCCCATACTAAGCTTACGCTTACGAATTGTTAGATATTTTAAGATCTCTGTCTCTCTCTCTCTTGAGTCGTATTCCTCTTGAGTGAGGGTCGTCACTCCCCCGCAGAATTAATTCGTTAGGGGAATTTTCTTGGGCAGATACAACCAGGTCCTTCCACGGATTTTTAAGATACTCTGTTCAAAATAAATAAAGACTAGATAGTGTAGACCCGATGTTTGGTTTTAATAAGCTATATTCAGCATCTTGTTTCTTACATTTCAACAATAGTAGAGCAGTCTTAAAAGTTAATTAATCTTAGTTCAGTTAATAACAAGTAAGTACTTAAGTAATTTGCCAAATCATATTCTAGAACCCAGCTTTAAAAACACCATGTTTTCTTTTTTTATAATTTTGGCTAAGTGGTTTCTTCATTTAGGTGATTTAAGTAGCTATTGTTCAATAAATTAAAAACAAGAAATCCGCTAAGTATTCAAATCACGACTCTCGCTAGTTTCCTGTCCAAAAACCGCCGCTACAAAGTAGACGCCGACCAATAAATGATTATTTAATTACATACGCATTACGCATTGTACTCGCCTAGTAGGTTGTGACTTGCGCAAGAGTGCGTTAGTGAGGCTATAAATTATATTGACTGACATATCGGTCTCTATTTTCTGGAAAGACCTGAGTTACCTACTTGAATATGCGAGCATGTTTTTTTTAGTTTTTATACATTTTTATTTATTTTATAAGATTATACGATTGTCAATTTACAGTTATCGATGTTAAAACAGCATAAGTACACTGACATTTTATATAATAACAATTTTATACTGTTCTATCAGTTATAATCATAATGTCTAAATGAAATCTTCCAAATCCAAATCTACTCCTACTAGAAAAGAAACCACTCAACTCAAGATTAAACCACATCGTAACGCCACACTGTATTTCATAAAAGCCCTTAACATAGGCCCTTGATATTGTGGCACCGGCAGCTTAATAGGTACTAGTTACTATTGGCGATAATCAAGAACCAGTTCGGTATAACCCTGCGCCTGTGCCTGGTTGATTTAATTGCCGCACACGATCCGCCCGGACCAGAAATTGGAAAGCGGCAGAGAAACGCGCACTATTGCTATGGTGAATCATGGATCGCGGCCAATGATTACTATGTTACAGATTCAACAACATAACAATCAATATATCAAACTATAATGTATCGGTCTTCAAGTCGAGAGTGAATCGGTTGCTTCTAGGCAAGCGCGCTAGATCGTAGATTACAACGTTGCTTAACATCAGGCGAGTTGTAGACAAGCGTGAGCTCTTCTTGTTTAAAAAATCATAAACATCCAATCAACAATCTCATGAAAACACAGAGAGAAAGCTTTTACACTTGCAGAATAAAGCACATAAACACACTAAACTTTTTAAAACCAGTGAAAAACATATCTGATGAGAAACATCGCCTACTGCTACCCATAAAAACTGAACACAAAAACTAATGATCACATTAACACAGTAAGTTTTACCGAACACTGCACTATATGTTAACATAGTTACCTATTGAATTTATGCCCCGAGGTTATTAACTATGGCATGTCTTAAGAACTGTCATACGAGTATTATGCATGAACAGACGAGACCTACATCATAAATTTACTGCCACCTTCTGTCAATTTCAGACATACACAGCTATATATATATATATAGCATATAGAATAGAATCTATCGGCTTGTAATCGGTGATTTAGCTTCAAGTTCAACTTGACCGATAACTACCGAGACTGACTATGTTATGTAGTTAATGGATATTATGGAGGTTAAACGGTAAACGCTCAGCCGAATTGATTTATACGCGGTACTGAGGTAGCGAATATACGGAAGTTGCTTTATATTGTATAATATTCCGTGATGGTGTAGGAAGACAGCTCCAACACCTGTGCAATGGTGGCTGGACGATATAAGAAAGTTAAATAGAAGGAAATATCTGGACATAAACAGCGCAAAAAAAGGTTATTGGTTTTCAGAGAATAAGCCTCCTCCCATTCAGTCTGAAGACGGCTCTAAAGAGCTAATTACGATGATGATGATTCCGTGGAAAGTAGTAAATTTGCAAATATTACTGAGAAATACTTAAAATTATTGTGACGTTCTACATATAAATGTAATATGAAACCGTCGACAATACTAATAAGCTATGGCATTTACATTGAGGCGTTTTCAGGGTGTGAATAACACCTGATATTACTTATAGGGATCCGACTGTTCGTTTAGTTCTTATTCTAAGAATAGCAAATCACAGGCGAAATATTGACGACAGAGTTTGACGGTATAATCTGAAATGTGTGTGCAAATCATATTCATACATTTATTAATATGTATTTAGCAAATAAATAAATTTACATAAGCTCTCGCTTGCAGAGACATTCCTACATCAAATTGTGTTCAGGTTAACAACCTATTTATATAAAATCGATACAGGTCCACATTTCCGAATACAGGTGATATCCCCATAAACCGTGGGGACTAGGGGTAGATAGCATCGCTTACCTTTATTGTCAACCCCATGGGACTCTGACGTCATTGGTGGCGGAATGTCGCGACATTACCATACATACCTACATGTTATAGTATATATGTAAGTTGGTTTTATGAGTATATGGTGTGTGTTGTTTGGTATTTTCAAACGGCTTTCAAAAAAGAAAAGATCTTTCTAAGTCTTTCCTCGAATAGAGCGGTCTAACTATTTATCTATGTAGGTGAATATATGTACTAAGTAAGTAGTTATGGTTTGCGTAATTCATGCATTCATTGACCATTTATTATATTTAAATATGTAAACATCTAAGTATTTATTGAAGTATTTTGCTACAGGTCTTTAGAGAAGGAGCCGGTTTTCGTGTCACAGTTTTTTTTACTAGTTTGTAAGCCACGCTTATTTTTATTTGGTTTCTTATTTGTGTCAATAAAGAATACGTTGATTAATTGGAGACTATCATTTATAATGTTTTATATTTATTTTAGACCTAGTTAAAAGAGCACATAAAAACTCAATGAGATCATTTACCAAAAGAAGACATGTAAAAATATAATTTCCTAACAACAAGTCTACATTACTGTCTAGCAGCCCCCATCTTCCAGCCCCATAGAGATGACGTCACTCGTCTAGGTCGCCTGGCGCGCCATGCCGGCACCATAGGCCGGAGATTAGGCAACGGAGTTTTTGAACAAAGGGATGAAATTATCCACAAGTGATAAATCAAATTGTTGGAAATAAAACAAATTAGATAATTACGGGCAACTTAATAGCACAAAAAATACAATCCTGGAAGCATATAATGATAATATTCTTGAGCTCGAAAATAATGTTTCATTTATTTCTGATTCTACGTTTATTGTACGGACGGCAAATCTTTGGAACACTTTACCGGAAGCTGTGCTTCCAGCGAATTACAATCCAGGGGTTTTCAAATCTTGAGTTAATAGGCATCTTATAGGTAAGCGTGTTACACCCAGACTGCAACAATGCTTAACATCAGGTAGGTTGTAGTCAAACGCAAACCTACCATAAGTAGAAAAAAAGTTTACTAACAATGTTAGTCGCATTAAATCACTCATAATTAAACTTCTATAATTTTGTAGAATATTTACTGAGTCATACAAATTATACTACAAAGATTCTTGAAAACAGTTTTCCTTGAGATCGTTTCTTAGGCGCAATGGCGCCAGATTTCTTCAGATTCAAGAGGTCAGTAAGCAAATAGCGCTTACTGACCTCTTGAATCTGAAGAAACTTGGCGTATCAGTAAAGTGACAGTGGACTTGAAGTCGGCTTTTTATTTTTATTAAATAATTATTATTTAAATTACTGTTTGCCACAAAAATAAAGTTAGCCAGGTTAACTACTTCCTAGTAGGTAGGTAAGTAGGTAGCTACCAATGAAACTATATTTATGTGGCAAACAAAAATTGAAATAATAATTATTTAAAGTAAATCAAAAGCCGACTTCAAGTCTACTGTAACTTTACTGATACGCCAAGTTTCTTCAAACAGTAATTACTAGGAACGATATCCCTTAGAAATTGTTTCATAGCACAAATGATAACCATGAGTAGGTAACTAAATTAATTATTAATGGATGTCTTATTGCGGATGAACAAAAACACCTTGTTTGTCATATACCATACTCGTAAAATAAATGAGTCAGTTAAGAGGGGAGGAAACAGGAGAATAATTTATCCTTTATTATAGACGAAATTCTGGGAAACTCTCTTCAGGATATCTAGGAAATACTTAGTGAGTCATTTCTTTACAAAGTTTCAGTGGAGCTTTTCTACGAATTTTCAGCGTATATATTTATTTATGTAAGGAGCCATTGAAGTCTGCATATTCCTAAGAACTTATTGGCGTTCTTTGCAAGACAATGATTCGTCTGTTTGGATATAACAATATTGTTACCTACTTTTATTACAATGTAGAAGCCAGCACGAAAACTACGTACAGTCTGCGAGACCTCAGCAAATCTTTGCATTTTTGTAAACGTACTCGAACTATGGTTTTTGAGCGTGACGGACGGCACAACCAGCCCCAACGGAAGATCAGCGCTGCTTGCTCCCACACAACCAGCATCATGCTGAGTTAGGGCTGTGTTGTGGCAGATTTTACATGTTTCATTGTGTAATAGTTGTTGTTGCCGTGTTTTTTTGTTGTAAAAATCTGTCCCATTTAATATTTTCTTCTCTTCTTTGGTCACTCGTTATTCTGTCTCCTTCACACTTGTTTGACGGCAACAGTACCTGGGCAACGTGATAGTGTGAGGCTGGTCTACTCGTATATCAATGAAACCACAAAGAGCTGTGTAAATCAGGATTGTGGTCAATACACATACAATACATTGTACTAACTTCGGAAGGTATTTTATCTGAAATATATTGACTACCTACGATCAAATTCACATCAACGAAACATAACCCAAACAAACAGTCAACTACAAAATGCTCTATCATGAGAGCTGTCGAAATGGGTTGTTTAGTATAATCTCGTAAGAGATCAAGTTAAACAATTTATTTACCTGATAGTAAAGATACTTCGACGTCTAAATTGTACAAAGCTACATCACTTTTTTCTTCCGGTAGTTAGTAAAGTTGTACGTACAGCATCACCAGGAAGAAACTTCGAGCAAATACTAGCGGAAAAAAGGCAGTTATTCAAGATTACCTAAATTTTTGTTCTCATGGCTCAATGATCGCACAGTCTAGTCTAGATAACGCTTGTCTTGAATTTAGGAAGACATTCCGAAATTTTTTGCTCTGTCCTTGTCCTTGCGAAGCAAATGTAAAGTTTTATTAGCTTTGTATCTATTCATTTAAGCATTGTGATCGAAGAAAAATCAAACAAAAAGACACTTGAAACGCAATAGGTCTGGAATCAAAGTACGTTTTCTGGGTCCAGTTGTCGCATAACAGAATGACACTGACTAGACAATCCCATTTTAGCGAAGTCTTTAAAAGATCTTGTATGAAGAATTCGTAGAGGCACCCTTTGCAAGCCATACAATTACTTAGGTTGGGGTTGCGAATGGTAGTTAGTGGTTTAGCAAATCTCATCATCGTGCTTTCTTGGCTATGCCTCGTAAGACACGCGTCGTTGTTCTGAGCTTGTCCATCCATGTAACTAGACATATTCAAAGAACTGATGTAGAAGATTTTCGTAGCGCAAAAGACCTATAACTGGAGACATTTCCTGGCTCAATGACCGCATCAAAGCGCAGCCATTGACTAGATAATCGGCACGAAGGGCCTCTAATCGTCCGCCGCACAAACATCCAATTGGGGACAATGAGCGCGCCGGACGGCTGGATTAAGGAAAGCTAACTAACTGGGCCGCTGGACCCTTTGCTGTTGACTTTTTGAACCTTATGCTTTGTCCGAGGGGAAATCATACGTGAATAATATACATTTGTGAAACTATTTTTGGTGGTCTGTTTGTTCCACTTTTACGCCGTAATGGAGCAACAGATCATTGTGATTTTCTGTGTTTTTATAGTAGGTACCTAGTATAGGCTACTTTATAATTAGCAACAATGCGAGCGAAGCCGCGAGTATCCACTAGTAATAAAATAATGACATCATCACCGTTACAGTCCACTGCTGATCATATCTCGTACATCAAAACTAATTGTAATCTATGATGATTTTATGAAGACGTGTAAGTGACTGACAACGGGTATAAGCACCAATGCTCGACACTCGACCAATAGTGGACACTTTCAGAAAGAAATATTTCAATATTACTAAGGGAACTACATTTTTACAAAAAGTATTTTACTGTACTTTGTCAAAATGTAAGCTGAATTCTACAATACTTATGTCTTCTTTTTTTGAATTAAACCAGGTCTGCACTTGACCATAGTTTGCCTGATGGTAAGCAACAACTATGATCTAAGATGGATCATGCTTACCTAATAAGAACCGGTTCACTATTGCTTTGAAGATTGTTGGATTATAGTTTAGTTTAGGGGAACAAGAAGTCAGGCAAGGAGTTCCACAATACAGCGGTACATACAATAATTGTAGACACATACCTACGACTTCGTACAACACTTCAGGTACCAGTATATACGGCAGCATGGTACCAGTATATGGTGCAAATCACCATATACTGGTACCATGCTGCCGTACCACAGCTTGTCTGTTTTCACAGTTGGTTTGCCATGTAAACGACTTTTTTCTAACCATTTGTTAGTGTTAGTGGATAGTTAAGGAACAGTTTCCCAGTATAGCGGCAAGCAGACATAACTCACATCAGTCTTGCAAATATGAAAACACTGAATGCTAAACCAATTAGCTCACATAAAATAATACAAAATAATTAGCTAATAAAACAGTAAGTGTCTAAGCTTTTGAAAGTAAAATCTGTTAATTGAATTAGCATCAACACAAGGCGAAATGGAGAAAAATTGCAAATTTCTTTTCTCATATGATCTACTTTTTTGGTGATAATTAAGTGTTTTTGCACATGTTTACTGAGAAAGCTAGTGAACTCATTACTGAACTGCTAATTTATTATAAAAGAAGCGCCTCAGTGCCTACTGCCAGGATCATTATTGTATGAACATAATATTTGTTAAAATTCACATAAATTACATGGATAAAAGTCAATCCAAATGTGTATTTCTATGTAAGAAAGATACAATGTTTCCCTAACTACTTAACTAGCTATGAAATTAATATATTTATGCCTATTAATGGTTAATAAAGTTGGTAATATTTAATTCTATATTTTCAAATCCTAACTCCTATTGTATAGTACATTTGGAAAAATAAGTGTAACTCATTTAAATAATTTAGACTTTATTTCATTAAGTACCTTGAGCAAATTAATTGAGCATATTTGCTGCAAATCTCTGTTTCTCTTAAATTACATTTATTTTCAATTAATAAACTACTTATGCAATTTAGTCCAAAGGTAAATAGAAGAGTATTTACTCACATACCCACTAGGAAAGTCCTGGCCTAGAAGGGACATTGGGGTCAGTTTTAAGCAGTACTTAATGGGGTCTCATTAGCTCTGAGTCTGATATATATGAAAGTGTGTGGAAGCACACAAGGATTTCTTTCACATCAAACAAGGATGATGATGTGAAGCAGAGTGAATAACAGTAAATACCTAAATAAATTGGTTTGTACTTATAAATAAAGACATCAATTGATTACAGATACAGTTGTCCCTATTTAAAAAACGTCATGACATTAGGTACAAAAGTACTTAACTATGCAACTATTTAGGTATAATTTGGGTGTTGTGGTAAGAAATAGGTATAAAAATAGGCTGATTTAGTCAGCACATTCAAAGCTGCTAAATATAAAAAGCTTGCATTGTTAGTCACTGCTCCAAGTGATGTTTGTACCATAAAAATATCTTTCATGGAACACCACAGGGGGGTTATTTACAAAAATAGGCAGCTGCTTGTTAATGTCTATAGCAGCCTAAAATAGATGTTATGTTCACAATAATTACCTTTTAGAATTTGGGCTGATGGCACTGCAGTAATCCCATGTTTACAGTCTAAAATACATTTTGAATGCACACACACTAAAATATTTTGATCACCTTTTTTTTCTACCAGCAAACGTTAATGATTTCTTCGCGCTGCTTTGAGATACAATCACTTAAAACTTTGCACAATCATCACAGCGAACGTTGAAAAGAAACAACGTTTCAGATAGAAATTGATCTTTTTAAAAACAGGATGTGAAACCAAAACAATATTTGCACTGAGTTTGATTTGATTAATTGATGAAGAACAATAAGAGCTTCTCAGCTCCTCCTTAAAGAAATTTTGTCCAAAATCAGTGATGAACTCTCTAGAAAATGGTCTTGAAATACATTAATTTTAATTTAAAACTCGCAAAAATACGACACAGCAGGAAAGTAACAACTCCCCGCAGAAGTCAACAACCGTTTGACAGACATATTTATTTTTCTTTTGATTCGACGCCATTTTAGAATAGTGATACCATGCTTGTTTAATAATTTTTCCATAAAAATGTGGACTTTTCCTTTCATGAACATTTAACGATCCCTATTGATTAATAAATATTTCTTTTAATTTAAATTTATTTGATTCTAAATAATGAAAATGAAGAACTAAATGAATATGAATAATTATTTCGAGCTTACATCTGTGCCATCTAGTGATAAACCTGCACTGACTGCATCACTCACAGAGGATTTGCTATTTAGTACTACTACTCAACAACAGATGTCTCTGAGCGCTACAACAGTTTATAGTTGTGATTAGAGATTACGTTGAAATATTATAAGGTAACGGTTACCGGCAAGGCAGCAAATTTGTTGTTATTTATGTTAATACTACATTATAATGAAATTACTCTAAAAATTCGTCACCAGATGATTGAACAAAGATAATTTCAATATTTATTACATTAGGTAGGTATTGCATTGGGAATGTGACAGATTACGACTCATTCCCATCATCATCTTCAGCAGCGTTTTTATATAAGAATCACCAATGCTATCAAAGATAGTAATTGAATGTAATTAGGTAATTAATTATAAAACAAAATTTTAATTGTAAATTTGTTTTATAAGTCCCTACGGTTAGTCATAGTACGGCATTCGTGAAGCCATGTCAGAGGCCGGCTTTGAAACTGACACCAGAGATACTTACCTACATAATTCTAATGTTTTAAGAAGGTATATTTAGAGATCGACAGTGGATTAAAAAAAATAAGTGCGTAAAGGAATTCACCTGATAAACGGATTAATCATAATTGAGTAATTTCTGATTTCATGCATATTTCTGTTAGGCACAGTAATGCTTTGATCTTATTTAACAATCATAATTATATTAATGATTTAAATACCTTGGCCTTCACTAATATCTTTGTACATATAAGTGGTTTTTTGTAAAATATTAGAAATCAAGACAAATCGTTGCAAAGAAAAGCGGATACTTAGTATAATTAAGATTCGTTTAAATCTTAAGTTAATTTTGTTTCAATCATGTGGCCTAAAAACTTTAAAGCTTTGCTATTATTTAATTTCATCTATTTATGTCAAAGCCAAGATGTAATATATAAAATTATTAATGGTAGATCCGTGGATATACAAGAAGTTCCATACGATATCTCGTTTCAAGTGAATGGTATTCATTATTGTGGAGGCACTATCCTCAGGGAAGATGTTGTTTTAACAGCAGCGCATTGTATTGTGTGGTAATATATGTTTGTACTAAATATTTTTTTTATAGTTCCTAATAATTCAATCTATTACTCACATAAAATTGGATTACCATTCACTGACTCACTGACTGACATAGTGTTCTCCGGAAAGGAGTTTCGTGAGGTGTATATGTCATCGTAAAGGTATGGTTTATGGCACCACGAAAAACTCCGAAACTTGGAGAAAGTGGAACTGACCATGAAGTAGGGGGATCTCGGAATAAAGAGGTGCTTATGTCTTTCCCAGGACCGGATACTATACCTAAATACCAACAATCATGATAATCCGTTTAGCCGTTTTTGCGTAATGTGCTCACATATAAGCAGGCAATTAGATAAACAGACAAAAATTGAAGGAACTCTAATATTTTTCAGGGGCATATCCAACGGTACAATGTCGATACGAGCAGGATCCACGTCTTGGAAGACAGGTAAGCAAGTGTAAACTGTACTCTTAGTATGTTTATCACAAACTAGCAGACGCCCGCGGCTTCACTTGCATTATTCCGGAATAAAAAGCAGCCTATGTCACGCCCAGGAATTCTTACCACCAACATACCAAAAATCATGATGATCCGTTCATCCGTTTTTTGCGTAATACGCGTTTAAATAAAGAGATAATTTACAAAAATAGTAAAAACTGCTGAAACGTCTTCTGTTATCAATTTAAAGTAAACCCAAACTTTTTTTTGTAATATCTTATTTCTTTATCTTTATTATATGTATTGTGTATAGATTGTAACTAGTTACAATTTGTGATCGAAATAAACACTAATTCTCTTCTATTCTATTCAGGTGGTACTTCTCTAAACGTTAGGGACAATCTCATCCACCCTGATTACAACTCAGTTTCACGTGAGAGCGATGTTGGTCTACTCTGGCTCGACGGCAAGTTGTCTTTTAGCGATAAAATACAGGTGAAAAGGTTTTTTTTACAGTAAAAGCTTCGTTAGCTTAGGTAACTTAGCAAAAAATATACGTAAACTTATACATAAACTTCAATCATAGTTATTGTTCACCTTGTTGATAAGTATGTTTTGTAAATTTGATTGAAAAAACCGAATAATACAAGTTTGAATCCTGTCGGTTGCGATTATATGAAATTTCGATTCGACGAATTGTGATTCGGCGAATTGTGTTTTTCGACGAATTGTGTTTTCGGCGAATTGTGTTTTCGGCGAATTGTTCTCGACGAATTGTTTTCGACGAATTTGTTTTCGACGAATTTTCCGCAGACGCCGTTATCTAGTACCCTAGATCCCCTACATCTAGATACAAGCGTAAGCTTAGTATGGGGCTAGATGGCGCTGTGTGTGTTATGTCCTGAAATATTTATGTAATTTATTATTTACGCTCATTTTATTAACTAAATGAGGTTTCCACTTGACCACAGTTTGCCTGATGGTAAGCGACAGCTGTTTCTTAAGATGGACCGTGCTTACCCAATAAGAACCCGTTTAATATAAATCCTAGTCACTGAGTACAGATCTTAGTGCGGACCAGCACTAGAAAATCAACTAATTATAATAAAACAATAAGCTTAAAATTGTTAATTTTCCCCCAAAGAAAATGTACGGAACATCTATCTCTACGGACCTCCATGATACAGGCTTTTGCCTAGTTTGGGGTCCATTGAAAACATGTATAAAGTAAGCCTTAGTATTTAATCAATTTCCTACTGAATTATATATAACTCTTGAAAAAAAACGCTTCAGCATATTGTCCCGAAAATAATCCTTATCTACATCTGCAGATAGTACCAGCTATGCCTGCCCAGGGCGAGCCCCAGCCTCCAGCCGGCACGATAGCTTTTGTCGCTGGCTGGGGCCTTACAGAGGTCTGTATATCTAAATATATAAAACTCAAAGGTGACTGACTAACTGTTATAGTGATCTATCAACGCACAGCCCAAACCACTGGGCGGATTGGGCTGAAATTTGGAATTAAGGTATATGTTATGACGTAGGCATCCGCTAAGAAAGGATTTTTGGAAATGCCACTTTTAAAGGGGTGAAATAGGGGATGCAAGTTTTACTTTTGAATGCGAGCGAAGCCGCGAGCACCCACTAGTTCATAAATAAAATATAACGGGCTATTTCCCAGAGCGCCATCTAGACACATACCTACTTAGCAAACTAATTATTAAACTAATACGTAGCAGTGCGTTTCCCTGATCCGAATGACTTGCAGGATGTAGACGTTTGCTGGTAATTGTGCTTGCCCATTCACTTTAGTCCGTTTGTTCAAATCTTAAACACATTTGCACAAGCGTTTGCTTAGTGTAGAGCTAGATGGCGCTGTGTACAATATCCCAGTATTTATGTATTTATTGTTTAACCATTTTTTTCCTTGATAGTTTTGACATTAAATGCGTTTAAGAATCGTCGCAAATGGGCTTTAAACACATTTATTATTTATTGCTCTCTCACTGACTTAGAAACTTACCTTATCCATAATACCAGCATGTCAAACATAATATGTACATTTATGTCAAATTAATTATAAAGTCAAAACTTACCGTTATAAAGTTACCTTATTAATATTAGTGTATGTTTCCAGCTAGGAACATACCCTGAGATGCTCCGCGGAGTAGAGCTTCCAATGGTAGACCACGACGAGTGCAAGCAGGTCTACGAGAACTACTTCGATATAACTCCGCGCATGATCTGCGCAGGAGAGCATCCGGGAGGCACCAAAGACACCTGTTCGGTAAGTTTTTTAGACCTTTTTTTTAAACTAAAACAGGTTTGCACTTGACGTAGTTTGCCTGATGGTCAGCAATAGCTGTGGTCTAAGATGGATCGTGCTTACCGAGAAAGTACCGATTCACTCTCGCTTCGAGGATCGTTGGATTATAGCTCATGGGGAATTAAATAGGGAGTTCTACAACTCAGCGGTACGTACAATAAACGTAGACCTTTACCTTCTTCTTCTTTTTCTTCCTATTGAAGAGCTAAACTCTTTTCGGTGGGGCTGCTGACAATTCTCGGTTTTCTTTTTTATCTTCCACCTCCTTGCATATTGTGTAATTTTATTGTTTCGTTACGAGATTGTTTCGACCTAAGCATAATAAAGCCTATTTTAGTGCCGAGTGTTTTGAGCTTGTTTTGAGTTGCTTTCGGATAAAAATAATGAATCACTACAGAGTATAAAGCAAAGTGGCTTGCCAAGTCCCACGCCCTATGTTTGGTTAGATATCTTATTTGGTTATCTTTAAAACTACATAATGAAATTTGTTCCCTTTTTTTCATACATAGTGATCCAAGAGGAATGTTTATATGTATTTTAATGTGTGTGAAGCCGCAGGCAAAAGCTAATACAAAATAAAAGATAAACTCCTGATTTCAGCGCGACAGTGGCGCCGGTCTCGTGGTTCAGGGCAAGTTGGTCGGAGTGACAAACTTCGGTACTAAGCCGTGTGGTACCGGCAAGGCGCCCGGCGTCTACGCCAACGTGGCTAGCTTCAGGCAGTGGATCGACGATAGTATTAACAACCATTAATAGAACATAAAAAAGCAGGTGAAAAATCTAAATAAACATCATATACCTACACAAATCTGTATCTGTATTTTTCGGAAACTAGCTTGTTTAGGTTCTAATTTATCTTCCTGACAAATTTGATATAGGTAACTCAAGTACATAACTAACTACTTACTATATAGGATCAAATATTTTGTACTTACTCGTTTGTTTATTATTTGCTACAATAAATTATTTTCTTTCTTTCTTTCTTTCAAATTAACGTGTATCTTTTTGCCAAACTTTATAACTGTCAGCTTAGTTGTTTTAGCGTTGTGAACAAACATGGACACTCACATACTTCAGGCAAAAATCTACGATAGCAGAAACAACTATGAAAATTAAAAGCTTATTTATTGCAAATATTATTCAGACTAGAACAGCATATATTTCCAGGTACATTTTGCTTTGATACAATTTACTAAACAAGAATCATCATCCAATTCTATCTTCTATCATTCTTAATTTAAATTTATTTATTTTATTCACTTAGAATAAGTTAAACCGTAAAACAAACAAATATTGACTAATAAAAATAGGTAAATTACAAGTACAAAAGAAATTATATTCTAGAGTTTTCAGGTACAATAAAATATACACATTATACAGACATATCATAACATCAAAAAAATTAACAATAAGAAATAACGGCATATAAGTACATAGGTATATCTAATTATTACAATACTGCACTAATATACAGACTTAAATAACTGAAACAAACAACAAAATATCACAGGAAAATGAGATCAGAATACTCGATAACACTATCGTATACGATAAATTAGCACTAAATTTTAACCGACTTCAAATAAAGGAGGTTATAAGTCTTTTGAATATTTTTCATAGGAGTTATTTTGACAAGTGCTAAACCCGCACTATGGTTATTTAACTTAAACTTATATTGGAATACGAGCAAAACATTTTGGTTCAAAATTATTCACATGAAAATATCCTACATAACCCAAAAAGCAAGTATATTATGCTCTCGAATACATTTTCACATTTAAAGCCTATATATACGAGGTTATTGTTAACTGGTATATATAAGTACAATACGTATATATACGTAGTTTCAGGAATGTTACTCGATCACTAAAGCCATAAGTTTCGAGGACTTGGTATTTTCTTGAACTCCTGGGAACACACAGCCCTGAAAAAAATAATTTACATGATTTTGCTATTAACTGTTTCATAATTACCTAGGCACGCAAAGTATTTCATTGTGTCAAACGTATTTAACTATAAATATATGGATTGCCTTTAGTTATAATGCATTTAAAATATGACTGTTATAAAGTAACTCTACAACGAAGCAACGAATCAACTTGATTTCTGATCTGGTGGTGTAAGGTTCGGAAAGTGTCATCATAGACTACTTTATGTTGGCGACCGTGGGCATCCGGTAGTAGTAAGGTATTTGTGTGTCGATTATCGTTATTTTTTTATTTTATTAGCTTTTATTGTTTCGTGAGGTACCTTTTCAGCCAGTTCATCGTAGGTCATCTCAAACAGGTCTTGGAAGCCAGCCTTCTTGGCGACGCACTGCGAGGCAGCCGCTGTGAATACCGTCGCAGTCACGCGGAGCCCTAGGGCTTTGCACAGGGGGATCCTGAAAAAAACGAACATTAAAATTGGAGATTTGATTGAATTTATTTTCCCCCTCTCAACGGTTCATCTTCTAACCCGTTTTAGTTAAAGAAAATCACATAGAAACAAAATTATATCGTAAAGACGAAGGCATGCTAATATAAATTTATAGCTATGGATCTCATTATAGCTATAAAAAGGTCCAAATAACTTTGATTGATCTACGATTAACAGTCACAGTCACTGTTATCAAAATTTGGCAAAATTTATTGTGTCAAAAATTACGACTGAATTTGTAGAACATTTTTAATTAATTTAGCTTATTTTGTACAGATATATACATAAACCAAAATGGTAACCAAATACGCTCGAAGAACTAGTCCTAGAAAATGCATTTGCGATACAAAAGCTATTCTGAAGAAGATTACTGGCGAACCAAAACCGCTGCCTACAGCTGAGCTGAATGCTATTCGACTCAATCTATTTACTGAAAGAAACTCGGATGGAAGTGGTCACCTGATGCTACAAGGCAACGATATCTACAGCAGATATTCCAGAAGAATCAAAGACACAGATATACGAGCCATTTGCTTATACGCCCGAGAGCTCCCGCGACGTATCTCTTACATAGATCTGGCCTACAACGAAATCACCGACAAAGGCTTTTTTAAACTACTCAAGAAACTCTTAATCAAAGGCAGATCAGGCGTAATAAACTTGAACATTATGAACAATAACTTAACTGAAAAATCTATACTCAGTCTGGCGAAATATTCAAAACATATACGACTGAAGTATTTAAGATTGAACGGCAATGATTTTGGCACGAAAGGCGGAGAATACTTTGCAGCGTTCTTGAGAAACAATAACACGGTTGAATACGTGGATATTGGAGAGACGGGGCAGACATTGACCAGTGTGGCTCACATTATAACCGCTCTAAGACTCGAGCATGGAGCTAACACGACAGTCAAAGTATTCGATTTCAGTCGAATAATCCCGCTATTCAATCGATACTCCTACGAAACCAAATGGTTAGCGTATCATATCGAATACTTACTCGAGCGGAATTCAAATATCATCGAACTTCATTTACAGAAAAACGAATTTATCGGTCACGATATGGAATACTTCGCGAGAGGTTTGCGGCGGAATAACACCCTTCTTTACCTGGATCTGGGTTATAATAAAATTGGTGAATACGGAGCTGAGTTACTAGGAGCATATTTGCGTGAAAAACCTCCGCTAGTATTACTTAACATTGCTGGGAATGGCATTAAGAACACGGGGGCCAGAGCGTTGAGCTTTGGCATGCCTTATTCCAAAATTCGGGCTTTAGACATCAGCCATAACAAGATATCGGACCGTGGCCTACTAGATCTACTGAACACATTGAAGAAATATAATTACATGAGGTTCTTTAACATCTGGGGGAATATGATTGGAGATATAACTTGCAGGGTTATTGATCGAATGTTAATGTCTGGTGTCTTGTTCCAACATACGATAGACGTCAGATTATACGAGGTGGATGATGTTATGTATGCAGCATATTATCCAAACCCAGCTGATAGAAATAAGCACCTTTATTACTGTGAAATGGACTTCGGTTATGCTCAACCTATTCTGCATATAACAAGAAATGAGGTGGAGAAAAAGAAAACTGTGAAGGTCGATTGTAAACAGAGACGCAAACTTGATAAGACGGATAGAAGATATTTTTGATTTTATTTTCATTTGTGGATGGACTTGTATGTGATTGCATGTTGAATTTGTTTTGTTATGTTTGTTTAGTTTACTTTATTTTTATTTACTATTGTTTGTATTGTTATTGTGGTTGTTATAGAGAATTTATTTTAATACAGTTTGTTTTTAGTTTCCATGGGATCTTTTATTTGAAGGTGATAATGTTTAAAGAAAGAATTACGAATTATTATAATTTCACACGCGTGATTTATTTTAAAGCGATCTCCCAGTATTTGTTTTGTTATATTTACGTTGTTATGTTAAAACGACTAAAATTAAGCTTAACCATCACATAATTACCTTACTAATCGATATAAGCATAGCAACAACATAAAATAAATATTTTAAGTTTTTAATAAATATTAAACACCCGTCTAGTGTCTGTATGTATAAAATTCAATCAAACAAAACATTAAAACCCAACAACAAAACCCAACCAGTGTAGCTAACAATCAAAAACCCAATTTACTCATCACATCCTCAACAAAAGGCATCACAAAACGGTCCAAGATAAAATTCACACAATTCAGATCCTACAAAGCATTTATTTCCCTACCTATTTATTTCCCGGCAGAAGTACCGACATTCCTTTTCATCGCACAGTTCCCGACAAATTCCCGATAAATATTCCCATTAGAGGTGGAAATTCCCGGCGGTTGGCACCTCGATTATAGACTTATTGGATTCTTAGAAGCTTGATCGACATTTTTATTTAAAGATTATATATATTGGTCCAGTTTGAGAGTTTATTGGCATACTCGTTTTGGTGGACGACGACGTATTTCGCTATAAGTAGTCTCTATTGACAAATAATTTAATGTTTATATATACTTATTACATATTTATAGTTAACTATTATAATATTTACGATGTATCTGCCCAAGAAAACACCTTAAATATCTTAGAAGTGTCATATGGCTGCTTTTTATCCTGAAATAATGCGAGCGAAGGCTCGGCCGCCCACTAGTTATGAATAAAAAGGCTGACACTCAAAATGAAACAAGGTTTAATAATAGACAGATAATACATGTGACGCTGCCATGTTGTCCACGCTTTGTGATCTTACATTACCTGGCTTCCAGCACATGCTGGCCGATCTTCATGCCCCTCCACTGCGGGTCCACCACCAGCCCGTATGCAGTCAGGTAGCGGTGTACTCCGTACTGCTGGAAGATGTCCACACCCTTGGAGACCAGGTCTACGGCGCCGAACAACGCTGCCCAGACTGGGTCTTCGGTCTGGGAAGATAACGAGGATACTTTAAAAATTGGTCTTTCACGAAATTCAATTTAGAAATAGAAGGTTAGTACTTTATCCATGCCTAAATATTGTTTAAATGTTGTTCCGTTACGAAAAAGACTAATAAGTCGACAAATTTACTTTCATACGGTTTAGTCGTAGAAGTACACAAACTTAAACGCTTCTGTGTATGGTATGGTCACCGATCATATAACAATAATACATTAATATATCAACATGAACAAAAAAGCATATACTAATCATTCACAATGCACATCCTTTCTTATCCTACTTCTATGTGGTGTAAATATGTAAAATTTGCCTCGACCTCTTTCCTGTTTAGTTCTTAATGTATAGTTAAATTAAAATCCTTCGTTATCAAAGACTCACATGAAAAGGTTCATCCTTATCCTCCTTCCTGGCGACTGTCAGCACGTTGACCGCCACCAGCCGAGCCTCTTCATCATCAGTGATGCAGGCCAGGGACAGCTTGTCCTCCATCGTGGTGGACCAGAGTTTCTGGAGTTCGGCTACCGCTACCGGGTGCTTGTGGATCTCTGGAATGAACATCAAACTGTGGTCTTTTGGATATAAAATAGGGTTCATTGACCAAATTAAATTAAATTAATCTAATATATCAAATTAATTAAATGTAGTTTACTTGCTCATTAGTGTCTATGTTCTTTCCTTCTTATTTAATGTATGTAAGTGAATACCAAGTGTATACTTACATATGTAAAAGTATAAACGGTTGATAGAACATGTGTATGAGTTTACAATGAGAAATAAATGGATTTTAGAAATTAAGTTTAATTCTCAGATATGTCGTTTTTCAGTTAATTATAGACAATATATTTAATGAAATCTATGTAGGTATAAAAGACGTACACTTAGCATGATTTACAATAATACAAAAGATAACATAATTTCAGTGTAAGTAATTAAAAATAAATTAACTAATTACTGAAAGCAAACATCATTTGGAATACTTTTTTACAGTTCACTTAATTTTTTTCAAGCGATCCTCGTAATCCACTCACCAATATACTTGCATGGCGGCTCATCCTGCATGAAGTACTTAGTCAGCAGCGCCAGTGCTGCCGGGAACATATCCTCAGTCAGGTCCTGCACGCGGAAGGTGGTGCCAGGTCGGGGAGAGAACCTGTGCCATGTCGTGGGGTACTGGATGGAAGCTGGGCGGGGATACACCATCTGTAAGATAGGTTATTAAGTAAGCATAATATGCCAAAATGTCATTTCATTGGTCGAAATCCATCATTCTTTGATTCCATCTACAAGAGATAATTATGTACTATGTTCTGGTAATAGGTATTGAGTAAAACCACAGAATACAGAAGTACGTAAAATTAAGTAAGCTCATATGGGAGTATTCGACACTGATGTGAAGAGTTTTCTAACCGCGTTAAGGGCCTCTGACATGGCTTTAGACTGCCGTACTATTTGACTGTGGTAAACAGCCGAGACCTACAATTTAACGTGTCATCGAACCCACGGAAAAGCCTAATGAACCACTAGTTTTTGGTCATCAGTTTATAGTTTTTGGTGGTCAGTCAAGCATTTGACCAGTTAGTTCCCAGAAAGACACAAGTAATACTGAAGTCTAAGACGGTTAACGGTTCTTGTATGGAATTAATATATTATATATAATAAATACATTGTCTAATGACTACTATACTACAATTTACGTTGCCCGAGCTTTGAATACAAAACCATAACACTTCACTGCGATAATGACCACTAAAACTTTTTTTTTAAAACTTCGCCCAAAAAGTTCTTAACGAGCTCCTAGAGCTTAAAATTAAAACTTTTTAATTTCATTCATGTAGGAACCCATTGTTTTTTAACACTTAGTAGATTTTCGTTTGACAACAGCCCGCCTTGTAAAGTATCACTGTAGTCTAAGATGTAGCACTATCGATAACAGTTAAACCTAGAAAAATCACATTTGACTGGCCTGTTAGCTTAGTTGATAGTGGCTCTGCCTTCTAATCTAGAGGTCGCGGGTTCGATTCCCGCGTGACACAAGTATTTATGTACTTTAAAAATTTATAACTACTTGTGTTGAGTCTGGTCGTTTGTATGTATAATAAGTATGTATTTACAAAAGAAAAGTATATAAGTATTATATCCGTCATCTAGTACCCACGACACAAGCGTTTGCTTAGTGTGGGGCTAGATGGCGCTGTGTGCAATGTCCCGGAATATTTATTTATTTACTCTGAATTTGAAGACATATTTAGGTACTTTATACATTTTGAGGCATTTACAAAATAATTCATCACAAAGTATTTTTTAGTTTTATAGTTCTATTTTGCAACATTTTGTAAACAAATACACTCGATAAAAGTCACCGTAACTACATAGGAAAGCTCTCAAAAGTAACTTGATCACTGTAAAGCTTCACAAACAACAAACTTATAGCTACAAAGAGAAAGTGACATCACGCGTACTATGACATTATATACATAAAAGCTATAATGAGAATAATTAAGTATTATTTTATGTAACGTCTATGTTAATTACGTATGTTCAAAAGTTCGAGTGTGAAAATACCCATTTCTGATTTGCTGAAAGTTTTATCTACTAGAAATTGGCAATATGCTAAACCACTTAACCTTTTTTTTATAAAAGCGAACAAGCAAACGGCCCACTTGATGGTAAGTAGTCACCGTCGCGTAGCCTCTGATCAATTGCAACCAGAACCACACAAAATTGTAATTTTTGTAAAACAAATACTACGAACAGCTTCAACAACAACAAAAAACGTTTTGAAAAGAAATTGTTTGCAGAAATACTACTATGGACTTCAATAATAAACAATTGAAACACTTTTATTGTTTTAAGCGACATCTAGCGGATAAAATTACTGACTTCCCTTACATTTTCGAAATATTACTTTGAAACTCTTCACAAACAACAACAAACTCACATCGACTGTGTAGTAGAGTGACGTGAGTGTATGACGTCACAGTGTCACGGTGTCCTCTCGCAGCCAGCGCCGGGGGACGAGTGACAACCCCCGGCGTAACTCGTACCCCGGCGCTAGGAACAGGGGGATACACTGGTGTACTGGGAGGAATTTGAATAATTGAGTTTGAAAAATGTCTGGAAATTTTAAACTGACCGAGTGGTCTCAAACATTGTTTAGCGTATAACTGTAATACTGCAACAAAAATAATTATATTCATAATTTTGTAATATTTAAACACGTATACAACCTTTAACTGACATACCTAAATATATTTTGTAAGACGAGATAATATAATATACTAACTGTTAACTTTTAGTTCATAAGTTGGGCTTTTCCATTGATGAATAAATGATTATCTTATCTTGTAATTCCATAACGAATTAAATCCCTAATCTACTATTTAAAGTCTTGTGCAGCCCATGTGAGCACCCAAATGTATATGCCACTCTGTCTTTTTACCACAGTCGCCCATCCGACGACTGACTTTGACAGAAGTAAAACTTTGTTTGCTTAGTGTGGGACTAGATGGCGCTGTGTGCAATGTCCCGGAATATTTTTTATTTATTTGCTAATCGCGAGAGGATACTAAATCTCCATTAGATATTTAAATGATATGTTGTAATTTATGTAACTTTACATAGCTTTTCAAAAATTTATGACAGAGCAAGGAGCGTAGCTTGTAAAAGTTTAATTCGTGTCTGAAATCTCTTCGTAACAGAGAGTTAAATTTCCAACATTCTTATAGAATTTTTATCTCAAATTTTAAGAAGGCTCTATTTGTTATATTTGTGTGACATGCTTATCACATCGTATTCATCTAAATATATAAAACTCAAAGGTGACTGATTGACTGACTGACTGATATAGTGATCTATCAACGCACAGCCCAAACCACTGGACGGATCGGGCTGAAATTTGGAATGAAGGTAGATGTTATGACGTAGGCATCCGCTAAGAAAGGATTTTGATGAATTCTACCCCTAAGGGGATAAAATAGGGGATGAAAGTTTGTATGAAACTTTGTCAATTTTAAACCGATCGGGCTGAGACTTTGCATGCATAAAGCTACTATGACTTAAGCGCTTGCTATGAAAAGATTTTGATAAATTCCACCCCTAAGGGGATAAAATAGGGGATGAAAGTTTGTATGAAACTTTGTCAATTTTAAACCGATCGGGCTGAAACTTTGCATGCATAAAGCTACTATGACGTAGGCGCTCGCTATGAAAAGATTTTGATGAATTCCACCCCTAAGGGGATAAAATAGGGGATGAAAGTTTGTATGAAACTTTGTCAATTTTAAACCGATCGGGCTGAGACTTTGCATGCATAAAGTTACTATGACGTAGGCGCTCGCTATGAAAAGATTTTGATAAATTCTACCCTTAAAGGAGATAAAATCTATACTAAGTAATATTATAAAGCTGAAGAGTGTGTTTGTTTGAAAGCGATAATCTCAGGAACTACTGGTGCGAATTGAAAAATTATTTTTGTGTTTAGTAGACCATTTACCGAGGAAGGCTTTAGGCTATATAACATCACGCTGCAACTAATAGGAGCGAAGAAATAATGGAAAATGTGGAAAAAACGGGGAAAATTTTTCATCTTTGAGGGCGTCTTTTGCGTGCGCTGCGAAAATGGTTCAAGATATCAAAAAATATGTATCAAAGAATTATTTCTCTTGAAATGATATAACAAAATGTCTGCAACAGTATATGTCTATCTTTTAAAGTTAACTCAATAAACCCGTTTTAATGGTAATAACTATTCCACGCGGACGAAGTCGCGGGAACCAGCTAGTTTTTTATATAAACCAGTTAAGTTCAATGAAGGACGTGCAATTGATAATAATTGTTTTTTTATAGCCCAATTTATCAGGTCGGCTCCCGATTTTGTTTTAATCAGTACAACAAATAATAAAATATCTCTCGGTGTGCCTCGTCCCGTCAAACTGCCGTCATAAGCTAATCTGTGGCGGTAAATGGTATTTATACCTTCACCCCTAGAAACAACGACTAAATGTCTCATAGACGCCTTATTATAATGTAAAATCCGACACATATATCTCTTGAGTCGTATTCCTCATGACTGAGGGTCGTAACTCCCCCGCAGAATTAATTCGTTGGGGGAGATTTCTTGGGCAGATACATCGTGGTGGGCGCCCAGGGCCTTCCACGGAAGACACATGTCCTCGGATATTGTGGTCACACATAAATACATATAACAAAATACATACCGGTAAGTCACGACCCTCAGTCATGAGGAAATACGACTCCTCTGCAGAATTAAGATACTTGGGAGTACATTTAGGCAGATACATTGTGGTTGGTGCCAAGGTCTTTCCAACGACCGTCATTTAATAATTTTTCACACAGATCATACGATTTAATTATATTTGGGTATTTACCATTACGTGGTATCTCGTGATATGCACACGATTATCTGATGACATGTGGTTGATAGAATAGGAATATATATACATAATCTTTAGTCAAACGTAAGCAGTTTTTTATGAGTAATAAAGTGAAGTGTTCAAAAAAAATGTCTCTATTAGTAGTTGGGAGTCTGGATTATTATTATCTGTACCATTTCATCCCTGAAGATGCCAGTAGGCGGAGAGGGGGTTGGGGGATGTTTTAATGAATGCTTAATATCGGGATAAACCTATTGTCATCAAAAAGGTTTATTTTTCACAAAACATAGCTTTAATATTGAGTTTGTAACTGACAAAGTCCTTTCTGAATAACTTAGTTAGACAATTGACTTCACCCAGACACATACTTATTTTGACAAAACAAACTGTTGCATAGTGAATTGAAATTGAAATAAAATAAAAGCATTGTTTATGTATCCTAGCTCATAAGACGTAACTATAATTAAACTAGATATATATACTGGGAGATGACTCTGGCCTCGTAACACAGCCTAACGGCTACCACGAGGTCAGAGGATTCCAAACATTTTGTGAAATAATTTATTTAGCAAATAAATTATTTGTATTTGGTATTTTAATGGTACTACGTACTGTGCTGCGGGGTGTTTCCATAAGTTAAACGTTACGATTAATTTATAGGTTCCGTTTGTGCATCCATACAGATGATATATCAATTTATCTGACTATTAGAAGCAACGGATCATTGTATTTAGGTACTACTGTGTTTTCATTTAGTATAGGTTTCTGAGATTGATTTAGGCTACATCTTGTCAAAATACATCGTAGGCAGTCTCTGACATTCACTAGTGAAAAATAAAACAATTAGAATGCTATCATATTTTATATTTGCCAATTCAAACATTACGATTTATTACCGCTCCTAGCGTCAAATTGGTGAAACTTGCTAATTATATTATGACATTTCGACCTCAAGGTACACTAGCACCTCTAGCGGTGATCTCACACTCGGTAGACCCAATTGAAAAGTACAAAGTACAACAGATGATTAGATATAGAGAAGTATCTATATGATCTGAAATCGACGCACTTACCCCATTCGTGCAGACCACATGGCACCCCGCTTCGTACTTGGCACGTCGCCATCTTGGAATCCCTCCAAACATCATTCGAACTGAGCTGAAATCACATCAACAGTACACATTTGAATAGAAAACAGTACCGACGTGAATGATTTTCTCTAATTTTGAACAAAAAACGAGATAAATCTTACATTCTGAACAGTTTTGAGTTTAATTATCAAATAAAACCTCATTATAAGTAAGGAGGTTGGTAATTTTTGCGCAAGAAACGGTCTGACGTTTAAGTTTTTTGTTTTTCTGAGACAAAGACCGTTGTGTGCGTGTGGAATAGTGAAAGGAGGCTGGACTTTACAACTCAGGTGAGACGAGTTTATTTTAGAATATTGCATGATGTTTTGTTTGTAGCGTAAAATATACTTTAAAAATAAGCGTATCTACAGAAAAATTGTCGTTATTTTACAGTCTTCTTGTGTCTTTAACAATGCTCATTCCATAACATTTTACCTACCTGTACCTTTCTGGAGTACAGAGTGCTACAAAGATTACTAAGGTATTTTTTTATTAAACGTTTAATTAGTATACCTACTACAAGTAAGTATGATTTTGGCATAATATTTATAATTGCTATAATGTGTGCTATAAGAAAATTCGTAATTAGTACGAGAAAATTTTAAATTCCATGTTTAAATTTAAAGAAAAAACAAAACTTACTTAGGTAGGTACTTTTTCGATCATAGTTTTAGAACTAGAAAGATTGCCGTCCCTTTTAATTTATGGAGAGTTATTTCTGTGGGTAGGGTATATGTGGTATTTTTTTTTTAATAGGTTTTGCATATTTTATCAACTTTGTTGTCTAACTGAATCAGAAGCGTTGACGTTTACGATTACTTTCATCTCGTCATATACATACATATATATGTATATACCTACTCGATTTCAAAACAAACCGTTAAAGTTTCATCGAAAGCCCTGAAGGTCAATGTCGAGATTTTCCGCGATAAATTTAGTCGCCATATTGGAAAATGGCCGCCTTTACTTCGGTTTTTGACCTTTTGTAAATAAACACGTGGTACTTGCATGTTTTATTTTGATTTAAGTGTGTTTTGAGTTCCACTAAACAAAGGAGCCCACAATTACATTAATTGATCACCGATAACATTCAATGGGTTTTACTGTGAACCATACCAAAAGACAAGCCATGTCACAGGCCCTTCAAACTTGATGAACTATCGACACCAGAGTTGGCCACTCTCATTCGATAAGAAAGATATTGTAAAATTTGACCAATTGATGGATTTATGTCTTTAAGAAGGTAAACGCCCTGCCAAGGTCAGTCACAAAGAGCGTGCCTCAAACATGACAGTAAATAAATCATGTTGTAAATTTGGCTCCTTTATCAATGCACCTGCTTCATCTCCCGGACATATAGCACTTATCGACGTCACTTTATCTCGTAAATCTTTACTAAATCCAAAATTACCCACCAAGGCTATAAAGGCATAGTAAAAGTAACTAGTAAAAGTAAACCGATGTTCTACCAGATTAGGTATTAGAGAAGCTGACTCCATGAAATTGATAACATGGGTAAGAGCATGGGTAAGAGGAACATACGAATCTCCAAATTTTTTGACACTTGGATATTATAAGCCGCCTTATTGGCATCTCATATTGTTTAACGAATGCAGCTGTACTATAACAACCAGCTTAAACCTAAGCTTTAATGTCATTCGACTCACAGAAGTGCAAATTCAATTCTATTTATTGTTAGTTGCTATGGTAATGACATGCAAATACCTTTTCTAGTTGAGTGAGCTTTTCTATAGAGCTTAACGACTACTAAACGCTTTGAACGTCAAAATTTCTTAATTTTTTTAATAAAAATGGCGAAATGAATTGAAGAATCGTTGTACAAGTTGGTCTTAATTGATCAAAAACCTTTTTTTTTTAATTTCTCTGATAACTGACCTTGTACCTACAACGTCACAAAATTGTACTCTTCGAATCGCAGCAATTTCATTCATTTTGTTATTTCCTCTGTGTATTGGCAGGCAGCCACTGTTGATAAGAGATTGTACAAGACTATGTAATATATACATAACTATAGGTACATACCTATAACCTACCTACATAGGTGGGAATGTTGCTATGCAACTATCTCCAAGACTGTCTTAGATGATTGAATGAATGGAGAAATTATTGGGCAAAGACATCGAGATATGAATATGCATAAATAAACTACACACAAACATGGCGAGCTAATTTTCTATATAATTTTAAACGTGTGTGCTAGCCGGTAATAAACCAAAATGTAAGCTCAAACTAATTCATTTAGTGCCACCACAAGCGTTCGCTAGTACGGTGGTAGATGTCCCAGAATATTTATTTATTTCATTGTAATTTAATAGTATTGCTGTCTATCAAGCGACTTGCTCCCTTGCTTGCTCTTAAAAAATAAATTTCATATAGTAATGTTGACATGATGATAAAAAACTTGAGTTTCATATTTGTTACAAACATTTTCATTAAATTAACGTAAAAACATCATATTACAGTACAGTCTCATTTAGAGATTTAACTTCCTTCCTTACAACGTAATAAAGTAAACATTTTGCACTTGGATTTATTTTTAAAAGTTTCATCGAGGACGACTCCTGTTAGTAAACATGTGTAACGTTTTTGATACGCAAAAAGTACGCAGATAGTATTAAAATATACGTACAATAATATGTTTGTGTAGATAAAGTATTGCGTAGCGCAGTTTATCAGAACCATCAGTCTGATTTGACAAGCCAAAACAAAGTATTGGCACGGGGGTGATATTAATCTAGACAAGAAAAACACGAGAACTGTCAATCTGTATGTCGATTTAACTTGTCAGTACATACCATAGTAGGTATTTGTTTGTGTGAGAAGAAATTGAGGAAGTTAAGTTATGTTTCTTGGTGGCATAATTCTAATCAAGGGCTAAAATACTGAAAAAGACTGGTTTTGTTCACAATCTCAGCACAAATAATCATAGTTTGACAGCTTTTTTTTTTCTACTTAAGCCCCAAAAATTACATTTACTTTGGTTTTGTGTAATGGCACAAAAAAGTGATAGTTTTATCGTAAAATTACTTTACATATATTCAGTATTTTATTTACCTGCAAACTATTATAATTTTACTTAAATCCTTCAAATTGAATGTGAAAAAGAATTAAACAAGTATATAGAAGTTCATCAGTATATGCGTGCTTTGTGATTTTTTATGTACATATACGTACGTATGTATGTTCGCCATGTTAACAGCAAACATCAAAATAAACAAGTCTAAATTACTTACATGAAGTAGTTTGTTTAGTTTTGCTTCCTTTTTTTATTTTAAATAAAGAACTTCCATCAAAGCATAAAAAACTTACATGAAGTATAAATCATTCCTTTTGCATCTCTAGTGGTGACGTAACTTTATCTAAAGTCATTGCCAACACATGACAACCCTAGTTGATGTAACAGTACCTACGTAATAGGGTAAATGATCTTTGTCTCTCCGACGATAAATTTTATTGATCAGCTGATTTTCCTATAACGTATTCAATATTTTTGGGAACGTGCCAACTGTCTTTATGTCAATCATGTGTTTGAGAAATCAAATGGTTTATGATAAAATTAGATTCAGCTAGTTATATTTATTAGTGCTCTTCTTGTTCAAGATTTGCTTACCGTTTATGTCTCTCAAAGAACATTCCACTTTATTCTATTCTATTATTATTATTTTCCCTACGCACCCAACCAACTAATTAGTAGAATCTTTAATTTGACAGTTAGTCAAAAAAGAAGCCTAAAACGAGACATTTGATTTGTATTGTATTTTCAGTATACGTGGGTTTTATTAGGTAGGGTTTTATTAGTTTTCGTAGACCCTGCTACGACACTTTGCTACGGAAGCTCTACGAAAATGTTGGGTACAATTTACCTTGTTGTTTTACTTTTTGTGAAATAGTTTTTTTAAAATATAAAAATACACAGGTTAATAATTATAATGAAAGATGACGTACGTTTGATCTGCATTTTATTTGCGTTATTTACGTCGTTTAAAAATTAGAGGACGTCCGCGAACGTAGCGAAGTTTTGTAGATACAGCGTGAGTAAAAACGGCAAAACGATTGGTCTATCACTTCATCAGCTATATTTTTTTTATTTTATAAACATAGTCATACAATAATTTTTAACTTATAGAGGCGGTAATCCCTCGCTAGATGGCCAGAGAGACCTATTGGGTCAAAAAAATACTATAAGTTAAAATCAATAAAAACCGCCCGTAGCTCATCTACCAGAGGCAATCGCATGCGATTACCAATATTAAGCAAAGGTTGACGCGTCCGATCCTTGGATATGTGACCGAAAAGTGGCATTCCATTTTGGGCGCTTCCGTGGATCATATGACACGTTAAATTGTAGGTCCCGGATGTTTGTCTAGTACGGCAATCGTTAAGCCATGTAGGTCCTAAGAGCAACTTGATAAGCTCTCGACACCAGAGTTGGCCACTCTCATTCGATAAGAAGAAGAATAAAAAACCAGCCACACATTGCTTTGTCAAATCATGTCAGTAGCTTGGTCAACAGCCGACCGAGGTTAGCAAACTCTGCCAATTTCCTTCTGGCGACTACTACGCTGCTTATATGGTATACCACCTTGGAGCCAGCACCGGCCAATATACCGACCTTAACCTCCTTTAATTAGGTGGCTTTATTTTCGATCATTACTTTCGTAACATCGATTTGGTGTTATCACAAAAAGACATAAGAATATAGATAAAGTAAGTAAATACGTATGAGATAGTGGCGAATTCTGGTGTCAGAGCTTTCAAACCGTCCTATAGGCCTCTGACATGGCTTAACAACTGCTGTACTGTACAAACAGCCGGGACCCACATTTTAACGTGTTGTCCGACCCACGAAATCGGTACATAATTATATGTATATATAATTGATAACTTTTCATGAAAGTGTGGAAGAAATAATATTCATAATCAACTGTTTTCGTATAGCAATACATATCATTTTAGTAAAAAAAAAATGAGAACAAAAACTAAAACCTCTACTAAATCTATTTCATAATTAACGTCATTTTTCACTGTTCTTTTTCTTCTTATCGAATGATAGTGGCCAACTCTGGTGTCGAGAGTTTATTAAAGCTGTCCTTATTTTACACTGTAACCTTAAATGAAAGAATAAGATTGAAATACAAGTAAATTGACTTCAATTTTATTTCTTCTTAAAACAAATCCGTACAAACAAATCTGTTTCGTCAATCACACACTAATTCAATTAATTCTGCTGCGCAGTTTTCAGGTAAACACGGGCCTGTTACTGGCCTGATTTATTTTAATATATATGCACTTTACCAAACTGGCAGAAAACACTACTTTCGGTTGATATTGATTTTGTAAAAAGTATTTAAATAAACATAACAGACATGGGACTGTGTTGGCATAATTAGTTCTAAAGAAATCTTAATCGTTAAAAAGGACTTGACTGACTTCTAAATTCTTTCTGCTATTTTTTCGGGTCATGAAGATTTCTTCTTAGTAATACGTGATATGAAATTCTTTGGCTATAATAACGTATTAATTAACCTAGTAAAATATACCATAGTCATGAAATAATCAATATCGTCTATTTGAGAACCAATTCTACGAACTTAACTCGTTAACTTTGAATATTAAACTTTCATAACTTTGCAATAATATACTTACTTGGCAAGCTTTTCATTTAAATTTTCAGTTCAAGGAGTTTCCTCAAAATTAAACAAAGATTTCAATAGTGTTTTTGAGAATTGGATGAGAAATAGACCTCGATTTCTCATCGTAATGGATGACTAATTTACTTGCCAACTTTCTATATTTTATCTTACTATGGCAGTAGGAAGGAAAGTTTGAGGATGAAACATCGGACGAATTTCTTTAGATATTTAGATAATTACTAACTGTGATTCGCACTTGGCTAATTATAATTTAAACAAGGTTTGATTTGCTTTTAATTATAGCGATTATGTTTTAGGACAATAATAATGTTCTTACCTACAGTAATAATTCTAGCACAATTAAGATTATGTACAAGAAGATCTAGTGTAACTAATTGAGTCAAACTAAAACATTTTAAAGCATTTTTTCTGATACTTTTGAGGCGTACCAGAAACACGAAATTTCACAAAACCACGACGTTAGTTTTTTATGCAAAAACATTGTAAAAAATAGCAAAAAACATACCGAGCCAAAATACCGTCTAGTTTGAAATAAAACGTAAAACAACGGAAATACATGATATTTGGCGAGCGTCCAAACCAGTTTTCGTAGATATATCATTTCCATACACTACTTTGTAAACTATAAAGAAAGTGGAGATCTTTCTACGCTGGTTGTTTGGTCCAATAACATCCGTGGCTTTAAATATAGATGGCGCCACGTGGCTTCTGTTTACTAACAAAGGGGAAATTATTTTCTTGTGCGTTGTTTGATTCCTTTTACCGTATTTAATTGATTTATTTGTGCAGTTTATCGCTGTGGTGTGAGAACAATGATATCTTATGACTGCATAAATAAAAATGTTTAATGGAATATAACTTGTGTGCTTGCTGTAAAAACAATAAGAAACATATAAGGTAAAGTGAGTAAGGTATAAATTGATCTAAAAACAGTAGTAGGTTCCAGTACGAGAATTGCTGATGTGTAAAATTCGCGATACACCAAACGAAACATATTAAAAAAACTTTACTAATTTGATGAAGAAATTGTGCAAGGGAGTTACAAACCTCAGTAAGAAATAAAACTACAGGGAGAGGAAAACTGACCTATGTACAAGAACATTATCACAAACAAAAACCACTTTATCGACCTAACAAATCGAATTTTCCGCAACTGTCCTCTATTTCCGTTATTCCCAAATCCTAATCACAGTTTATACAACAGTCAGTACAGTCGGTCAAGGGTGCTGGCACGTCGCTCAGACGCTTCTACGTAATTAACTTATTTGTCAATGACATTAACCGAATTACCCAGAATCTAGGGATACAGTGGCAGGCGAGGGAAATGGCACGTCGTTGTAATTTTATTACTATGAGGTGGTTTTAAGGGGGCTACGCGTTCATAGCTTTAGATGAGATTTAAATTTTTTTAAACATAGTGCATATGGTAATCTATTCTATCTATACTATAATATTATAAAGCTGAAGAGTTTGTTTGTTTGTTTGTTTGAACGCGCTAATCTCAGGAACTACTGGTGCGAATTGAAAAAATCTTTTTGTGTTGGATAGACCATTTATCGAGAAAGGCTTTAGGCTATATAACATCACGCTGCAACTAGTATGAGCGAAGAAACAATGGAAAATGTGAAAAAAACGGGGAAAATTATTCATCTTTGAGGGCTTCCGTTGCGTGTGCTACGAAAATGGTTCAAGATATCAAAAAAACATGTATGAAAGAATTATTCCTCTTGAAATGATCTTACAAAATGTCTGCAACAGTATATATGTTTATCTTTTAAGAATAACTCACAAGAACCGTTTTTATAGTAATAACTATTCCATGCGGACGAAGTCGCTGGCACAGCTAGTCGTGTTATATATTGTTGGCTGAACGAATGTTGCTTGCCCGCGAATCACGCCCTTTCCGAGACAAAGGAACATCGTGATAGGTTTTAGTCGGTAGTGGAATTCATAAGCCCTACATTCCGCGTTTTTAAATATATTTTTTTATCTGGTTCGAGTTGTTAGATTATCATCTAAAAAATGTCATTTTGTCAAAATTTCGTTAAATGTGGAGGAAAAAGACCAAAAAACAAATTATGTCGAAGCAAAACTTAAAATCAATAAAAAAATATATATTTGGCAAGCTATCACACAGTCGGAGATAAGAATAAAGAAATCCTTAAGAGTCGTAAAAAAACTCATTTTTATAATTATCTTAAAATAATGTAAACATTTTTCGGACATTTTTATAACTATCCGAAATGCCATTTCATTAGCCTGCTATTGTATACGTCATAAACCACTCTTGGGCAGTCTGCCACGTCCGATGCCCTCAAAATGGTGAACATACGCAATTTTTTTATGCGGTCACTGGTCCACCTCTCAAATATACGATCATGCGTATGTTAAATGGAGTTTTGTCTTAAAATTTGGGCCATCTCTGAATTATTATATGCGTAGCTTTATTGGGAGACTTTGGGAATGTTCTTTTTGTGTCAGATGTTTTTGCCAGTAATAACTTTAGCGAGCCATTAATCAAGCCTTTAATGTTGCAAGTTTAGTTTTAATTAATTCTATAATGCATACATTTTATTACTGTATAAATACACGAATTTACACAATTGATGATGAATAACCTAAATATATTACAGCGACGTACATACATATATATATAAACTATTTTCTTCATAATTTTAGTTTTTATGCACATGAAAAATAGGAAATAGACGAACAGATTTTGTATTATTACCTATAAAATATAACTCTTAAAGTATACGCAGTATTATAATACGAGTAATTCTTGAGCAATAAATAGAAACATTCGTTTGAAAATCCATGATATCATCGGCCGGATAGAAAATATCTCCCACAAATTAGTTTCTTTGTGACCAAAATTAAATAAGAAGTCATTGCTCTTGAACTTGGTCCAAATGTCATTTGTGATACCTATTTCTCTATTTTATTTTAGGTTTCTACGAATTTTGACGTAAAAAAGTCCGTGAAACGCAGAAATTAGTAGCTTTTAAGATATAATAGAGATCATCATAAAAACAATATCACTTACTCATGTAACCCAAATTACGCTCATAGTGTTTATTTTTAATTAGTGAGCTTTATGTTTCGTAAGTTTTTTTTTTTTCAAATAAAAACCAAATGTTAAATTTGTTTTAAAAATCTGTATGTTTAGAATATTGCTACAGTGGTAGAGGGTCATACTCGTAAGCTCCTACGACGTAGCGTTTTTCGTAGCACGTTCTACGTATAAGAGTAAAACCAATAAAAACAACAAACATCTATTTTTAAAAATCTTTGTCATAAATCATTTGTTTTGATTGCCATATCGTATTTAAAGTGACATTACACGAGTAATTGCCGAGTGACATTACACGAGGAATTGCCGTACTTCATTATATTTAGCTGTAAAATTAAGGTTATCAACTTCATAATATATGAAAGACGAATCGTCCGGTGAATTAACGGTCAGCCAAAATGTAATGAGACAGTCGTAGATCATGTGCAGCGTAAATATAAGTGTATATATGTATGTTTATAGTATAGTAATTGTATGAGAAGCATGCAATATGATGAAGGCAAGTTATTTGTGATCTTTTTCGTTTCAAATTTATTGAATGTGATAATGAAATAGATTGTAGGCGTGGACTAGCACTTATTGTGTTGCTTATTATTCTCGCCTCAATGGCGCAAAGAATCATCATGATTATCCGCATTAAAGTAGTGTAGGATCTCGCAGTAATTTATTTGTTTATACATATAGGTATATACGTAGCGTACATTTGCGTTTGGGTACAGGATGCCTGTGGTTTAAAACATCGACTATATCCACTTAATATTTTAGATTTGAGATGACCTTTGGATTGTGATTCAATTACATTAAAATAAACATTGCAAATACTTCAGGAAAAACATTGTAAATAAAATATTTAACTTGTTACAGAAAATGCCTTCAGAAGTCGAAGAGCGGCGGACGAAAGAGGCGAAAACCCTGCAGCGGGAGCTGGCTGACTCCATCATCAGAATGGTGCCGCTTGACGAGATACGGATACTGCTGGCTTGTGGAGCCAAGGTAGGACTAATTCGATGTCAAAATTTTAATTTATTGCAATATACTCTTTAAAATTTTTCCAAAACCGTAGGATTAAATTTTGATTGACGTGCCAAAGCCATCAAACATCGCCTTGTGATATAGGTGTGATGTCTTAATACCCAGTTATTTCACTGGAAACTTTGCCTGAATTCAAAACGTATCGGCTGTGATTGGCAGAAACTTTCCAGGGTTTAGGATTCCATGGTCAAGGTTTATCTTGATATTGTGCTTCTATCCAGGTGAACGACCCTGTGACGCAAGGTCTCCGTCCGCTCCACTACGCCATCTGGCAGCGACACGTGGAAGCAGCACGCTTGCTGCTCGTCCGGGGCTGTGACGTCAACGCCACTGACGACTGCGGCTACAGCGCGCTGCATCTGTCTGCTGAACATGGGTAAGAAAGACGGAAAATAGTCTCTACCTATATTCTAAATACGGATAAGAAAGCGACAGACAGCCAGCCTATTGAGTACAAATAAGAAAGAGCAGGCATGTGTCGCTTAAGCCGTTTGACAGCGACATCTAACTGCAGGTAGACTGCACTGCATTTGTTTTCACAGCATGGGTACGGAAAAGTGTTTGGGCATAGACTAGTATACTTAGTCTATGGTTTGGGTAAGGTAAGGAAGAGAGGTTTAAACAGCCTCGCTATATTAAGTTAAGGTCAGAAGGAGAGAAATTGTTAGAATTTGATTTCTTCCAATTTCTTATCTTTTATATGAACAAATGTGAGCAAGCTCATAGTGAACATAGTTTTTAACCGAGAGGGTAAGGAGGCTTTTCCCCAATAATGGGACAATACAGGCTCTTAAATTAATAATAAATTTATATTAATTAATTAATTATCAACTCTTCTGTTTCTTTTTTTAATTTATTTATAGATAAGCCAAGAAGTTTTACTAATAGTAGTGGGTGCTTTGCGGCTTCGCTCGCATTAAGAAGTAAAACTTGCATCCCTTATTTCACCCCTTTAAAAGTGGCATATCCAAAAATTCTTTCTTAGCGAAATTTAAACCTGATCCGTCCAGTGGTTTGGACTGTGCGTTGATAGATCACTATACCAGTCAGTCAGTCACCTTTGAGTTTTATATATATAGTTAATCGTTACTTTATCTTCCAGCTACACTGAGTTGGTGAAGCTGCTACTGGAGAGTGGTGCCGCGGTGGACTACCGACCAGACTCGGGCGAGCAGTTCCCGCGCACCACGCTCTGCGACGAACCGCTGCGACTGGCCATCAGGAACAAGCATTACGTAAGTAATTTATATAAGTATAAGTAACACATACAATTCGCTTTCATTATGGAAAGTGTCAGTTCAATATTGAATAACATCCAAAGTTTTAAACCCAAAGATTTTCTTTTGCCTACCATCGTCAAAAAAATGTTAACCTACCATGTAAGGGTGGCTTGAAAGACGTTTATAAAAACAATCAGACTGCAACTTACGGCCTTGAAACGCGTCTTCTCTTATAATTTCTTATTTCTTTCACAAAAATTACCTATCCATCTTTGCCATTTCAGGAAGTGGCCCGTCTCCTTTTAGAGCACGGCGCTGACCCCAACAAGCGCTACTTTTTCGGCTCGGAGATCAACCTGGTGTCAGACCCTGAGTACCTGGAGCTGCTGCTCTCGTTCGGAGCCAACCCTGACTCCCGCGACCGAGCTGGCATGACGCCGCTCATGAAGGCAGCCAGACAGAAGAAGGTTAGGATCTTCTTTGTATTCTTCATGGGTTATATTAGTATTAGAGTGTATTAGTTTTCTATTTCAATTTCTTTACTAGCTTAAATGTTAAATTTACATTTGCCCTGTTTATACCCCTATAAATTATAGCTACGCCCTAATTCCCTAATTAGGGCGTAGCTAAAATTAAAACTAATTATTTTTTAAGTTCCGTTCTTCTTTGTATACTTAAATGGAATAAGTAAGCTTTAATTTATTTGGTTGTACGATTTTTTATTAGAAACAATCAAGCATTTTCTACCAAGCGGTGAAGTTAGATTTTTCCAAATTTAGTATTGAACATCAACTAAATATAGCTGAACATCTGTTTTTAAAGGGATTTAATATCTAATTAATTCTTCTGGGAGTCACGGAGTTCAAGTGGAGTAGTGAGATTAGTGATGATTTTCAAAATGTTACATAAGTTGTATGTTACTTTTGCAAAAGTTATTTTTGGAAACAATACTATGTATCTTCTAATTTATCCTCTATTCTCTTCTACTAGGGTATAGACGCCGTCCTGCTGCTGATCAGTTTTGGCGCGGATGTGAACGCCATGGCTGACATCAGGAACGACTACCGCACTGTCATGCACTACGCCGTGCTCAGTGGTAAGCGACATTATCATTATGTACCAGAACTTCTACCACAATATTTGATGAAGACAATATGACTTATAAATTTGCTGAAAATATTATAAAATAACTTCAAGCCACCTAAAAGTAACTTTAAAACTTAGAACATTTCAATGATAAAAAATAGACCTATTTCAAATACGGGATATTGAAACATAGGGAATACCTAGAAACCATACGATTCAAAGAGAACAGATAGAGTTACTAGATAGATCTAATCACATTGATTTGATACAGTAAATAATATCTAATTCCATTGTCTACCAGGCAACCCGGAGGTAGTAAACCTGCTGATCAAGCAAGGCGCGCGAGTCAACTACGAATCCCCAGAACTGAGCAAGCCCAGTCCGCTGGATCTCGCCATACTGAAGGGAGACGTGGAAATGCTGCAACAGCTGCTATCTGCTGGTTAGTTTTGTATATCTTTTACTTTTTCACTTTTACTCAAGGTCTTTGGAATCTATCTATTTGTCTAGTTTCCAACGTGGTGGCTATTACTTTAGTTCACACTCGAATGTTTACCTACATTTGGTGAGGTTTTCGCGTTACGTCGGACACTTAAAGACATATCTATCCACTGCATAATTGCAACCTTCGTGAAACAGCTAAAAATCTATCACCTAACGATGTTTTGGCTGATTTATGAGGTAACAGGTACCTCAGGTACATATTAACTAGATTTCAAAACTCGTAGAATGCAGTTCGCTGCGTCATAAGAGTGAAAGTTAGGAGTTAGAGACTTTTCTCTTATTGTTGATATAAGATGTATTTTGTTAAATAAATAATTGTTCCAGGTGCGCATGTGAACGCATCTAGCTCCGTGATTGGTTCTCCGCTTCACGTGGCCTGCTCCGACAACATCACCAACAGGAAGGAAATCGTTAAAGTAAGTCTTTTACAATAATACTTTTGATCTTAGATATAGAAATTATGTAGGTACTCGTAGCACCTTGGTAGATCGACACTGTAGAAGAAGGTAGAATTGCCAGATATGAGGCCAAAAAATATGAGTGTGGATGTGTGCGATTTTGTCCGTTCCTTCTTCACGCACAAATGGTTGAACCCATTTGAATGCATGTATTACGGAGGTAGAGATTAGATCCCAAATCAACACATAGTTTAAACCTTGGATATGCTTTTTGTTTGTTAAGTAGGGATATTATTCTTGTCAAAATACTATTTACCAAAAAAAGGGAATCCTCTTTCTCTTACACCACGCCACTATAAAACATCTTTCCATTTTTAGATCCTTCTAGAAAGCGGCGCCGACCCTAACCTGAAGGTGTTCAGCGAGGAAGACATGACGCAGCTCCGGCCGGCGCTGGCCGAGTACCTAGCCAGCAATGCTGAGCCCAGCGCGGACATTGTGGCCTCACTGCTGAGATATGGTGCTAGGGTAGGTGTTGAAAATTACCTTTGCCCAGAAAGCAGTTCCAAGTTCTCAAAGAAAGCCCATAACTGACACTATAACGTTTGAAATGTTGTAGCTAATATAAAAATCGTAAAATTAGTTTGTGAACTCCTCTTCCTTTTTTAAGATGTTCAAAAAACGTAGAGACCTTCGTCAACAAATATACTTAGTTTCAAAACATTCAAAACATCCTGATACCAAAGTTATAGATTTTGATTGATATATCAAGGACTCTCCATGAGAATGCTTTTTAGACCATAACCCTTAATAATTCTGTATTTCATCGCCAGGTTATAATGAAGACCCAGTTCCGTGACCCTGACGGCATCCTCAACCACCTCCAAAACGTCACAGCCGAAGAGTACGAGCATATATTCTATCTCCTTCTAGAAGCCGCTGAAGCCTTCGATCTCTGCATGATCAGGAGAAACAACATCCTCAATGCCAAGCAAAAGCAAGCCCTAATCCAACGCGCTAAGACTCCACTTCCTTTAATCACTCAGACCAGAATATTTCTACGCAGATTCTTGGGAAATTCTCTGGTGAAGATTGCAAACAAACTGGAAGTACCGAAGATTCTGCACCAATATCTTCTTTTTGACTGTCGCTAAATGAATAGTTGCGTTAAGCTGGTTTTCATTTCAGTATAACGCATTTCTGAGGGTTTAAATTGTTGATTGAAGCTTATTTAGAAGCCGATGATGTATTAAAAAATCGGACTTGAAAGCTTTTTGAAGATTTTTGCGTTAGACGGGTATTTTTGAATGTATGTTATATCGATAAATTCTGACATGCTCCTTTCATGTAACTATTTGGGCATGTCTAGAATATTATCGAAATTTTTAGGTTACATTTTTGGAAGTGAGATTTTTAGATCCGACTAATTTTTACTGTCTGAATTCATTTTGATAAAAGTACTATCTCATGTTTTTATAACGATTTGAAATAATGTAGCTGTTTTATTATTTCATTTATGTTTGATTCATAAAATAGGTACAAAACACACTTTTACTTGTGCACAATTAAATTTCAGAAATAAACGTTCTAGTACCAATATACCTAATTATGTAATTGTTTTTTTATTTAAGTATTAAACCTAAATTAAAGTAGAGAAAATAATTTACTGTCATAGTGGTGATTACTTTATATACTTTTTCTTATATAAAAATAATTGTATTCGATTCATTACGGTGTATAACTTAACTATATACTATCTCTTTTCTTTTTATTTTATTTTATGTGGTACAATAAATAATTTTCTATGCATCTATGTATCAACTTGTAGTACTTTACCAAATTAAATATATTTAATTCATATTTTATATTATGCAAATGATCATAGTCTGATTTACTAGAAATTAACTATGTGATATATTGTGATACATTTATTTATAAGTTTATTGTGAAAAAGAAATGTATTTTCGCTATTAATGATGTAAGGTTTTGATATTGTTAATTTACCTTATTATATCGGAGAGGTTTTTTATTTATTCAACGATTAAATGCATCGACAATCTTACGAAATATCCCACAATTAAAAAAAAAACTTTTAAAAAACTTCTAGTAAATAAGTTTTGTATGAGAGTGGCCTACTCTGGTGTCAGAGTTTTCAAACCGCCCTAAGGGCCTCTGACATGGCTTAACGACTGACGTGATATGACTCACAGCCGGGACCTACACAATTTAACGTTTCATCCGACCCACGGAAGCGCCCTAAATGGAATGCCCGTTTTCGGTCACCCATCCAAGGACTGACCGCGTCGACTTTTACCTACTTACATAACATTGGTAATCGCATGTGATTGCCTCTGCTAGCTGAGCTACGGGCGCTACAAAAACGTCTGAATGTAACCAATGAAATCTGTAATGGATACGATATGTAGGTATTTAAGTGTTTTTTGTAGAATTCCTCATGTAATCGTATTATATACGTACTTGTCTGTTAGCTATCTTTTTATTAAGCGAAGTATGTATCACTTTTGTATAATAAACCATTACTTAAGCATTAAAATAATTATTAAAATCATATGCATTTTGTATTTTTCATCTTATTCATTTCATTCAAAATTTATTAGCGATGCTCTTGTATATGGAGTATACTACATTCTTCTCGATTTACGGCTAATTCCTTGACCTCCTTATACAACATGACGCTTGCCTTCTCTTTGGCTGATTTGATCGATATAATGTCCTTCTCGGCCTTCCTCTTCCTCTTCGTGCCTCTAGTTTCCCCTCGATAATGGTTTTCATAAAGTTATCATGTGGTATACCTAAAGAGGCCAAACATCTTCCCTCTTCCTTTCTTCTTAAACCACTAAGAAATGATGAATAGTTTTCTGAAATTATAATAATATGCAGCAAATATCCAGAGAGTGGCGACGGGAGAGCGTTTAGACAGGTATTGCTGTCTTGCCCGCGAAACCCGTCCTTGCCGGGACGAAGGGACATCGTGGTAGGTTTTAGTCAGTAGTGGAGTCTCATTAGCTCCGAGCCCGACATACCCCACTGCCCCTCGGGGAGAGTGCGGAGATGAGTAAATGCATTGCCTCTACGAAAAAAATAAAATAAATAAGTGTCCCCAAAGACGCAAACAATAGGGAAGAAACATCAGTACAATATAAAGCGAATAGATAAAAACAAATTGTATCGAATAAAACTTGGCAAACAAAAGTCTCTTGTCCAGCAAGAGGAGGTTGAAATTTTATAAGAAAAAAAAGAGACACATAAAATAACGGTAAGGTACTTAAATTTATTGATATATTACTTGCAACACATTTTAACTAATTTTGGAACTAAATTAGTTAAATAAAACGCTGCAGGCATATCTGAGTGCTTTTATATTATTTTGTTAAGACTTTTTTTCAGGGGTTTGCAATATAATTGAGGATTGACTGCCATCTATCGGAGAGTAGGAAAACAAATATTATAGCGCCATCTGTTGCCAAGGCAAGCAATAATAAGAAAGTTGCCAACACACAAAAACATAGTGTAAATGTCACCAACTCTAAAGCTGTCAATGTCAAGGATAATGAAATGGCAGTTTTCGTCTTCGTTCGTAGTGGTTGATTTGTTTTGTGTAAACTTAAATTTCGCTCTCAGTATTTCTTAAATATACTGCTAAATATCTCATAATCACATTGCAATGGCTGATAAACCTAAAGTAGATCTTGGTCTCCTGGAAGAGGATGATGAGTTTGAAGAATTTCCCACAGAAAGTAAGTAATTTTCGCGGCCCGAAGCACTTTTAATGTTTCTACCCATTTTACCGTTTTTCTCACGTTATTTTGTGCTCTTGTCATCAGATTGGGGCACAGAAGATGCTGATGACGAAGATTTGTCCGTGTGGGAGGACAACTGGGAAGATGATATCGTACAAGACGATTTCAACCAACAGTTGAGGTTAGAATATTACACATAATACCTATATCATACCCTAACAAAGATTCAAAGAATATTGTTTCCTCTTCTGTCTGCTATTAGATATTTGACTACCTATATAAACTTTAATTATACAAACACCTTAATTTTGGTATATTATTTCCAATATTTCTTACTTTTTTCAACAATTTATTATTGAGTTGTGTGAATGTTTCATTGAATTTGACAATGCAATGGCGCCTGAATTTGTAATCATATTTTTTTAACTATTTTCACAATTAGCCTCAATATCACGTAACCTAAGGCAAGACAGTGTTACCTGTCTATTATTAACCCTGGTCCAAATATATTTTCGCCTTTCTATACACTAAATAAAATATTAATATAAGAATAGTACATAACTATGGCTTTTCCTTTTACAGGCAACAACTAGAGAAGCTGAAGGAGCAAAATAAAGCGTAGATTAAGTTTAGAATGTATTCCTAAAATATAAGTCCTCTTTTCTAAAAAAATGTTTTATTATTACCCTGCTCTCATAAAAATTAATATATGTACTAGTGATTACCTGCAGCTTCACTCACACTATTTTGAAATAAAAGGTAGCCTATGTCACTCATAAGACAAAAAGCGTGTGTGAATTTCAGTTATCTTCACATAACAAAAAAATATAATAACTGGTAGGTATGCCATTATGTTCAAGGATAATCTAGGTAATAAAAGAATGTTAACTTGCTAATTTTTATTTTCTTACTGTAAATACAAATCAGTCTGTTTTCTTAACAATCTAGTTCTAAAAAAAAGAAAAAAAAATTACATACCTACAAAACTGAATTAAAAAAATAACAATAACAGTGTAATAGTAAATAGTTAAAAATAAGGTGTTTTTCATGTAAGATTCATAAAAACACAAGTACAATAATAGCATTCACAACAAATTAAAGCTTTTAAAAGAATAAATATTGTTACAAAATTAAAATTCCTTTAAATAATTCAATTTCGAAAATTTAACTTAGTAATAGGTACTTAGGTGCATTTTTAACTTAACATTTAGTGTTTAAGTATTTCATTTCAATCGGTTCGTAAATAAAAAAGTTATGTTCATTTTAAACCAAGTGGTCATCGATTTTCACTGCCTACATCCATTTCAAAGATTCGTGTTTGTCGGCGTATGAACTAGTTGGCTAATTACTCTCAGGAAAATCCTTGAGAAAGGCTGCAGATATGTTTGGTTTAGATCACGTCTCATTGTCAAGATATAAGAAAAAGCGAGAAAGTGTGCCAGGAAATGCCCATTGATTCCGTAACTATGGGTTATAATTCAGCTAAAAAAGTGTTTACCTCAGCTCAAGAAACAGAGATTGTAGCCTATGCAATCAAATCAGCGGACATTTATTTCGGACTGTCTACTAAGGACTTAAGGCAACTGGCTTACGATCTGACTGCACGCTACAATCTGGATAGGCCAGCTTCTTGGGATACAAATGAGATTGCTGGTGTAGAATGGTTTCGAGGTTTCTTAGGCATGTTACGTTATGTTAAATATAATAGTGTTTAAAATATAAAACAAAGTAGGCTTGTTAAATTTGACACAATGACTCTAAATATTTACAAAACAAATGACACTGCCTAGTTAATTAGTGTCCCAAATAGGAGCAAACATTCTGATTTAATTATTGTTATGATTGAAACAGTGTTATGGTTGAAACAAACCATTTTGTATGAAACGAGATTTATTATTTTTATTATGATTATTCTCTGTTTTAGCTTATAATCACATTAAAACGAAATTTCTTTTGTTAAACCTTTAATAATAATGTGACATAAAGCGCTCTAAGTAGCATAGTAAGAAATTTATAAAATATTCTACATCAAAAATATTTTTGTTGTCGTTAATGGCGAAATATTAGTGATGTGATTCCCATTTTCACCCCACCTCATTGAATAATTTAGAAGTTACGAAAACGATTAAAACTGATTAACAAAAATACGTATTTTCGAAAATATTGAGGTGTTTCATTTGACCCCACATGCTGTTTCAATTGACCCCAATGTGGGGTCAATTGAAACACTTTCCCCCGTCGTTTTTAAAACGATATTATAGCTCAGCCATTTTAGATAGAGTTCTGAAATACACGTTATTATGTAGCCAGGTCCTGTCACTTCATATTATATTAGCGCTTGATTTGGTAATACAAAACATGACTGTACTACGTGCAGTTAAATTAAAATTGTTTCAATCGTCCCCGGTCTACCCTACTAGACCAGCTTTAAATGCAAGATATGAAATTGATCTTGCAATTTCCTTCTTACACATTAAGTTTGTTTTATTAGGCATGGATACTATTCAATCAATTCAAGTCTTAACTCAGAAAAATGCTTAGATTTAGCTTATAACTTTTTGAAAAAAATAAGTTGATGAAATTAAAAAATATACATTTAAAATTGGAAGCTGGCATTATGTTGTTTGACTTGAAATTTATACTCATTATTATCATTTTGCATGGCATCTTCATTTCCTTGCTTGGTAGGAAGATTATTTGATTGCACCGGATCTATGTTCTCATCGTTGTCTCCAGAGAAATATGTGTCTAAGATCTGGACCACTTTTTGGTAGATCTGCAAAAGAACTAAGACATTATAATAGATAGTGTGCAGACAGTGATAATACATGCAGGTACATTTTTTTTTAACTAGAACGGGTTTGCACTTTGCCATAGTTAGCCTGATGCAAAGTATGGCCTAAGATGGAGCGTGCTTACGAAGTAGCGATTCACTCTCACTTTAAAGTTCGCTGGATTATAGTGTGTGGGGAAAAGTAATTTCTCTTTGGGGTGTAGTATATACCGAAGAGAACTCCCTCAGTCATGAGGAAATACGACACACAGAAAGAGAGTAGTATAATAAATTACGTCTCAATGAAATATTATACAAGTTAGTGCGCGTGTGTGTATGTTTGTTACTTCTTAACGCTCTAATATCTGAACCGATTTGGATGTATTCTGGTAGATTAGACCCTGGATAATAGGCTAAGACATAGGCTGCTTTATATCATGGACTAACGCGGGTATTTAACACTGGGGGCTTTACTAGTTCTAAATAAATATACATGGTATGTTAGCCATACCATGCATAAATATGAGTTTACGGCAAGGAGGCACCATTATACAGTTGAGGTTCCAAAGACTAGCACCAAGCGTTTTGCTTCGACTTTCATCGTGCAAACAGCCAAACTGTGGAACTCCTTACCCAAATCTCTATTCCCCTGAACTATAATTTGTCGGTCTTCAAGTCGAGTGTAAACCGGTTTCTTCTAGGCAAGCGCGCTATATAACGTTGCTTAACATCAGGCAAGTTGTAGTCAAGCGTGAGTCTATCACATGTAAAAAATATATATATAAACACTGATAATGACCTGTTCGTTTTCATGCTCCTGCAATTGTTCGAAGACCTCAAGGACCCCAGCTTCCTCTAGTGTCAAGCACAGAGCCTCCCTGTGGCCATCGCCGTACTTGTCAACAGTCTGTACAATAAATATAAGTGGCAGTGTGAAAAATTAAACCAGCAACTTTTAGTATTTTATATTTGTCCTATGTACCTATATAATGAAATGAGCTTTATTATCAGGCAACTAAGTGGTAAAGTTTTACAGTATAGAAAATAAAAATAATAGAAATATAGAAGTCTTAATAGATTGTACTCCTACTGAAATTTAAACTATTTTTATTTAAACTTTTATTGGAAAATGAGCGCAAATAATCTATGTAGGTATATTACTCTATCCATTTCATGCAATTCTAACAATATCACAAACAAACAGGAAGGGAAGTAGACTTAAGTAGAAATGGAACAGGTGTCGCGACCTGGCATCCACTACAATACATTCATTGTATGTATACAAGTGCGCCTATCCTGAAATATTTATTTATCACATAAAGATACAAACTATGTCATTTTGTCCTAGAATTGTTTTAGAAGTAAGCTTCTTATCTAATGAGAGTGACCAATACTGGTGTCGAGAGTTTATCAAACAGCCATAAGACTAAGTTCTCTGACATGGCTTAACGACTGCTGCACTATGACAATCAACCGGAACCTACAATTTAACGTTTCATCCAATCTAAAGAAGCGCCCTAAATGGAATGTGAATGAATGTTCTGGTCAGTTTTAGTGTCTTCTTATCGAATGAGAGTGGCCAGCTCTGGTGTCGAGAGTTTCCAAACCGCCCTAAGGGCCAGTTCTAGTGTTATCTTCCAGGATGTGTGTACATTACCTGCAGCAGGTTCCACAGTCCCTCGATGACGAGCAGCGCGGTGCGGTGGTCGGGCGAGGTGAGCAGGCCGCAGTAGGGCTCCAGGAAGCCGGCGAGGAACAGGATATTCAGCTGCTCCATGGTCCCTCCGAGGCACAGGTTCGTGATCGCCCACGCGGCTTCCTTCTGGCATCTGAGAAGCATCAATCAAATGTTTATTATATTAATAAAAGTTTCTGGCATCTTGGAAGCATCAGTCAATTATTACATTAATATGAGTTTTAAAGACTCGGGCTTTTGAACTATATGAAATTAGTGATGTATAAACTAATGTAAAATTATTGCAAAACTATAGGTAGAAATAATCGTTGCTCTGACTTATGTTTCCTGAAAGCAAAAGTTCTAGAGTGGTTCGATACCTACTTACAATTCAAGAGATTGATTACTCCATTTTCATCGTCTCTTATCTTCGTTTTAGAGTTATTTGTTTAGAAAGTACGCTAGTTACTCCAACTTAACGTATTCGCTGCCTCTCTTTATCATAGAATTAATTCTGCATACCCCCTTTTAGAATCTCAAATTGCGAAGCGTACCGAAAACGTACATGTACGTGACGGCCATATTGTTATTTTGTCGAAGAGGCTGTCCATACAGCCAATGAGTAAATTAATAATTCTCATACTTGGTGTACTTACCTGGGTTCCCCCTGAGACAGTAGTGTGATGAGTGGTGCCAGCAACTTACCCCCCAGCGCCTGTTGTTGGAGGCAGCTTTCTTCTGATACCTTAATAAAACACATACTAGGTAAGTGTACTTACCTAGGTTCCCCCTGAGACAGCAGTGTGATGAGCGGTGGCAGCAAGTTACTCTCCAGCGCCTGGTCGATCTGCGGCTGCGTCCCCGCCAGGATGTTGGAGGCGGCCCACGCAGCCTCCTTCTGCAGCGCTGGCTTCTCACACTGCAGGAGTGAGATGATGAGGGGAATGCAGCCCACGTCGATGCAACGGCTCGTCTGAAATGACACATTCATTGTTGATTAATGGTAGGTACTATATGTCTAGGTAACTTTAATCTTCCTGACGCTATAACTCCAGAACGCACTAACCGATTTCCACGGTTTTGCATTCGTTGGAAAGGTCTCGGACTCCGTGAGGTTTATAGCAAAGAAAATTCAGGAAAAATTTCAACAGAAAAGCGGGAAAACAGTTAAAGTCATTTTTCACATACAGCGCCATTTCTGATACATAGCATGTACTACAAACCTATATTTTTTTAAAGATAAAGATAAAGATAAAGATTCATTTATTTGCCAGATGTAGTTTTTTACATGATGGTAGGTGATAACATATCAAATATTAGAATCATACATCTCAACCATTACTGGTATGCAAATTAGACATAAAAACTACCTATACTTAATTCAATTTTAATTATTATTATAAAAAAGGAAATTTAAGAAATGTCAAAGTTATATACTTAAATTAAATTAATGTCACAAATTAGTTATCTTATCATTTAAATATAATTTCACACTATAATAACATTTAGATAGTAAAAAATCAAACAATTTTCTTCTAAAAACAGTCAAATTTACATATTCGCGAATCGACTTTGGCAGGTGATTAAAGATTGTTGGTCGCATACCTAAGACACTTTTCCTAAACAGAGCCGTTTTATGCCGTGGGATACAAATCTTGCTTTTCAGTCTCTTACCCTTTGCTAGAACAAACATGTGTATGTTTCTACGTACAAACATTGCAGTTTCAAATATATACAGACATGGGAATGGTAATATTTTTAATTTTAAAAAGTATGGTTTACAGGAATCCATTGGTCTTAAATGACACACTGACCTTATACATTTTTTCTGTGCACGGAAAATAGTCTCCCTTTTCGTACAATTCCCCCAAAATATTACCCCGTACCGTAGGGTTGACGTCACGTACGCATGATAAGACGTAAGCACAGCTTGTTGGTTCACCACCTTAGATAACCTGGACAATGCATAGGCGAATCTGCTCAGTTTGGAGCATAATGTTTCGGCTTGTTTATTCCATTTTAGTTCACAATCTACATATAGCCCTAGGAACTTCGTTACCGCAGTCTCTTCTATGTCAATATCCTTATAACTAATTTTTGATGTCAATTGTCTGTATTTTAAGTATAAAAGAGTCAACAGCCAGGATGAAGTCTGTCGGGTCCGCTAGTATTACATATAATCTTCTACATACATAAAACTCAAAAGGGACTGACTGATATAGTGATCTATCAACGCCTAAACCACTGGACGGCTCGGGCTGAAATTTGAAATGCAAGTAGATGTTATAACGTAGGCATCCGCTAAGAAAGATTTTTTGGAAATGACACTTTTAAAGGGGTGAAATAGGGTATGCAAGTTTTCCTTCTTGATGCGAGCGAAATCGCGAGCACCCACTAAAGATAAAGAATCTTTATTGATAATGTAAAGTTGTAACATAGGTATAAGTACTAATATCATAGAATATGCTACTACACAAATTACAATATCTCGTCAAATTGAATTTATAACATTTAGTTTTAATAAAACGTTTAGAAGTTACAATGTCAAGTTTTAAGTGTACTAGTTTGCAACATATATTTTGGACGTAAATACAAACCGGTATTTACATTTAATGGTCTTACTTTTTTGTAACCATAAAGCTGTGGTTAATTTTGATTGCTTGTCTAATTCCGTCAGGTAGCTCTATTTAATTCTGTAGGCGTTACATCTTTGTTTTATATTTACAAGATAATTGTACCTTGATGTTGTATTAAGTATGTACATCAAATGATACTTTTATATTACTCCTAGTAAACATGTTGCAGGTAGTATGTAGATGTTACCTGTATATCAAATATGTGTTACCCGTTGATCAAACATTAAATAAATAAATATTCTGGGACACTGCACACAGCACCATCTAGTTCCATACTAAGCAAACGCTTGTGTCGTGAGTACTAGATAACGGATATAATACTTATATACTTTTTTTGTAAATACATACTTATAATACATAGAAACGACCAGACTCAACACAAGTACAATTTTTTTAAATTTATAATTGCTTGCGTTTTGCGGGAATCGAACCCGCACCCCTAGATTAGAAGGCAGAGCCATTACCAACTAGGCTAACAGGGCAGTCATTACCTGTACATCGCTGCCAGTGAGCATATTCCCCAGGGCCCTCAGAGCTGGTGCCTTCACAGAGACCGCCTTGTGAGCCAACAGCCCCACGAGACGCTGCGTCAGATGTGGCTCGGCTTGGACTGTTTCTATGCGGTCGTTGGGGCCGTCTGTCAGGTAGGACAGGGCCCAGCATGTGTCCGCTGAAATTAAATAAAATAAGTATATGATAAAACTAGTGGGATTAAACCTTCGCAATATAACTGAATGATGGAAACCTAGCGGATCTGGCAAAGCGTATGATAGAAACTAGTAAGTGCTCGCGGCTTCGCTCGCATTAAGAAGTAAAACTTGCATCCTCTATTTCACCCCTTTAAAAGTGGCATTTCCAAAAATCCTTTCTTAGCGGATTGCTACGTCATAACTACCTTCATTCCAAATTTCAGCCCAATCCATCCAGTGGTTTGGGCTGTGCGTTGATAGATCACTACATCAGTCAGTCAGTCACCTTTGAGTTTTATATATATGTATAAATATGTGAAAGGTGAGACTGCACAGATAACGAGTGATAAAATTGTATTGGAAGAGAGAAACAAGCTGTAGCGACCCCACATAGTGGGATAAGGTAAAGATCATAACGTTTTAGTACCTACATTACAGGGGCTTGCTTCTGACCACACTTCAATTTTTTTTTTTTTAGGTATTTGGTAAAAGACGTAGTATAACAGTTGTCATGATTGAATGATTATACGTTAGCTACCAGAAACCCTGCATAGTTAGACACGAGTACATTCAACCAAAATTTTAAATTTAAGAGTGAGGCTCGCTCGCTGGTTAACATATATTTCAGTATCTTATATGTATGTTGTGTATATTTTACTCACTCAGCACTTCTTGATCGTGAATAGTTAACAGTTCGGCGAGATAGGGCAGGCCCGGAGATACTGCTTCTAACTTCACCATTGGATTCTTGTTTCTGTGAACAAAATTAACATACAATTTTAGTGCCAATAGAATAAAAATAACAGAATTTAACAGAACTGAAAATTTCATGTGATACACTATATTGAGATAAAACTTTCTTTTAACTGAAATTAAATAAATTTAAGTATTTCAAAGAATCAGGGGTATCACGTCCCTCAATAATAAGGAAGAGATCGCTGTTAGCAATAAGACCACCGATTAAGACCCCAGTTTTAAGTTTATATTTTTCCTGTTAAGTCTGTTCTCCTGCGGCACCCTGAAAAGGGTACATGTTTATATAGGTATATTTAGACCCCAAATTAGTTTAAATGTGTTACAATACAATACAATACAACTTTATTGCAAGAAATATAAATGAACATATTGAAAGGACTTAATCTATAGATGTATGTACAAGAAGGCGGCCTTATCACCTTTAGTGATCTCTTCCAGGCGATGTGTAGTAAATAGGTACCTGCACAGGTTGCTATAAGTCCACACATTGGTCCGCAGCTGCGTAGGCGGCGTGTTGCTGCGCAGGTGCGGCAGCAGCACCCGCAGCAGGCCGGCGCGCAGCACCGCGTCCCTGGTCTCCGAGCCGTCGCCCGCGATGTTGCCCAGAGCCCAGGCCGCCTGCTCCGCCACCACGCCGCCGAGCTCGATCAGGGGGATCAGCTTGGGGATCGCTCCTCCCTGGATAATGAGGATGATATAAACAAGAAAAGTGAAGATCATTCAAGGAGAAAATTTGGAGTGGGATTACACATGACTTCCTTACTTGTACGTATCTGTATTTTTAATAATTAATGTATAGCATAGTTACTATTATTATCAATAAGTTTAGGTTTCTTAATAAAACATTTTTATCTTATCTTTTTTATCTACGTTAATGGATCCATACACCAACATAGTAAAAGTCCGATTTATTGTCCAATAAATAAATAAAATATAAATAAATATTTCAGAACATATCACACAGCGCCATCTAGCCCCATACTAAGCTTACGCTTGTATCATGGGTACTAGATAACGGATATAATACTTATATACTTTTACCAATGAACACAAATTGCTATTTGCAGTAAGAAAGCTTTCCATCAGGTACCTACACATTTTGCTGGTGAAATGCGATAGTGATGTGGAGAAATGTTCACACATATGTGGTCTTCCGTAGGTGGTCCTGTGCATCCACCACCATGAACCTGTTCAAGAAAACTCTCCTAACAGTTTATTCCGGCAGGGGAGTCACGACCCTCAGTAACTGTCATTCTGTAACAGTCACTGAGGTAGTTGGGACTCAAGGAGGAGAAATATCGAGTGTTAGCCTTTATCCCACTGTTCGGTACAGGCCTAAACTTAGTGCCATAGATCTTATATCTACTATTTTTATGCTGGGAGTCTCTACTATTCCTCTTTCTATTCTATATGAATAGAAATTATAGAATAAAAAAAGGAATATAACAGACTCCCAGCCTACAAAGAGTAGGCACAAGATCCATGGCACCACTTTGAGGCCTATACCCAGCAGTGGGATAAAGTTAATAAACAAGGTACTTACTTCCACAACAGCCATGGTATGTGCGCGCGTGCCTGACGCTATGTTTGTGAGCGCCCATGCAGCCTCGAACTGCAGGTCTGGGCTGGAATACATATAAAAATATGTGTGACGGGTTTCTGTATGTTCAAGATTAGGCCGTACATTATAAATGAATAAAAATATTTTTATTTGAAGCAGTTACAATTGTTATAGTGTTAGCTTAATCTAGGATACATTATAACATTATAGAGCTATAACATAAACACTAGTTTAAAAAAAACAATAATTTTATAATTAAATAAAAATAAACAAAAACCTGTCTGGGTAGATGTATAAAATGACATGTCAATCTGTCTTAATTAAATACCAGTCAGATATCAAAAGGTCAAAACTTAATTTTTATTTGTGTGTAAATAATTTTTATAGTTACATTTTTTTACCTAATAATTTTACATGTATAAAAAATTGGCATAAATATAATGTACACTAAAAGAACATCATTATACCATAAAATTTTGCTAAATAACATTTTGGTGATAGAATACTTTATGATACAAAAATCTAGGTATCTACTTCTAACAGCAGTCTTTGATACGCTAGCAACAACTACAATATTTACAGAATACTTTCTAATATACACAAATTGTACATACATATACAGATTCGGGAAATTGCTGTAGTTTACATTTTATTTTAATCATAGTACAAGTTACCAGTCAAACTGTTCCAAGGCAGCGACCAAAGGCCCCACAATGCCGGCTTCCACCATGGCTGTGATGGGAGGGTTCTGTTCCCTGGACAGCATGCGGCGCCCGAGCCGGGCCGAGAAGGTCCTCACTGCCAGGTCCGGAGACATCAGACCTGAGATCATGGAACAATTTATTAGGTTAAACTTTTATTGAAAAAAAAAAGTTTCTGATGACTTGATAACCTCCTTTTTTTGAGGTCGGTTAAAAATGAGCGAAAATAATAGTGAAACTGCTAAGCTAGCGACGGCGTTCTGATGGTAGCAGAACACGCATGTTCAAATCCTGCCGGTTGTGATTATTTTCACTCATTTTATAAGTCAAACCACCAGTGTGGATTTAGCACTTGTCAAAATAACTCATGATTAATGAGGACATGAAATTTTGCCAATATTTGGGATATATCTATATCTCAAATATAAAGAGGGTTGTAAGTCTGTGCATTGAAGATACTTGAAAAAGGATACTTAGAATTGATAGCAGAACACATTCTAACAATTTATAGAAATTATGTCTATCTGTTATTTAAATTTTCTTATCACTAGCAATCTTAATATTAACTAGCAAAATTTTTTGCGCTATCTGTTGAGACTTTGGGTCCATGGTCTCCAAACACAAAATTATTTGTTAAACAGATAAGCAAACGTTTGGTCTTTGCCACAGGAGATCTCAGGACTGGCAGCTATTTTTCTCAACGATTGAGTCTTTCTATTCAAAGAGGAAATACTGCCAGCATCCTGGGATCCCTGCCGCACAGCGACAACATGGACAGTGTGCTGAATTTTTTGTAAATATCTGTTTGTTTTTTGTTGCTTTTTCTGTATGTTTATCATTAACTTAGGTATATAGACTAATTTAACTAAAATACATGAGACTATTTCTACAAAAATATGCACAGAAACAATAGAGATCTCCAGGTAAAAAATGTATGGAAAAGATCAAGTAGAATGCTTGTGTTGAATATAAAGAGAAATAAAGTAGGTACTTTACCTTGCACAACTTCAGTGGGTGTGTAGAGGGTCTCATCCACAGAGGGTTCATTGGGAGTAGAGTTCTCCGGAGACAGAGCTCGCCGCTTCAGCAGCTGTTCCTCTCTGGCCTGCTTCCGGAGAGTTATACTCAACTCAGCCCTCTTACGACGCAGATCCTGGAAAATTAGCACAGCTATTATTTATACTACATCTTATCAAATTGTAAGCTGAAACTTAAATAAAACTAAGAATGATCAAACTAAATAGTAGATGAAAATGAAAGAAATGAATAAACAGTGTTTTGTGCAATTATTTTATAAGGTAAGTATGTAGTAGTTTTCATATGTTTGCAAAATGAAGGTACTTAGGTGCGTTTTCTATGCATGCCTTCATGAACATGCTTGACATTGATCTCATTTCTAATATTTTAGGAAATACTAATTGGAACTAAAATAGGTGATTGGGACTGTTAATTCAATTAAATTTGTGTTTTCAGTTAAGTACTTAAAATAAATTAAGTAGTTAATAAAAATATTAGTGGGTATACAGATAAGTTCGACATTTACCTACCTACCTACCCCCTATTAGAAAATAAGATAAAAGATTTTAGAACTTCAATTACTCAATGAATTGTATAGGACGTATACGTAGGTTATTAATATCATTACAGAAATATATTCGAGATTTAAACAAAAACAAAAGAAAATCTAAAGAAAATAATTATAATATGTTCGAAATGAATACTTACGGTCACTCCATTGCCAGTATTTTTGTAGGATGTAATTCGAGAAGTATGAGTTTTATTTCTATCAGACATTTTAGCAAAATAATGAAATTACTTCTAACTAATATAATTTCACGAACACAGTTTCAGTAATGTTGTTCAACGGACTAGCTATTTGAGTTGAGATTTGAATTTTGAATTGAATTAAATTAATAGAAGAAGCAAACTTGACGTTCATTAAACGACAGTCACACTAATGATGTTACCTACTTTTAATATTTATTCTCCCAATTTCAATGTTGCAAAGTTTATTTTCTTAGACAGATTATTTCACTGTACCTCAGCCTCTAGAGCTAGAACCCTAGCTCTCACGTGTGATTTGTTAAAATAAAGATCTCTTGCAGTATTATATTATCAAACTGCCGAGCCCCACGAGTCAGCGGTTGTGAATTATTACTGCTGCAGTTCACTGGTTTACGTAAAAACTTTAAACGCAACACACACCAATAATAGAAGATCGCAATCCACAATGATATTTGCATGAGATTTCTATTTAAATGCTAGAAGGCTAAATATGCTAATTAGTAATTAATATTTAGTGGTGTGTATTGCTTATGTGGGATAGTAATAAATCATTAAGGTAGAAATTGTCTTGTGGCAACATTTTGTCATGACATTGACAGGTCCTTGACAGATATTTTATTGAGTGCCTGCCAGCTGAAAAAAATAAAGAGATTTTTTATTTATTTATAGCAATAAGAGATGGGATGATTTTATTCGAATTTAAATATGCTAATATTACAATTATAGTTTTAATGTATGTGTTCAACAGGTTAATACTATTTAATAACAATATGCACGTTAATATGTTTATTGGATTTTACATTATATATTAGCTGTATGCAATATACCCACTGATTATGTAGATATTACCTCAGCGTTTTTTATTAAGAGTTAATTTTATTAAAGAGTAAGTGCGCACTTTTTAAAAAGAAATTACTGTTCAACATTTATAGGTACTTCAATAACAGAAGGTATCGAAATTATAAGTACGAGAGGAGTTTTAGGTAGAACTTCATTATTAATCAAACTGCATTGCGACTCCAAGCGTCGAATTAATGCAGTTGAAAGATGAACATCTGAAAAAATCACTGAATAAAATAAGAAGAAGTAGGAGGCGCTCCTACGACAGATATTGAGTGGTGGGATGGGCTTAGCATGCGCAAAGACGTATTACTATAAAATATCTCACATTACTCTATAATTAACCTATGCATTGACCGACACTTTCAACAGACGACCTCATAAACGAAACGATCGTAAATTAACGTTATTAAAACAAGTTTACAAGCGATCATGAACGTGTAATTACGCAAAACGTTACGCCGCTGGGCGTGACATCACAAATCAGTCCAGTCGGGCTGAAGACAACACGTCAGTTCGCTGTCCTTGTCATATGGCCTGCACTGAGTGAGATAGAAACAGTTGGCCGCCGGCCGCTGATCGTATTCTGTCGAGGGTGTCGCCATTTTCATTTTGACGAATATTGAAAGCACGGCAGACAGACAGTGCGCGGCCGTCGACGCAGCGTCTGTCGGACTATTTTTATTTTGATTGTGAATCATTTAACGAGCTGATTACGTTCACTAACCCGCTGTGATCTGTTTGTAATTAAATCTTTATTTACTACCGCCGCGGCGTGTGATAGTAAAGTAAATTTCGCCGATTTTTGGTGCTAACCTCTTAGGTTTTTTTGTAGTTGTGTTTTGAGAACTGCAAGACTGATCGATATGTGCAAGATGTACTACAGATGACTCTGCATGAATCTCATCTATCCTCGTGTTATTTTCTGGTGAGTGATGGGATACCTATAAGTTTTTAATCAATTTATAATGTACAAAAGTAGAGTATGTTATATTATTAGACATTAGTAAATATATTTGTAAGTGACCTGTTACAAAGTAGGTATAATTTGGCACGAGATTGTTATTTGCAGTGTAAAATGACAGTAGCCCTTTGTTGCGGTAGCTCCAGTTTGTTTACGAACTGTCAGGGGCAGTACACGGCCTAAGATATATTGCCTGGGTTGGCGACTATGCGTGGATTGAATGCGCAGGAGAAATTCAGCCTTATGCCCTGAGCTATAGAGTTGAATTTTAGAAACATGGCAGGGCTATAACGGCCCGTAGAATTAATTTATCACACGCCGCGCTTGACAAGTTGAAAACATAAATTCGACCTTGGCGCTCCACGTGGTTTGTAGGCTTTCATGTTACTGCTGTTTAAGTTAGTAGAATGTAGTTTTTTTTCTAATCGATTTTTGGCACATTATGGTTTTTTCGAAATCACTATTATTGCGATGTTTTCTTTTTTCATCGTGCAGTAAGCAGTTACTTAAATTAAACTGGCAATAAACCAAATGCTACACCATTAAATCTAATAAAATTGTTTTTGTAAAAAATAAAAATTAGGTACCTACCATAGTTAATTTATCATACAGAGTAAGTATTTGCTCTATGACCAAAACATAATTAAGTAAAGATTTCCGTACTTATACTTAATATCTACAGACCTTTTACATTTCAATAATGTAAATGTGATTGTGATAAAGGCGATTTTGCGAGATTATTTCGCACTTGCAAACTGGTAAAGAAGTGCCACCGACCTCGAGCGACTTGCAGTAAGTGTTGATGACCTTAGAATTTTGATTATAATTTTGTAACACTTTTTATAAACTTAATTAGATATCCTGCAGAGCCTTGCAGATTCTCACGAATATTCATTTAGTAATCGAAATAATGTTTTGAATGACTAATTTGATTCAAATTTAGTTTATATTTGTATAGAACACTTAAATGACAGCACATAGAACACAGGTAGGTACATTTCACTGACGTAGAAAAAAAACAGAGGTAGTTTAGTCTATAAATATCTTGTGTTTCTTTAAAAATCTCTTATGTGTAGGTGCTTCTTTCTTTTAAACATAAAAAGAATAGGTATGGCTATTATGATTTATTGCACAGATGAAGAATAACTGTAACAGAAACTTAAAATTGTTTTACATAGGCACATCATTATGTGAATAGGTAAATAATTTATTTATTTATTCATACTGGCACACATACAATTTTCCAAAAAAATTACATGTGCCCCGAGGTATTGTGGCATAGCAAGAGACAATGGCTAGGTTTTATGCTTGCCAGTGTCTTCACAAATTTTGCTTCTGCAACACATAATAAAAAAAAAATACTCATCATAAATATGAATTTATGATTCCTGTTTCAAGGCGGCATCTGTATTGAAAAAGAAATATCTTAGAGATCTTAGAGATCTGAGACACAATACAAGTTAATTTACTTTACTTCATTCTCAAAATGTTATCATCAATGTAAGGATGCTATTTTGGGTTTTTTGTTCGGCAGCAGAAGTTCTATCTCAGTACAGACATCCACCACATTGTTGAAATTAAAAAACAATTCAAGAAATAACTATATTTAAGTATGTATTCATATTGCTAAGTCTATATTCATCATATTGCTTTTGAATGAAGATCCTAAATAGATATAAAGATAATGAATAAAATATATGTGTCCGTAGCTTACTAAGCAGATTCAGTCACATGTAATTAATGTAAAGTGACTGTGGACACAGGTAGTCCTTGGATGGGTGACCATAAAGTAGTATTCCATTTTGTATGCTTCTGTGGGTCGGATGGCATGTTAAATTATGTATCCTGGCTGTTTGTCAGCATGACATTAGCCAGCCAGAGGCTCCTAGGCTGTTTTGATAACTCTAGACTCTAAATTTGGTGACCAACTCTATCTCTCTCTCGTTCTCACAGTTGTTGTTGTTGACTGACCTGTTAGTTTCGTTTGTAGTGGCTCTGCCTTCTTGTGGTTGCTATGCACACATGACACAAGTAATTATACTTGTGTCATGCGGGAACAACAAAATCATAATTGAATTAAAAAATAAAACATAAATACTTGTGTTGAGTCTGGTCGTTTCTATGTACTTATAATAAATATGTATTAACAAAACAAAAGTATAATAGTATTATATCCGTTATCTAGTACCCACGACACAAGTATTTGCTTAGTGTGGGGCTAGATGGCGCTGTGTGCAATGTACCAGCATATATATATTTTATTTTATTACTCTCATAAAAAATATTTAGTTATAGATATCAATTCTAACCTCTTTAAATATTATTGTGCATTAGGTAATTAGGTACACTGTCAGTAAGTACGTCATGATACTTTAATAAGTAGGTACAGCATGAAAAGCTACCTTTGGGATATATTCAAGTCCTAACAAGTAATTAGCCCTCTATTTTTAGAGCTGGAACAAATAATGCTCTCATATAAATATTTTTAAATGAAATAAGTTATTATTTCAGCCTAGATCACCAGATATTCTTATAAAAAGTTATTTATTTAAAAGTAGTCTTAAAATGGCAATTATGATAAAATATCTGCTCTAAAAATCACCATCTGATTGGAGGAGGTCTAATATAATAATACACAATATTCTCTTATCCCCATTGTAATTAAGGATTCAATACTGTGATAGGCATTCACAGTTCACAGACAGCTTGTTACATTTTATGGACTTTTTTCAATTCCTGATTTTAGAGCACAGATTTTGACTGAAAGACTGTTCAGTCTTTCACTAGTCTATTGATCTCCCTCTAGCACATTAACCGCTCGCTTGCCCGTGGTACTTAGTAGTAACCAAATCGAGAATTTAGAATTGCCCATGCCAAGTAGTAGGTACCATAACCTTGAAGTCAGCTTTGTCCGTGGTTACTGGTAGTTACCATTGCATTTCACTCAGCTATTCGTGGGACATATTAGATAGGCACGCGCTGGGACCAGGGGCAAAAATGCGTTGCGTGCGGACACCCCTGGGGCAAGCGAGCGGTTAACTATTTTGCTATCTCCTTCCCTTGACCTTTAATTGTCTTCATCTGAGTTTTCTTGGCTCATGTTTTCTATTAATACAACACACATACAATACATACAATAAAAAATTGTTGTACATCACAAAAAAGATATAAAATATTTTACAGTAAGTTGGTATTAACTTAGTTACATTAGACAACATATTCACGTAGAGTGATTTCTTCCAGTGTTTTTTTATGACCTTATCATGTTGAAAGTGCTGCAAAGCTTCTGGCGATACTATCGTCCTTAGGTATACATACAATATAATATAGAAAGTGACCACTTACCATCAGGCGGTGGCGTGTCAGTTTCTGAACCGTTTTTGTTTAACTCTTACTGTTAAAAAAAACTTTATGTTTAAAGTTTTTAGTATTTCTAAATCCTTTCCATTTAGATGTCCAGGAGCGGCTAAGTTTAGGTTCAAAGACAAAGTTAATTTCACACAAATATTACTAACTAATCACTTACGTGTGAATATAATAAAATTTAAACATAATATATATAACGTTCGTCGTCACAACAAAATCAGATAAATCTATAATTAATATGCCGCTTGGTGGTTAGAAAACTCTAAACCAAAACTTGCCTTCAGAGTGCAACACTCATCCTACAAGCTTACTTGTTAGCTGTATACAGTGTGTCCCAAACATTGTTGAGTGCTTGAGCAGTATTTCCTCCAAATGGAATAGGCTCCGGTGATACAACAAAGGCAGGCCCTCCGCGTCCGTAGCTAAATTAAAACCCTTTCTCGTACAGGTTGTGTGCAGTAGGGGAACTTCTAAAAGTTATTAAAACAAATCATATCATATCTATCAAATAAACCTGCTCTCATAAAGTTTATATGTTATGAATATGTATGTATTAACATTATCATCATCCACTGACCTTTACATACCACTACAGGTTTCTCTTTGGAAGTGACATATGCGTCAGTTATGTGCAGACCTGGTCCAGAAATATGAGGCCATATGAGCAGAATATTTAAGCACTAGGCTTGTAAAAGAAGTTATTGGTTAGCTACCTATATTTCATAGAACCGAGCGACGGCGTTCATGTTTTCATCGAAAAAAAAAACAGATAACTATCATTTACCTACACATAAAGTCTGACCAATAATTTCATGAAATTTGTTTGCAGAAGAAGTACTAAACATCATCGTTGTACTGAAATCTAGCATCTAATAGTAACATATGTGATTGCAATAAACACATTGCATTTAACTATCTAATTTCCACAAATAGGTACATACAAGTCGAATTTATTAAATTACATACTTTTTTAAAAGCTACATATAAATGCAAAAGTTTCCATACTGCTTCAACCAGCCACTGTTTCATATTGCCACGGAAATGTGAAGTGCGAGCGCGGGTACGCAATTGGCTTAGGAATAACTTGCTTATGTTTGAATTAGACCAGCGTTTCTTAAACTGGGTCCCGGGGATCTCTAAAACCGGGGGTGGGGGAGCCGCGGAAGTTAATTAAAAACTCGATTGCGCCTATGAGACTCCACTGCCTAGTGCGCTAGATTACTTATGTATGACGTAAAGACTGGTTGGTTATCTCACATTTTTTTACGTAAAAATAAACTATACAGCCTGTTTTTTTTCTTTTTAGGCACTAAATTAGTACACCGCCTGTTTACAATTCTAAGTAATGCCCATACAAAAGGTTGCCTGGAAGAATGTGCCCGCCGAATGTGCAGCACTTTAATATATTTAAGGTTATTTTCTGTTTTGTAATTTCTATGTCCTATGGTGTACATGAAAGCAATATTCTATTCTATTCTAAATTTATTTTTTGAGTCATTTGATTTTTTGTGATAAAAATTAGCAAACATGTATGCATGTTTGCTTGCACATTTATTTTCTTATTATGTCGGCTAGATTACTTATGTATGATATGACGTTAAGCAAATGTGTCGTCCTACTTCTTTTACGTAAAGAAATATTGTAAGTATTTTCCTCTAGTAATCTAAGAATAACATTTTATTTTCAGATGGCCCTTAAAAATGTAATCTATTGATTGAACACAGTTACTTGCACATTAAATTTTCGCATTATATCATTGTATTCTCAAAAGGAATCATGAGATGTTTTCGAGGATTTATTTACAACTGCAGATACTTAAGTAGTTTGTTTCTTTACTAGACTGACGAAACCGTTGAAAATAATTAACCTACCTAGTGGGTAGTACTGCACACTGCATGTGACCGAAGAACCGCGGCATCCAGAGTTTATATCAGATATCAAAGATAAACCATGCCAGAAAGTCACAACCACCCCTGCCATAGAATACTCGCCAGTGCCGCTTTAATATGAAATAGCTCACCGAATAAACTGTTGTCGTCCAAATACAAGACGGAGAGGCCATAACTCCTGGTTTTATGTTATTAAAATCTGTCCACAGAGCTTGTCCAATTATATGCCACCGGGCGAGGCGTCACTTGCGCGTAATGGCGACCGTTCCCGCCTTTTTCGCTGTCAAAGCGGTTTTTTCGCGGGAAAAGTCGGCGAATTTCGAGCGTTGCGAAAAATTCCTCTCTGTTATAAGTTTTCGGGATTTTTCAGAATGGTTTTTGAAGTTTATTAGGTTTTGCGGCGCACGAATGGGCCGGGTCATGGGACGGTTTAAGAAAGATATTTTTTGAGAAAAGTTCTAGTGAGGGTAGCTTCATCAAAGTTTCATAAGTAATCGGCTTTCTTCGCGCCGAGCTGGGCCTGATTAAGTGCAGAGGAAATATAATTCTGAATAATGCTAGACTTAGAACAACACGTATTCTCAGAATTAAAATAGAAGCTCTTTTATATCTTTACAAATTTAATTTGGAACGTTGCGTGTAGATCTGCAATTAATTAAAAAGTTGAGCAGTCTCGTGTCTCGTCTCGCTGAAGATATTGTGTATTTGCATCGAGTTTTGTTTAAGAGACGAGAACTCCAAAAGTTATCCACCCAATAAACTTCCAGACTTATAAAGAAAACAATTCGCCGGAAGTCGTAAGAAGAGCAGTCTTCCCGTGCCGCGTCAGCGTTCCTCGTTCCAATTTCGAATTTGAATTCGGAATCTGGCGATCCCGTTTCGGTATAGGGAAACCGACAGTTGGTGGGAAACGGCCTTGGAGGGAAAAAGGGAACGCTGTTTTGTACAAATAGTGGTACAAAAATGCCAAGCAAGCTCTATGTTGGTTTGAGTGTGGAAGTCTATGACGGTCCCGGCTTAGTGGGTAGATATATGTTGGCTGGTATTTTCTATCGAATATATCGAATAAAGATTGTTATTGTAAATTTAATTAAACGGCGAGCGATAATTGTAACTAGGAAGTGCCATCCCAATAAATGAGAAATTACTTTTTTCCATCTTGACCACAGATCACTAAATACCGATTACCCAGATACCGGTTAGTTTGAATAAATTGAATTTTTTGCGGCGTTCTAAAACCATAGGACACGATACGTGTTGTAAACCCAAGTTTTGTTTATGATGTAGGTAATAAATAAATTATGTGTGATGACGTTGTCTTTTATAAAGAGATAAGATATATTAAGAGATAGTACTGAGTCATGTGATTGATTAATTTATCTTATATAACAAAATGCAAATATAAATCTTGGTTTCGTGTGAATTAAAGTAAGTAGCTAACAAGCTAATTCAAAAATAACTTATCATATTAACGTGATTATCCTATCTACATGTAGTTGGTTTACTTATATACTTATCTTATATAATTATTTTTGCATTATTATTATATGATATAATCAATTTACTATATCATTGTCATAGCGGGATTAACTATTTGTATACAATTTATCTTTATATCAAGTTATTTATAACTAAGTGATTTGAAACAGTAATGATCTAAAAATAAGTATAGGTATTACAATTACTTGTGTTTTTTTTTCACAAGAAATGGGTTTGCACTTGACCGTAATTCGCCTGATGGTAAGCAATCATTACAATTAGTGTATATTACATTTACGGCACAAGGATATTACATATTACAATTACGGCGGTGTGTATATTACAATTACGGCACAAGTGCAAGTTAATTGATGTATGAAATATACATAGATATACAATTGTAAAACTTAATTAATTCGTATGTAGATATACCTACTTGATAAGTAAATAAATGCTAATGGTAAGCACAATGCTTGCCCGTTCCAGCAATATACTAGGCTTAAAAATCTTTAATTGCGTATATCAAGGTTGAATGGCCTGTTAGCTTAGTTGGTGCTCTGCCTTCTAATCTAGGGTAGCGGGTTCCATTCCCGCATGACACAAGTATGAATTCCAAATTTGTAATTACTTGTGTTGAATCTGGTCGTTTCTATGTGTAATAAGTACTTATGTATTAACAAAAGAAAAATATTTAATTAAGTACTTATTATATCCGTTAGCGTTTGCTTAGTGTGTGGCTATATGGTGCTGTATGCAATGTCCCGGAATATTTGTTTATTTAGTTATCGAAGTCTCTGGAGCGGTTTAAAAACTCGACACTAGTATCAAATAAATGTGAATAGTTATACTTATACTGTGTAAAATCATACGATAAATGATTTAGTGCCATGCATATACGGTTCACGGCAAAAATGAAACTCAAACTGAAAATATACTCGTGTTTTTTTATTCAATTCAAATCAGGAAAACTCGTACCGCGTGCCCACCAATCTATTATTGTCCATTTAGAAAGCTCGTTAAACATCAACAGTGGTACGTTTATGACCATTAGCACTTGTTGGATCGTGCGCGGGTTTCATTAGCGTGGTTAGAGTGCTAACGATGATGATGGACGCGTGTGGTCCCGCTGTGGGTTAGTTGAGGATGGAAAATTATCATTGTACACTGGATAGGCTAAAGCTTGACTAGAACTAGTCAAGGATTGAAACTTATGTGTTTTTTTTATGAAAGTTAAGCTAAAATTTGATCACAACCTGCAGTCGTTAAATCATGTCAGAAATCTTTGCGGAAGGTTTGAAACTATCGACGACAGAGTTTGTAACACTAATATTACTACTACTAACTAGTACTACTATCTAAATACTTTACATAGTCTATGATCTAGCGCACATGTCTATCAGATATCGGGACACTTGTGGCATGACCATTGATTTCTATCTTAACTCCAATGTAGGTATTGAAGATAATAAAAAATTAGGACAATAAAAATGAGGATTTGAAACTAAAAAGCATTTGTACTGATTTCAGCAAAAGGAAGATGTTCTCAATTAAGTAGTGTGTTTTAGGAGTGTTTCCGTATTAACTGACTCTGCGCTATTTGAATTGGGTGGGAAACATTAGTTAGGTACTACTGACTCATCAAACATCCATCTATGACTGGTTAAATGAACTACTGCTTATAAACAGGAACACTCCTAATCCTGGTCTTTAAAATAAATTGTATCTATCAATGGTTTAGCTTAGCTTAGTTCAGAGGCACCAGTTCATAATTAAATTGTAGCACTTAAATTATTTTGTAAGTTTGGTTATTGATCAATAATCAAACTTACAAAATAATTATCTTAGTCTTAAGCTACAAATTTTGTAAATAGGTAGATTTAAGTTCAATAAAAAACTTTTGATTTGATTTGATTGATCTGATTGGTAGTTGTACTGTTTTTCGAGTCGTCAAGTTATATTCCACGTACTTTGAAAAGACGAAACTTGTCTACATTGAAATTGTAACAAATATGCAAAACTGATACGGGACGGGCGACCTATACCGCGGGAATATCGGTGACGTCATCAAGTACGAACGTATAAACCAAAGGGTTGAAATAGATTGGTCAGCTTGTAAGTGGCTGAAAGCTGAATTTTCTGTCACACAGTTGAAACTCTAAATAATTGAGACTTTTAAAAAGTATCTAATTAGTATTCTTTATGATTTATGAATAAAAAATGCATAATATACAAACCACTGTATTAGTTTCTCGGAATATATATTCTGTAGACCAATATATATATTTTACAAAACAGATTCAATGTGACCATCTAATCTTTTATATCGGAAGCTGCAATGAATCAATAATTTAGCAGCTCTGCTTACACCAGTTGATTAAATATTTTCCTTTTTATAACATTTGAAATTGCTTATCGTAACAAAAAGCTTCAGATTTTAGCTTAGAAACAAAAAAGCAAATAAAAATATTCTTTCTATCTAATATATTAACCAAACCATATAATAGATTCTGCGATCCGATTAATAGCAACCCTAAACATAGGTTGCCAATCTCGTATATCGGAGGCTGCATAGACTCAATATTTGAGCAGCTGTGTCTACGCCGGGCGAGAATTTTATTTTATGCGATTCAGAATGACTAAGTATAACTAACAGAAGTTTCAGATTTCTGCAGAAAAATGAGAAATGCGTAGCCAAAAAATTAACATTCCTTCCTCTGAATATATTTTCTGTCGACCAAATCATAAATTTTGTAAACCGATTAATAGCAACCCTAAACAAAGGTTGCCAATCTCGTATATCGGAGGCTGCAGCGACTCAATATTTGAGCAGCTGTGTCTACGCCGGGCGAGAATGTTATTTTTATGCGACCTACATGGAAATGTCGGTGCCACCCCTGCATAGGGATGGGGTCATTGTGGTATCGAAGGTTTTGATTTAGGGCCTCGAGTTTTCAGTTGTTTTTTCGTAACTCGTTTATTCAATGCAAGCATGGGTAGATAGATACAAAGATAAAAGGAGACTTTATTAAATGCGAACTCCAATTCTTAGCTTACATTTTTGTACTAGAAATATTGTTATGGTGTTCTTTTGTAACATTATTATAGAATAGTTTGATATTTCTTTTTGTACTCAACCGTACATTAAGTATAATATTAATACCTTATTTTTAGTTATTTGGCCTATAATGTTCTTTTTTCATGCCGTAACCATGCTACGGATTATCATGAGTCATGACCATATAAGAGTAATGCAGAAGAAGCCACAAGTATCAATTAGTCATGCTCGCAGATATAACTCAGCGTAGCATCATGTTATGGACGGAATAACATAGGCCCAAATATAGACAAGATAATTAGTGTTCCAAATACGGTATTTATGTATGATAATACACTTACCACCTAATAAAACTGAAACTACATTAAATGAGATCAGCATCATTTCCAATCTGAAGTGCATAAATAGATACGCACAGAACGCAAAGAACGACGCAGGATACACAAAACACAGTAATTGACTAGTTCGGATGCTTTTGGATTTCCATACAACGTTATGTCATAAGTATAATGCAAAATAAACAACCAAACTTGCCAGAAAAATAACGATTCAATAACCAATACATCGATAAATACATAGAATTATCGCGTCTCATCCCTATTGAAGAAAATTTACCCTTTCCGCGCTCGTACGCCCTCTGAACACGAATTTGTTTCTTAATACGAGCCTCTTCTATTATTTAACGAATATTATCGTAAATAAGTAAAAGGATCGCTCTTGTATGCAGTAAGTTTTTCTAATTTTTTTTTCATTCTAGACATGTTTTGACGTTATTAGAAATATTTCTAAAAATTTTCAGAATCCTGTATTCTTTTATCTTAATTTTGTACAAACTGGTGTTGTATATTAAATCTAAGAAAGTGTTACTTATGTGGTATGCTATGCTATTTATTCTGATCACTACGGTTTGATACGGAGAATGTACATATATACTAAAGTAAGAAAATTCTATTGGAAGATTTGTATGCTAGTAGCCAACTCTGGCTTAAAATGATTCCAAATAATATGTCCTATACGCCTCTGATACGGTTTAAGTACGGACAGACTAATAAAAGTACATACAGATGTATAAAGTCCATTTATAACTTGAAAAACTTTGTCCGTCACTTTTATATGACCTCGTACTAAATATAACTTTGATGACGATATGTAATTTGTTGATAAATGCTAATTAAGATTGTAATTGCACCCAAATTAATATTAATCTATTCAATAAATTACGTGGCTATCAATGCCCGTTATCTTTAATTATGACACATTGTAGTACGTATATTCATTTGTATTGATATTGTGTTTATTCTTCATAATGTTGTGTCACGTAATATTTTCAGGAAAACTTAAGTATTTTAAAAGATGAATATTCAAACTTTATTATTCTTCATCTCGTCTAATTGTAAAACTTGTATAACTTACATACATAATACTGTATTCTAATAGTAGTTACTAAGAAATAAGGATTTGTTAGTTAGTTACTAGGAAATAAGGATTTGTTAGTTAGTTACTAAGAAATAAGGATTTGTTAGTTAGTTACTAAGAAATAAGGATTTGTTAGTTAGTTACTAAGAAATAAGGATTTGAGTAATCAAAAATTGGTTGGAACCTTTACGACTTTTCTTTTCTCTCTTCATGATAATTTCTACAGCTACCACCTTTTGTGAAGTCAGTTAAGGTTAAATAACTAATCGTTTTACCATTAGTTAATGCTAGTTTTTTCCCAAAAGTCTAGACCAAGTTTAGTCTAAGCCCATCTTCATTTCGATCACGCCCGTCGCGGCTCGCGCGGTTTATCGTATATTTATGCTAAACATTTGATTTGTACGGAGGTTGCCGAATGCTTTGTTATATCGGATTCGATTCTGTTGGTATTTGGCTTACTTTAACTATTGGCGTTTTTAGTTAAGTGGCGTTTTGTTAGCCTATAGGTTATGGAATGAACCTATCCATAACTTACGAAATAGACTGGAGATATTTTTTTATGTAAATAGAAACACAATATATCTAATGTATTTTTTAATGAATTTAAGTACTTATTCATTTACGATAAAGAACAGAATAGTTTTCGGACCGTTACATCTTCATGTTTGTTTTTAAATATTTGATTCATTTGATTCATCGACTTGCAATAGATGAAACTTGTAATAATATACTAGTATTATTATCTACTGATAATTTTATTATGACGGACATTTCAATAAATACTTAATTTAACCTTATATATTTCTGTAACACTTGACTATCAGGCAGGTGACCACCAAGTCGCGTCAACCGTCACCCTCATTAGTTACTGTAATCGAAGTCGGTACATGGCTTAAATGGGTTGAAACTGGCTCTCAAAACAGGTCGCTAGAACACATCGTTGAGTATTTGGCGACATGTGACAGTAACAATATTAAAGCTTCTAAAGTTACTCAAAGTACATGAACAAATTAAACGAAATCCCTTCAAACGAACCCAATTTAAACATTATTAAATCACACACTCGAGATTTTAACAATCACTCAAATTAAAAAGCGTCAACAATGATTTCTCCACTCTGGCAACACCGAACGTTGCGTTCAGAAATTGAGCTAATTACGAAGGCGGGAAAGGTCGGGGGATTTTCGAACGCAAAAGAAAGATGGCGGACTAGATTTTTCGTTTTTAATTATCGCTTCACTTCTAAATTGGAGAGCTCTTTGCTTGGGGTAAATGGAGAAAAAGAAACGAGGCAATCAACACACAGGCCTGGGGATAATTGATTTTAATGGAGTAAAAAGGCAGGCTTGTTTCAGTTTACTTAGTGCTCGCTCTGACGTGAGCTTTGTTTTTGGAGGAAATTTATAGTTGTGGCCAAAATTGCGAGAATTTCTCCAGACTTATTCTAATTCGGTTAGCGTCTGAATCGGGCGTCTATTCATGTCTAATGTTTTCTATTGTTATCTTTTTTATTTTGAATAGTGTTTTAAACTATACAGATCTATATAATATGAAAATAAAATGTCTTGATTATTTTGCTTGAATAAAACTAAGATTCGTCTCTTTCGTTGTTTAAACATAACGTTTAGGTATTTTTAGTTTATGGCTCATTTAAATCTAGCCATTAGTAATTTTATTATTGCCAACACGAATATAGTTTTGGCGCGAAAACAATTGCACAGACTTAGTAACAAACAGATGATGCCGCAGTCCGCAATGCCGATAAAAGTGTTGCCAGCTGTATTTTACAAATTATATTTACCTACTGAGAGAAAGTTTTTGATAAGGAACAAAAGGCTTTTGCAAAAATGATGGCCTATCTCCCTGGAAACCAGCCTTTGTTTAGGTGTAGGCACTTTTGGTATAAACGTCTTTCTAAGTGGAGTATGAAATAAGTATGGTAACGTTTTTGAAACAACAGAGCCTAAAATATAGCTGGGCCTCTGAGTATTAACGTACTAAAATGTTGAATAGAACTGTTACATCATGATAGTTACTTCATGATTTTAAAGTGTATTAGTGGTAAAAATTGAATAAAATATTTTGTTAGAACTCTTCGATAAACATTCTAGTAATAACTACATATTTGATAACTTTGAATCAAGTTTAAGCCTTCGAATGAAAAATCATGACTTACAAAATATCAAGTCAAAACAACTTGTCGTCAAAGTTGATAATTAATAATTAATTACGAAGACACACCATATGAATGTAACTTTTTTTTTTCATTTATGTGCGTGATAAAATGATCTTTTGCCTTATCGATTTTATGAACTTTATACTGTTCTCAGCTAACATGTAACTATGATTATGTCCTAAGTCAATATCGTCACTCACTACATAGACAAAACCGCGTGAAATCTCCATCTTTCAACCCACAGATATCTCTTGGGATTGCCCTTCTCAGGGTTAAAAGGGGTTGTCCATTAATTGGACGCTATTTTTGAACTTTTAAAGTTTCTCTCGAGGTTTTCTACTTTTTTAAATTTAGGAAATACAGGGAAAAAGTTTAGTAGTCGTGTATTCTATGATATTAGTACTTATACCTATGTTACAACTTTACATTATCAATAAAGATTCTTTATCTTTATCTTTTTTATCTTTATTTTTCATCCGACTGCTTAAAAGGACTGATTATACATTTAGATGGTTATTTTTTTCTTCCGTTATTAATCAGGTAATACTTTATTTGTATATTTATTAACATTTAAGATATTATCTCTGTAAACGGCAAATAAGTATAGCAATGGTGTCCAAAGAAAAATACCAAAGATTACGTAGTCACTATGTCTAGACAAAAGCTTTAGTTTCGCACATTTTCTGCAATGAAACATATTGGATCCAAGATATCATATATTTATTATTTCCATACAATGACAGAATATACGGCGATGCTAATTCATTTAGTCCACATACGGAGTATTCAGCCAATTTGAAGATATACCAAAAATACGGCGACTAATACAATACAGCGAGCAATAAGAGAAATAACAAAATATTCCCCAGACTTAGAAATAATAAACTCACGCGATCCGTTCCGATTGCTCGCAAATTCATGACTATTCATGAAACGAGACTAAACTATTCGCTTCATAGAGATACCTAAATTCCTCTGTGGAGAGCGAAGGCCGTGTCAAACTGTGACATAACAAGCAAGAATAAAAACAATATAATAAACTAGCGGGCGAAATAGGGGTGGCACAAGTTTGCTGAGAGCTGAGTTTTCCTAGTGGGTTATATTGCTCAGACTTATCGCAGAGTAGGGAAATGTGTAGACAATGCTTTATATATTTTAGATTGAGCACAAATTCTTCATACTATTCTTCTTCTTTTCGTTTGAGTATGGCCAAGTCCAAGTACGAAAGTTTCTTAAACCGTTCATAGGGATATCGATTGTAAGATCTATCAGAACAAAAATGTTGATATCATATAAATACTCATATAAGACAGAAGGTATGTATGTGATTTAAAGGCTTTTTTTCTAAATAAAAACAACCGTAACTTTTTAAAGGAAAATGAGCGAAAATAATTACTACCGGCAGGATTATTTCGTTCATTTTCCATTACAAAGTTTAAGTTAAACAACCATAGTGCGGGTTTAGCACTTGACAAAAATAACTCATAAAAACAACCGGTCTTGCCGATTTCGGTTTTGGATTTTTATTCTAGGATACCTAGGTACTTAGCTAAAATATTTAAGATTCGATGACACGATCTAATATGACTTATATAGCCAATTTTATTTAATACAGGCAACTTTTAGCATCATAATGAATTGAACAAGTGAATTTGCGGCCAGTAACTAGTACTCCAAACTACATGCATAGTTGTTTTAACCGACTTCAAAAAAAAGGAAGTTATTACACGCGATAACTACGTTATTTATAAACCAATTTCAAAAAATCTTTTTATATTTAATGGGGATTGTTTCCGAAATGGTCCCATTTTTTTCCTGTGACTGTTCTACTTAGAAACAACTGCTTGCATTTTTGTTAATCCAGCAAATTGTGTGCCAGGAACAATGCTCACTAAGTAATGTATGAAAATATAGAAGACTGTATTTTGTCTGTAGTTTCATACCTTATCTATGTAAATATTTAGCACAGCTACCGACGCTGCTTTTGGCTTAAATATACAATGTGTTTGTCTACCCGTGTCGGAGCCTGAAATGGCAAAATATATGATTAATTTTATCGACAAATCAAGCTCTAAATTTTTTTTTTTCTCCTCATGGTGGAATGGCAGCCATTTTGTTATTTTTTACACCAACCCTTGGGCGCTTGTATTAATTTAGTCATAACTTATTACGTAAAGGGCATATTGATTTAATAAAAATATCATTTGATAGCTGAATGTATGGGCAATAAAACGAGGTTAAACATTTGCAATATTTTATTAAATAAAGGTAAGAAAAAAAATCAGAATAAAAAAAAATATAACTTTTTGCAGAAAAAAAATCTTAAAAGTAAGCTTTTTACGAAAAAACATGGGAGTAAGTTCTAAATTTGTTTCTTCCACAATGTAGTACAGGATGTAAGCTTTCTAAAATAATCACACAGTTTTGATGTAACTAACATAATTTAGAAGTTATAACCGTTGGAATTTGTCTCTTTGCAAGTAAGTTGCAAGTGCTTTGTTTGCTTATCATGAAATAGACTAGCGAATTCGCCAAATTCTGGCAACGGGTTTCTAAGAAACCCATTCTTAAAAAATGCCGGTAATTAGGTATGTTTCTAGGTGGGAGTAAGACAGAAATCCAGATAAGAAGCGTAGATAGCCAGGTCAGTTCAGTCATCCCTCGCTCTGCGTTGTGATTACATTTTTTTTCCCCTTCCGGACGTTGTTATTATTGGAACTTTTGTTGTGTTTTTGTTTTGTTATTGATTTGTTTTATTGTTATTTTGGACGGTTTTGACCGACTGAAGTGGGAGATGGCTTATTCTAGCCAACATGTTACCGACATCCATTTTGTTTATGGATTTTGCAACGGCAACGCCAATAGTGCCGTTAGAGAATATGCCAGAAGATTCCCTAACCGACCAACGCCGAATGCTCGCACTTTTATAAGAATTCACATGCAATGCAACTGGCTGAAAATGGGATAAGAAGGACAGCAAATGAACGCTCTCGTTGTTTAACACCGCTCGAGGAACAAGAAATACTGCAGCTGATTACTGAAAATCCTACACTAAGTATCAGAAGGATAGCAAACATGCTTGGTTTATCCGAATGGACAGTGTGGAAAGTTCTGAAGAATGAAGGATTCCAACATCCCTATCACCTACGACGAGTACAAGAAATTGTTGACCTTGACTATCCAAGAAGATCAGTTTTTTGTTCTTGGATTTTGAGAAAAAATCGGCAAGAGCCAAATTTTTTGAAGAAAATTATGTGGACCGACGAGGCCACTTTCACTCGGACTGGATACATAAACCACCGAAATGAACATTTGTGGCTAAACGATAATCCTCATGCTGTTCGGCCCAGTTCATTCCAGCATCAATTTTCAATAAATGTTAGGGCCGGAATGATCGATAACGTCCTTGTTGGGCCAATTGTTTTGCCCGCTACAATGAACGGACCAAGATTTTTGGAGTTCCTGGAGACAACATTTCATGACGCTTTGCTGGAGTTACCGCTGACTTATCGTATCGGTATGATGCTGCAGTTGGACGGAGCACCAGCGCACTTTGCAACAAACGTGAGAAACCATCTCAACGAACGCTATTCGCCCTGGATTGGACGCGGTGGGACAATCGCTTGGCCACCGCGTTCACCCGACCTTACCCCACTTGATTTTTTTTTTGTGGGGTACGATGAAACAGAGGGTTTATAAAGACGTTCCGAATACTCGGGAAGAGTTGTTAGAAAAAATACTGCATGTCGGAAATGAGTTGCGCGAGGATAAAGATATGATCCGGCGCGCAACACAACATGTTGGTATTAGGGCAACTGCCTGTTTGCAGCACCAGGGTGGCCATTTTGAGCAGTGGCTGTAATAAGTATGTTAAGAGAATAATTGAACATTTTTGCACAAATAAATGAAGTGGCTTTTAATTTCATCTTGTTTTATTTCAACATGACTAGTAAACTAGGGTCCTATTCAACCAACCATATCTACTAAAGTATGTTAGTCACATCAATACTGTTTGAATCTTTTAGAAAGCTTACATCCTCTACTACATTATGGAAGAAACAAATTTAAAACTTACTCCCATGTTTTTTTGTAAAAAGCTTACTTTTAAGATTTTTTCTCTGAAAAAAGTTATATTTTTTTTTGTTTTGATTTATTTTCTTTTCTTTATTGAATAAAATATTGCAAATGTTTAACCTCGTTTTATTACCCATACACTCAGCTATCAAATGATATTTTTTTTAAATCAATATGCCCTTTACATAATAAGTTATGACTAAATTAATACAAGCGCCCAAGGGTTGGTGTCAAAAATAACAAAATGGCTGCCATTCCACCAGGAGGAGGAAAAAAAAAATTTTAGAGCTTGATTTGTCGATGAAATTAATCATATATTTTGCCATTTCAGGCTCCGACACGGGTAGACAAACACATTGTATAAAAGATAAACTATTTGCTTGTGTTAGACAAAACTAACACGAAAACAATAATAAAAGTGTTGTGTTAAGATTAATTTTGCATGTGATTTAAAGCTTCTGAATTGAATAAGTATTTGGTAGTTTCTTCTAGGAAAACGCGGTACTTTGAAAAATGCACAATTGCTTAACATAATGCAAGCTATGGTAAGACATAATATTAAATTAAAGTAAGTATACTAGCTTAACAACTAAACATACAGCAACATTTATCCTCCGTGCAAAGATTTCATCCTTACAAAATATCTGAGTCTCAAAAACACTAAAGTACATCCGACACTCTTTAAAAACATATAAGAGTTATTAATCTGCCATCCAGAAAGAGATTACAACTGTACTGGGGCATTTCTCCCACTATAGGGTATTTCGCCTACTCCGGGGTATTTTATTTCAATCTACTGGCAACACTTGTGATGAATGGCGCAGCGTCTCCGGTTTTAATATGCCTTTTATTGTTTTATTGCTGTTTACTTAGTGTTTTGTCTGCGGTCGCTTAAGGCGGTGTTGTAGTTTACTTAAGAGGCTACTAGAAATATCAATTCTATACGAGTTTAAAAAATAATGATTACTCTTTTAATTAATGAAGTTATGGTGTTGTTGTATTTATGTCTGAAGTATTTCATTTAAGATTTCTGAACTTGCTTCTTTGAGATACCGTGAATTATTTTACGAATCTCTATTTTTGATTGCATAATTCTTCCAAAAAATAAAGCAATGTAAACAAGAGAGAGTTGTACAGACAAACTAGTTCCAAGGCCTCACAAGCCTCCTTACAAAATATAACCGCGCCAAATAAGACAATTGTTTCTTTTTTCCCTTCCGACAAAATAAGCGAAAGATAATTATTCCCAAACGATTTACCGGAAATAAGGAAAAAGGGGAAAAACTGTATACCCCACGTATTTTGTTTACTTCGCGGCACGCTTTCTAAAGAATTTTACGTGAAAAATATCCGAGGGAATGCTGGGCCCTAAGTTTCTTTCGGAAAATGAGCCTTCCATTTTTCGGCGGGAACTTGGTTTACTTTTAGTTTAGGACTATTTACGTCGGAGGTTGCCTAAAAATGTCGGTTGTTGCAAGATTATAGCATTTGCCTACATGTAAAAATGTATACATAGCTGCTAATTTATTTACGAACTGAACCTGTGTACTAGCAAGTTACTATACAGGTTGATTGGTAGAGGTACGATTAAGATTTGTACCTTGTATGTGCATATATGTATTTTATTTCTTTAGTTAATAAAAAAAAAATTGAAAACAAAAGAGATTCTTATCACACCTGGGCCTCTCTTAACGAGATAACATTATGTGTAAGAAAGAGACCGGAGATAGATAAACAATGGTGTTATACCTGATAGTTGAATTCCTATGAATTTCGAGGTCTTCAACCATTTTTCTTCGTATTCGTTGTAAATTAAAGAAATAAAAATTCAGGTACGTTTGCTTACATCTCAAAATTATTCAATAAGATGATTAGATGTGTTGACAACTTAGTACGTCGTTGTGATGAGGGATAACGTGAGATGTTTTTAAAAGCATTTTACTTGCCAAGATTCATGTGGTTTTTTTTAATCACTAAAGGTTGAGCTTTTAGATTAATTCAGTTAATTTATTTCACTTTACAACCTCGTAACTTAATATTTAGGCCATATATGCGCCTGTTTCGACCTTATGTAGTGAAAGGCTGTATAAGAGAATAAATTAAAATAAAAAAAATAATAAAAAAACACTGTAACAAAAAAGTTGTGGTACTTAATAGGTAGAATTTCGGCAAAAATCTAGAAAATCACAAAATAAATATTAAAAAAAGGCAGGGCTGGGATTTGTTTTGGCCAAATTGTATTTTTCCCTTGGGGCCCCGAACCCCCCATTTCAGTTTGTCTAACCCTCTACCAATCACCCTGTATATCAAAAATATTGTATATATTTTTTATATAATTTCCGAATTAAGTATATAAATATTACTTATACAAATAAAACTTTATTTACAATAATAAAATATAAAAACAAGGGAAGAAAAACTAAACATACTACTTCTAACTACTACAAATAGGGGCACTTAGAAAATCTTTAGAAAAGCCTAAAGATAATCTAAGTGCTCCAGCCCACTACCAGAGGGCAGCGTGCCCAGCATACTGGCCGCATTACCACGCTGGATGGCAATGCTGATACGTTGAGAAATATTATTGCTGAGCATCACAAGAGACGCAAATATGCTAACCTCGGCCGAGGTTACATATTTGAGCCTTTTGGAGTCGAGACTTTGGGGCCGTGGGGTCCGGGAGCCCATACTATTTTCCAAAACCTCTCGGAGCGCTTGGTTGACGCGACGCGTGACCAAAATGCTGGCCTTTTTCTGGCTCAACGTATCAGCATTACTTATACTACTATTACATATTTTATTTATTACTTATAAGAAATAATCACGGAGAAAACTTTACGTTGGGTGTAAGAAACAGTCTTCGGTCGTGGTCCACCTGCTTAGTTTCATAAGAAAATTAGATTGCTACACTAAATAAAATATCATTAAAATAAACAAAAAATAGTTCAATACTCTAGAATTCTTATAATAGTACTTCTAATTAATTAAATGCTGACCAGATTATATGTTTTAAATTCTATCTACCTATAAGAAGGTATTTTTAAAAACCAGTTCAGGCGCGAAGTCAAGGATGCAAAATATTTAAGTATTCTTCTTGTAAAGTAACCAGACATACCAAAGAGAATGAAAACGTTAAAGTAGTGCAAAGCTGGTTGAGCTCACATTTATCAAAAATGCATCGGGAGGTTCCCGGGAGCGTCTAGAAATGTCTGTTTTCCAGCACTACGTCGTTACTTAGTGATGTGTTATTAAATATTACATGTCTATCGATAGTTAGTCATTATATATTTATTGGAAATTAGTTTTATGATTAACGTTACTACATGATTAACGTTACTACGTGGGTTTAGTTAGAGCAAGTTGATGTTATTGATTATGTGTCTTAAAAATTTACTTACCTAAAATGAAAAGTGAAGAAAATAAATATTTTATAATAAAAACCTAAAAATTGCCAAATCGAATAAATACTTTTACAGTACGATAAAACTATGAAATACTAAAATGTCCCAAAGCAGTTAATTAACTACTCGTAGCTGCAAAAAATGTAGCAATACAATTGTTTTTTTTTACTGAAACATTAGTAGTGAGCCTACACAGGATAATTTTCGTATTACCCTGAATTCACAACTAAGCCTAAACCTAGACAAACAATAATTTATAGTCCAATATTTTACTTAGAACATTGCGTGATACAGATAACCTAAAAAGCCGGCGAGTAAAGTCGATAAAGAACCATACTCGGTTCGCTGAAACTCGTGCATGAACAAACCTTACCTCATCTCTACAGTTTCCCGCGCAAATGTGGATAACTCTGCCATTTGGATGCGGGCCGCGTTCGATCGCGCGCTTTCCGAATTCAAATATTTACAATACACGTTGGAAGCGCCAGATGAAAAGTTGCCGCCATATTTATTGAGCGGCGTGTATCGGGATTTTGAATTTGGAACGTTGTTTTGTTTTTTGGGAAGAAGAAAATGTACAAGTACCCGCAAATGTTGCCAAGATTTTAGCTTGCATACTTTTATTTGTTATTTGTGGGTGCTCGCGGCTTCGCTCGCATTTCGCAAACTTGCATCCCCTATTTCACCCCTTTAAAAGTGGCATTTCCAAAAATCCTTAGCGGATGGCTACGTCATAACATCTACCTGCATATCAAATTTTCGCCCGATCCGTTCAGTGGTTTGGGCTGTGCGTTGATAGATTACTATGTCAGTCCAGTCATCTTTGAGTTTTATATATTTAGAAGATATGTGTATTCATTTACCTTTTTGGTCTTTAAGTATGTTCTTTGTTGTTTCAGATGCGACGTCCGTGGTGGTAGCGAGGCGGTATGCAGGGGGGCGCGCCGCCCGCCGCTGACGCTGACCAGGCGCAGTTCGAGGCTGACAAGCGCGCGGTCTATAAGTAAGTCAATTGGTCAGCGTTGTAGATTATTATATGGGCTGAGAGGATACAAATACATACACACTCGATACCAAAAAACTTCACTTCTATCTACGGAATGCTTAACAAAGTCGAAAACTTTTTACTTGAAAATAAAAAGACATTTAAACTCAAACTCACTTACTCACTCTTCGATTTATGTAGGTAAATGCCGGACTACAATCTGGCATTTAAATCGAAGAGTAAAATAATAATGTGGGGAAATTCTATGGAAGTACCTCGGCACCCACCACGATGTATCTGCCCATGAGAACTCCCCTAACGAATTAATTCTGCAGGAGAGTCACGACCCTCAGTCATGAGGAAATACGGCTCAAAGAGGAAGTGTAAAAAATGAGACTATTTATCCTCCTTCTAGACACCCCCTGTTCCCGCTACTAGCGCTGCTGTTGGAGCGCTGCGAGCAGGCCACTGCCGGGGCGGAGCCCCCCGCGGCAGATGCCTTCGGGGCGGACCTGCAGGCCTTCGTGCAGCACCAGCGCAGGGACCGCCGGCCTCTGCTGCTGGACGAGCCGGAGATCGACGGCCTTATGATCAAGAGCATACAGGTGAGATTGCCGTGACAAAACTTGCAGGTAATACTGCTGCTGCTTCGGTATTCTGAACCTTAAATACTTGAATATAAACCTCAACTTCCTTGGCTGCACTCATACAGCATCAGAGCAAGGACCACCGATCTATCTATCTCGGCTGCTGGACGAGCCAGAGATCGATGGCCTTATGATCAAGAGCATACAGGTGAGATTGCCGTGAATGTTGTCAACATTGAATGTGAGCCGATGCTTCCGGTACTAAAATTTACCACAATGGCCGAAGGACGGGTTTCGACGATAAGCGAGCAATACTCCTCCGCAATTATTCATTGAGCCTGATATTTTGTTATCAAGAGCATACACATGTGATGCCGCGTATAACGCTACTTATTTTTAAACCAATAAATAATCCGATTCTGGTTTATATCAGTTATGCTTATCAAGACTTGCTGGAAAAGAACTCGAAGACTAACTAATGAGAGTGAGTCGGTTCTTACTTGGTAACCACGCTCAGTAATGATCGCTTACCATCTGGCAAATTATGGTCAAATGAAAACCGTGCAAAAAAAACACCGTGTAAAAATAATGTGTATAAATTGTGTACTGCTATATTATACAAGTTATTATTTCTAGCAATTCAATTCAAAGTGAATTAACTTGTTAATTAAATTCTGTATTGCAGGTGCTAAGAATCCACTTACTGGAGTTAGAGAAGGTGCAGGAGCTATGTCGAGACTTCTGCGGGCGGTACATCGCCTGCCTCAAGACCAAGATGCAGAGCGAAAACTTACTCAGGACCGACTATAGCGCAGGTAACGATGTTTAACGATTAGTTTATTTTGCTGAGTGGTAAACCCGCAATAATGTTTTTATTATTAAACTTATCTAGACCAAAATATGAGTGAAATCTGTATCTTTCTATAAGACCAGGATAGTACACTTTTCATTCCCTTCGGCACAACCACTCGGTCAGTTGTGTCGTGGATTCAGTTTTTTCCCCAAAGGACAAACAGATAGATAGATAGATAGATAGATTTTATTGACATACAGAATTACAACTAACTTATTATAATGATAATAGGTGTTGGCATCAGTCATGTCTCGTCAAAAAAATTACTAATTAATATTACATTGAAATAAAATTAAACTTATAGTTGTGCCATTCCCATTGGCACAACCAGTTGTGCGCCGGGGAAGTCACGTTGTCATGGCCGCTAGGCCACCAGTCGGCGCACAGCCAGGTTTTTGCTAATTTAGTAATATGCTATATACATATGTATCTTATTTATACTAAGTAAAAAAGGATGAATTGAATAAAAATACGGACTGCTCAACCCCAACCGATGTACAATACGTACATATTTGCCCTCACCAGAATTACGCGGACACTGATATCTCAAAAACATGCACTATTCCCAAGCATGAAATCTTGAAAACAAAAACAAATAGTACATAATTATATACAGTACATATTACAGTATGTAGTTAGTACGTATAAAAACAAGTGTACAACACGTATATGATGTATGCGTATTGCAGGCGGCGTGGAGAGCAACAACAACCTGTCGGGCTCCATGGACGACCACTCCAGCACCTCCAACTCGCCACAATATCAGGTATGAAATGTACGTCTACTTCCATCTTATACAAGTTTTATATACATTTCTCTACAATCATAACATGGTATTATGTCAGACAAAGCTCCTTGATACAGGAAACTCTCCACATCAGATAGCTAGTCTTGTCTCACAAGACTATTGGCTGTAATGAAACACATTCACTTCATCATTCCAGTACATTGTTTAAGCTTGATAGTCTAAACACACTACTAGGCTGAGCAGTTAGAGGGACCCCAATCATGAATTCTGTGACCACACAGCGCGACCGCCACGTCTAGAATGTTCTTCATATTGGTTGGCTGGATCTGGACTACGTCACTTGTCAGGTGGAGTGGCACATGGCTCAAACCAAATGGTCAAATCTAAGTTAATCAAACCTATGTGAATAGTTTGTCGAGACTAGAGTCGTTAGTAAGGACACTACAGAGTTGCGTTTTTAAATTTTAGAACCACATTGAAGGTAATTACAACGACTTTTATTGCAGGTGCTAGAATTTAAAAAGACGTTCATCCAATTTATTGCTAATTTTGTGCGAATATTTCGTATCTAGATTTCTGGTGAGATTAATGTGTGTTATGTATGTTTCAGTCGCCCCCGGCGCCTCTGGCCGCGCCGACGTACCCGCCGGTGTTCCCGCACACGGAGCTGCCCTTCGCAGCGCCGCACCGCGACCCGCCGCGTGAGTACACACACACACACTAAACTACCCTCATTCCGGTACGAAACTGCTCCATCTTTGACCAAAGTACCTATAGGTCAGTGTAATGCGGAATCTGTGTACAACTTTACAAATGAATAATTAATAAATATTTCAGGACAGATGACATAGCGCCATCTAGCCCCATACTAAGCTAAGCTAACGCTTATATCATGAAATCTAGAAAACGGATACAATACATATTATGATACAAATACCTGACAGTCATGTGTTAAATTAGCTATACTTTGTAGCATTGTCAATAAAAATATTTATCTATTTATTGATTAAATAAACTATGATTATTATTTTAACTATATAACAAAACGTGTTTGTTTACTTTCCAGCGGCGGCCGTGGTGCAGGGGTCGACGCCGATCAGCCAAATAGGCGCCGGGCTGCTGCCTACTGATACATTCACTGGTACATATATATTATATTACAAGTTACAAACTTAGCTATCGGGCCTTACTATTGTAAAAATATGTACAGACGAAAAATAAATATTTATTGTTAACATACATATGTAAAAATATGTTAACAATAAAAAAAATATTAGTATTAAAGCACCATTTGCTTGCTATGGCGATGGATATGAATCTTTTTACCAAATTACAGAATTATAGATTAAACAGTTTGATCTTTAAATCAGTTAATCACCCACCATTAAGTGCTGTATTTATTAATACAGCGTATACTAAATACAAATCTAAAAAAAACTATTGTGGCAGGTAAGGTCACCACTCACCCGAATGCTGGCGGCATTTCCATGTCGCATTATTTTGTCTTTTTCAGCAAAGTTATAGGCAGCATTCTAGAAATCAGATATCTATGTATAAAAAAATCAAAGGTGACTGACTGACTGATATAGTGATCTATCAACGCACAGCCCATACCACTAGACGGATCGGGCTGAAATATGGCATTCAGGTAGATGTTGCGACGTAGGCATCCGCTAAGAAAGGATTTTTGAAAATGCCACTTTTAAAGGGGTGAAAATAGGGGAAGCAAATTTTACTTCTTAATGCGAGCGAAGCCGCGAGCACCCACTAGTTTCTATCATACGCTTTGCCAGGTCCGCCAGGTTTCCATCATTCCGTTATATTGCGAAGGTTTAGTCATCATCAACCTCATCTGTTCCAGGCACCAACTCCAACAACTCGTGTTCGTCCGTGTCGGGCTCGCCGCCGCCCGAGGAGGAGTGCGACGACGCGGGCGGCAAGCGCGGCGTGCTGCCCCGGCACGCCACGCAGGTCATGCGCGCCTGGCTCTTCCAGCACTTAGTGGTGAGACTAGCTATATCACTCGAATTTCGGCAGAAGAGTTGGTGGAAGAATAGCTAGGTCGGGGAGCGCATGAAATCGTGAGTCGAAGATCGTTGATTCGAATCTCACTGCGCCTAGTGGTTTTGCAGGTTTTGTAAGTTTGTTCAAGCGCGACGTGCCGCCGAGGCAACGCCACGCAGGTCATGATGCGCGCCTGCCTGGCTCATTCAGTACTTAGTGGTAAGAATCTTTGTGGTACTTGAATTTTGAAGGGAGAGACGGTGAAAGAACGCAGAAGAACGACGAACACGAACGACGGGGAAGGTCGGAGAACGAACAGTAAGGTCGGAGAACGTATGGAATTGTGAGTCGATGGTCGTTGGTTCAAATCTCACTGCGGTTTTGTAAGCTTATGTTCCCAGCACCAGCGTGGCCACACTGGTCAATGGTTCATCTCTTCTACTTGATACAGGAAGTAAGACAGTAGGTGGGCCATGTGGACTAATAATTGCCGCGACAGACACATGGTACAGTGATCAAAGTCTCACCATCACTGCTTTTGATTTTGCAGTTTTTGTATCATATTGTTGAGTGTATTCAAAGTAGCTATTCGTGGTAAAAGATATAGAAGAACAATAAAACCAAAAAGATTCCTGTTATTCAGTATCATGTTGTGGAATTGCTATACGTTATTCTAGTACATTTTAAACATCTATAACCCTCCTCCCCAGCACCCGTACCCCACGGAGGAGGAGAAGCGCACGCTGGCTGCGCAGACGCGGCTGACGCTGCTGCAGGTCAACAACTGGTTCATCAACGCGCGCCGCCGCATCCTGCAGCCCATGCTCGACTGCAACGACAAGCCGGGTTAGTAATACGTATAGTAAGCCATGTCAGAGGCTTGATAAACTCTTGACGCCAGAGTTAGCCACTCTCATCCGATAAGTAGAAAATACATATTATATGAGGGTGTTTACATGAGAGTAATAAAATAAATACATATTCCGGGACATTCTACACAGCGCCATCTAGCTCCATACTAAGCAAACACTAATGTAACGGCTAAATAACGTATATAATACTCAAATGCTTTCTTTCTTGTAAATACATAGTATATGTACATAGAAACAATTAGACTTAACACGACTAATCGCAGTTCGATTGCGAAGAATTATTTGTGTTGCACGGGAATCGAACCCGCGATATTTGACGCTAGAGGCAGGTAAATCTTACCGTTACGGTAATTAAAAAAAGTGGTTCGTATGATACCAGCCGACTCTGGTGTCGAGAGTTAATAAACCGCCCGAATGTTCTTTGACATGGTTTTATGACTGTAGTGTTATGGCAAATAGCTGGTACGTACTATTAAACGTTTTTTAAATACTTCAAATACAAGCCATCACCAGAATGCAGCTCTAGAAGTCTAGATACTTATTTCAGTCTAAACACCCGTTTCAAACTCTGTATGCAATTTAATATATCTTAATTAATATAATAACACTCGATATTTATATGTTCTAGGTGGCAAGAAAGGCAAGAACGGTTCGTCCATAAGCAAGAGATATTGGCCTGACGCACTCTCCAATCCACAGTTTACTGCAGGTCAGTCCATATTTCACATATTTTTTCATAGATTATAATGTAAATTTGTGGTTGTTAAAAAAACGGTAAAATCTCGTGTCAAAAAACTATCGCCATGCTTCTTTTATTATCTCTCGTCACTTGATGGAAACGCAAAAGAAGAAACAAAAAATTCAATGCAAAATTGTTGTTAAAGTTAAATGTTAATTACTAAAGGAATTTCAATCTCCATACCATAAAACATGATGATCCATTGCTCGGGTGTTGTATGAAAACTGAACATACATGTCAAGAAACACACCTTTGTTTTTTTATTAATGATTTCCAATAATTGCAGGTCTCCTGTCATCATCAGAAGACGAAGAGAACGAGGGCGAGGCGTCCGGGGACGAGGCAGAGCACACAGACGAACAGACAGACCAGTATCCCATACAACAGAGTATGCACTAAGGTACACACCACCCGACAATCACAGGAGTATAGAAAAAAACTTATTGTATCAGACTTACAGTATTCAAAAAATAGGATAATCTTTCAGACAAAAAAGATGTGATGATTTCTGTAAAGCACCCTAATGACCTATAAATTAAATGTTGGCTGCCAATAACGTATTGGTTGAAGTTTCGCTTCAAGTAAGTTCATCGAATTTAGTTGGTTTTATTTAGATCACCGCTAGAGGCGCTAGTATGCTGTGAGGTCCAACTAATTAGCAAAACTTCGCCTGTTTGCCGCTCGGATGGCTAGCGAACTACCCTTTTGACATATTACTTTTCAAAACTAACGATTTGAAATGTCAAATGACAAAAAACGGTAGCCCCTATTGGAAGAAAGTGCGTAAGGGATAGCCGGTGTTTCGTATGGGAAGCGCTGAACTTAAAAATTGGACATTACTATGAAGAAGCTATTCTTTGAAAATCGGAAATCCGTATTTCATAGTTCAAATCACGTCACAAATGATATAAAAGTAGTATTTCTGACAGAATACCAGCTGTCAAAATTTCATTTAATCACAACTAATAATGATAAAACAGGTTTACTACTTGAAATTGTAATGCCTTTGACCGCATATTTTCTACATAATGTTCTACAAACTTACTCTCAAAACTATTCACAAAAATGGTTGAAAAAATTAAACCTAACGTCAGTAGTGCCTGATTCAATAAAGCGTGTCCCTGTAAATGAAACGATTACTAATGCAAGATTTACGAGAGATAACTAAAAAATAAATAAAAATAAACTACATTGAAATTTGTGAGTACATAGTGTTTGTAAAGTTATCAATATGAGTGAGGATGCTATGTGGATGATTTCCAAACTGTCTCGGCCAAATTATACTTACATACTTGTATACTAAATTCGGAACTACGTATAGCGATATTTCGAATTCGTCTCATAAATGAATGACAAATGAAATGATTTTATTAATAAACGTTCAAGTTACATCATCCGTGATTTATCTAAATCTTTACAATGTAAACAAAAGATATACGAAATACGTAAATACAAAATATTCCCTCTGGTTTTCAAATTTAGCACACATTGTAGATGTGTAAAGGAAATAATGTTTTTTATTGTAAAAAGTAAAAAAAAAACAATGACAAAAACCATTTGACAAAAACTAATGTAACTCTAATTGGTTCGTGAAAAGTATTAAAGAATCATATAAAAATATAAAACCATTAATCACAATAAGTGTAATATACGATTCTTTATCAATTTTCGTTATACGATAATGTATACGTATTTATTTAATTTTTAATCGAAATAATGTCATGACAAAATTACATGTCACAAACATTTATACGGTTTATTTAATGTTAAAAAAGACATTATAATTAATGAACAGTATACCATATTATTTGTAAGTAAATTAGTATAGATAATTATTGTGATAAATAATAACCTACTTTTTTATACATTGTTTATTTTATTATTTAAAATGTGGCATATTAAGTGAGTGGCATCAACTATTAAAATTCATAAATTATACATTATATATGTTACGGCTAATACCCGAAGTGCGGCTACACCTAGTTCTAACCGGCTAAAACTAGGTGTACCCGCACTTCGGGTATTAGCCGTAACATATATATACTACGGAAAGCTCTTAAAAAACCTGTAGCATATGATTTTAGCTGCTTTTAAAATATTTATTTAGATATGGTTTTGTGTATTTTTCGTTGTATGTGGTTATTATTTATCAGAAATAATAATAGAACCATGTATACGTAAATCATACCTCAATTTAAACTAATATTCTTGTAACTATAACAAAATGATAATACTCATAGACATGTTAAGGAGGCAAACTTGTGAATATATCATTTAAAATAAATAATCCGAACACTGAATTTATACGAAAATAAATACATATTATTACTTACTATTTTATTTTGAATTCATGTTATGAAATTAATTGATGTAAATATATATATATTATAAGTCTTCCACTAATATTTATGGATTATGTTCTTTTTAATATAAATTACTTTCAATACTTTTCGACAAATATTTGCAAATAATCTAATTGTTATAAAATGTAGTCTAAGCTCCGTCAACACATATAATATTTAACGCATATTAATTACTATATTATTAATTACTTGCGCTTTAATTATAAAAGTTATTGTTAAAGTTACCGGTTTCTTCTAGGCAAGCGCGCTAGATCGTAGACTATAACGTTGCTTAACATCAGGCAAGTTATAGTCAAGCGTAAGCCTATATCATGTAAAAAAAAAGTTAAGTTTATTTAGTAATTTTTCAGTGGCAAATATAAAACAATGCCTCGTTAAATTTTATCTGATAAAATAATGATAAATCGCTGAATTTTGTGCCTTGCCTAATTAACAATGGTTTGGGCTACATTTTATTACTGTTTTAATAGAAAACAAGTTTGCCTCTCGTAAAGTATAAGAGAATGAATGCACATAGTTGACGTCTCAAAGAGATTTAATTTGCAATATTTTTGTTCAAAGCGAGCGTTAGTCAATTTTAACACCGGTTGTGAATAAAAAAAATAGTTAACCTTTTAATTTTCCGCCATTTTACCGACTGAGCCATAATGTGAAATAGTAATAAAAAAAAGTAAATATTTTTTACCACAAAAAACTATAGACAATACCGTCCATAGACAAGAACTATATTTATTTTTAATTGTAAAAAAAAATGTTTTAAAACTCATTGTTGTATTTTTTTTAACAACGCCATATTAGAATTAGTTGGTAATGTATAAGAGTAATACTTTAAACTGATTATACGATGTAATTATACGATTTCAAAATGGTATACTCAAATGGTTTAAATTAAAATTAAAAAAATAAACGTTTGATTCAAAATTGTATACGTGCAAAAGTATTAAAAAGTAATCGAAATTTTAAATTTAGAATGTAATTTTTTTCGGATGCTAGATTTGTGGAAATATACGATTGGCCTCGGTTCAAAGGTAGTTTGACGTCCGTCAGTTATTGTATCAAACTTATCAATTGTAACCCAGTATACGGAATTTTGCAATATTTTAAATGGAAAGTTGATTGTAACCAATTTACTTAGTAAAAATATTGTTAAACATATTTTTTGATAGACAATACTGATGTGACGTCACATTATTTTCGGTGTAAAAAGGAATGTTAGAATGAGGGCTATACCTATACTAATTTAACTACATAATTCAATATCCAATTTGAAAGTCAAATATATATATGTATGTAAATTTTACATCAGTTGTTATTTTTCCATTACATACTGAAGCGATATCAAAATATTTTAATTTCTATGATTATAAGTCAAATATATGCGAACATTTTAAACAGATTAATGATTTTATATATTTACTACATAAGGTATAGCCCTTAATTATTATGTAAGTCAGTGATGTTATGAAGAAACGCATATACGTAAATGGAATGGTGAAATTAAATCTAAGCATTTTTTATATAATACGAGTACATACCGTTTAAGTATACATCGTAGTCTTAAATATTGTATTTTTAATGTATTTTAAAAGTGATTTAAATAAGAAGCCAATATTTAAGGCTGCTTACTGGCAACACAATAATTTTATTTCATTTAAACATTTTTTTATCTATTTTAGTATGTGAAGAGTAGAATATTTTCTTTGAAGAAACAAATTTGGTAGTGTTACAAATTGGGAAAGTTCTTTTACCATTATGATTCTTAATATTATTTTGACTATAAAATAATTATGTTATCAATTATAAAAACTTTTGTTGTCTTGACTCGCCCATGGATGCAAATTCTTGAGTCAAAATGTTGCCAGTACGCAGCCTCTACCTAGACGTAGAAATTTTGTTGCTTATTTTTTTAAAACCGCGTTAATCGATAGTGAAAATGTCCAGCTATTAGTATACTATAGATTATAAAGTGCTTGATAGAGTAAGCATTTCATGTTGGTTATACATATTATGATACGGCATAATTTTTGCTAGTCAATAAAATAATTTTTAGGCTCGAATTTTGTGCTTTTTATTATGTGCCCCTTTGATCTCAAAAACTAGGCGACCTTGCTTTTCAGATGCAATAGGTAAGACTAGTCTAAAACTAGTCTTAAAAGCAATTTTTTTTATAACTTAACTGTCCAACCAAGTATTAAAAAGAAACAGTTTTTCTATCAAAAGTCAAAATCTAAAAATCTTTATTGAACTTAAATCTATCAAGTTTGTAGCTTATGGCTAAGATCGCATGCAAAGCTTAAACACATTTAATTAAATATTACAATTTAATTTTGAACGGGTGCCTCTGAACTATGCTAGGCTTGTATCTCAGTTCTCTCACTTCCCCATGTGTGTGAACATTTATTATATTCTATAGGTTCCCGTCCTTGTCTCTACATCAAATAGTGGCGCCACTGCTGCACGATTGATTGAAGAGATTACCCTCGGATAAACAAAATGAAGAACATAAAATCAAACAGCAACATTGTTTCCGTATAAATTTTTAATTTTATAAACAATCAATCAGTTACAAAAGTACTAAGTATATTTTACTTATGAATTAATATGTACACGTTCCTATTACTAAAAAGTCATATAAAAATAATCCTTAGTCCCCAACAGTTACGATACTAAATGGAATGTCGAGAAATCTTAAATTTAAAACTACGAATTTGAGCTTTTGGAAACTATATCACATATATATGATATAAAATTTACCATTGATTGTTCGCAGTGGTCTTTTTCGACGACAAAAAGACAGATCTAATAACTATTTTTTTTAAGTCTCTCATAGTATTTGCGGTGTGCGTATGCGCCTATAACGCAGGTATCTTGAGTCAGTTATTCTGCTGTCAAGCAGTAGCAGTGCGCAATCACTTTGTAGTCTATTTTAAGGATTGTCATGCCGGTTCTAACCACGAAATAGACAAAACAATGGAAGTGCCCAACTACTTAGTACGGGTACCGGTGTCGCCAAACTCACACATAAGTAAAACAAAATTTACATCCCATTTGATAAATTATTCGTCCTGCTTTCATTTTGACACGTAATAATTGCACAACAGGGCATGAATTATTTTTAAACATTTTTTTTGTGCGAGTGCGGAACGTGTTTCTAGCTCACGTAGCTAAGCTAAGCACGACTAATCATGGCCGCCGCGGATGTTGAATTATTCTGCTTAATTGTGGCACAGGTAAGATATGAGATATGAGCACCACTTCCATTGTTTTCTCTGTTCTGTGGTTCTAACTGAGAGTGTTGAGTATGGTGCAATCTATAAGCGCCCCTAGTCGAGAGTAGCGGATCTATTCTGCTCCTTACATAGGTAATTGAATTATTTTTTCATATTTCTATTTGAGGCACTTGTGCTAAAAATGTGATTTAAATGGACTTTGTTGAGTCATGTTTATAAAACAGTGGCGTTGTGTATCTCTGCAATTCATTACATGTCTAAAAATGTTATAAATTCTCTACAATTTCTTGTAGGTATATTCAGTTCCCAGTACACCTACGAAGTTATTTAATTCAATTATTATATAATAATATGCAAAAATTGAGCAATTTTAAATTCGCACCATTTAAAAATAAATTTTAGTAGACATAGATTTAAGTAAATCTACACACATTTTTAATGTAAATGTCTCCTGAGTTACTCGTAAATGACGCAGTGGATACTAGGCCATAACAATATGAAAACAAATAATTAGTGATTCGTTAAAATGCATCTACATATGTACAAACTTCATACACTACCATTCATCAGTATGTTTTTGTATGGAACAGTGATTATTTTATGCAAATACCAAAATACTAAAATCAAAAATATTCATCTACGTATTTATAAGGTCGCCTTTGATTTGTATTGCTTTATTTACCACTAACTCAGTAGTACACATAAGTAATAGTTAAATTAGAAATTTGTTCATAAAATGCATTCGATGCAGAAATTTGAGCAAAAATTTTTACAGGGCTATCCATATTGCAACATTATTTATATAATTTTACAAAACCCCTGTAAAATTGTTCCTAACTATTTTAATTACGAAATTCTAATTTACATCGAGTTACGGTATTGTAACTTTTAAGACAAATCTAATACCTACTTGTCAATGTAAAAAATGAGTTACATTACAAAAATAATTCTTTGATATTGTAGGCAATAAAGTACAGTCTTACTTATAAAGCTAAATCATCGAGTAATTGGTTTATACGTATGTATATATAAATGTATTTATCTACACTAATGTTGTAACATTCTACTTATGTTTCCAATACTTGACTTATAATTACTACTGTTATAGCGCAGACAACAAAACACTCAATTTAAGCAATTTCACATGATGGTATAATATCCACATCGATATCGTAATAGCTCATTATAACATCGATAAAACGCGACCAACCTGATTGCAGGGCCAAAATCAGGTTGGTCGCGTTTTAATCAATAAAACGCGACCAACCTGATTGGCGCGCAGCTGCGCTCTCATTGGTTAGATTTTAATGGCGGCAAAATCACTGTGACAATACACGTACGCGTGAATTTAATTTAATAAATTAAAAGTTAAAATATTACAACATTACTTAGTGAAGATAAAGTAGTGTATGCAACTGCATATAACACGGGTATTAAAACACTCGTTACTATTATGAAACTCTTTGCGCTCGTTTCATAAACTCACACTCGTGTTTTAATACCCTTCATTATATGACAGTTGCATAAACTACTATTACAACACACTCTTGTTTTTATTACATCCTATTCACTCATTGATCCAGTTTTTAAGTAACACCGATATAGAGTAGATCGGAAGAAACCAATGCAATCTAATTCACGATAAAAATTAGGAAATCAGTACATACTCAAATATTTAAGACATCTCTGAACAGTTAATATTTTTTTTTGTGATAAAATATAAAATCACAGCAAAAGGTTGCAGTGTAATTTATTGGTTTCTCCATTTACTACCTACGAAAAAACACATTCTATCTAAGAGTAAAATCTATGCATAGTTATATATAAACACAATTACCCTGACTTTATATATTCCCATCTCATGTTACAAGAAATATAGGAAAGAGAGAGACAGCAATTATCATAACAATCAAAATGATATAGGTAAAGCTAAGATTGCCATCCAGCGTGGTAATGCGGCCAGTATGCTGGGCACGCTGCCCACTGGCAGTGGGCTGGAGCACTTTGACCATATCTTTAGGATTTTCTAAGGATTTGCAAGGTGCCCCCCTTTTTATGTTGTAGTTAGAAGTAGTATGTTTAGTTTTTCTTCCCTTGTATGTATTAGTATTGAAAATTACTTTTGTTTATAAAAATATAAGACAAGATTGATTTGTCTTTAGCAGACCATTTCATATTTAAAACCACGAAACCGTCTACTAAAATAGGCTTGTCTAAATTATGCAAAGATTTTACTAACTCATTCAAACTATTCACATTTTGCATCACACATTAGGTAACCAAATTTGAACACCCCGACTTAAATGGTAACCTAACATTAAATTCACTTTCCCAAACATTTTCTAGCAACACCACCAGAGCTAGTGGTCTTTATTATCTACAGAGTTGACAGCAATTACAAGAGGAGAGGCCTATGCTCAGCAGTAGACGACACTGAGCTGATGATGTTACTGTAGAAAGTTCACTGTAGTGTCTTAATTAAAGAATATCATATTTATTAATAATATATCTGAGTACTTATTATTTTTGTAAAATGATGTACTTATCTTAGTATCTTCCCTTACTTTAATATTATATTGAACATCTTTTAATATCCTTAGCACGATTTTTTAAGAAACATAAATTCATCACAAAATGTATGAACCATTTGACCAGCCACTGATCAGCGCCTCTGGCGGGGAGTAGCGGTACTATTTTTTCCTTGCCATACCTTATACTTCGGATGGTTTTACGAATTTTCTTACGAATAACTAATGCTATAAAGGTGGACAAAAGAAAGTCTTTAAACGGAATCTATAAAATAAGTACAAAAGGTTTAGTTTTTTTTATAATAAGACCAAGCAAGCTCTGGCGGCATGACTACACTACCAAACCCATCCTGAGGCAGTCAATTTTAATACCTAAAACTGAAAATTTGGAATAACCTAACTATTTAAACTAAACCTCTTACTCCTACTCTCGGCCATTATAAAAACATTATCAGATGTTAATAACGACTCTCTCTCGACATCACTGAAGGTGGACTTAACAAAGTCTGATCTGAGAAGATCCATGCTCTTACTTAAATCTTTAACTGACGTTAGTTCATGAAGTTTTTGGTTTGAGTTCAACGGTTGGTACGCTGAAGAGCGGTGACAGTCCCGTATCCCGTCCCGTATTCTGTGAGAGTTCTGTAATATTATCGTGGAACTCCTCCTGATTGTTTCTCGGCCTATCTCGACGAATTCCAGTGAGTTTTGTCCTAATACGAAGTTCTTGTAAGCCTTGATGAAGACGATTGCGATGGCGAAGAGACCCAGAGCTATCATGCCGTAGGTGACGAGTGGTGCTGCTATGGGACCCACGGTGGTGGCCAGGAAGATCCACCTCCAGATTGGAGTGGTTATTTCGTGGATGCCCTGTGAAGAAAAAATAGAGTCAAAATATATTGTCAAAGGGTTTTTATTGTTGCCTATTACATAATTTATTCCGTGGAAGGACCTGGGCGCCCACCACAAGAAAACTCCCCTAGCGAATTAATTTTGCGGGGGAGTCGCGACTCTCAGTCATGAGGAATACGACTCAAGAGAGATTACATAATTTGACGAGTAATACCTAGAAATAGGTGCAAATGATTAAAATTTTGCTACATAGTGAGAACTTGATGAAAAGTTGCGAAAATATTTATTGGTCAGTTTAAAAACATGAGTAACTCATTATGCAGGGTCACGGATTATAAAAGTCATGGTCATAACGTGACCAACCACCTTGCCAAGTGGTTAAATCTGCATTTTCTAAACTATTACCTATATCTACATTCCTCAGACAGAATTCTCTGTCTGTCAAACTAGAATACTCTGACAATATTGTGAATGTTAAGTATCACATTTAAATTCAACAAGTTAGTCACTTAACTACAACAGTAACTTGTTTAATCTTAGCATAATATTGTTTATCTTTTTGTTCTTTAATTACAATATTAACATTCAGTATATATATAATCTTTTCGCTCTTTTGACTCAAAAGTGGCGTCTATGTAAATGTATGTATTTTCGTGGATGACTACAGATTCTATAAGCCCACTACCTATACTAGACATGGTGCGGTAGATAGACAACACTTTAATAAAAACACAACAAAGAATTAAAACACACACACACACGGTAGCTGTTAAGCTATGTCTGTATTATGTGGCTATGCCACTGATTCCAGAAGTGATTCTCAAATTACATATGTCTTGATTAGACACAGATTGCAAGGTGAAGAAAATATCTTATGAAGGATTTTTGCTTCACTGCAACTCTTATACATACAGTGGCTTTTGACCTCCACCAATTTGCTGGGCTTAAGATGTGCTACTCCATGCCACATTATTATATTTATTTACTTTTTATCGATGGTCTTTGAGATTCTGCAAAGTAAATGCTCGAATAACCTTATTCTACTATTATTGATAAGTTTCGTCATTTACCTCCTCAATCCACATGACAGGGAAGATAAGATCTGGGAACTTGTGTATATTGTTGACGGTGATACCCTTAGCACGGTCCACCTTCAAGTTCAACTGGACTCGCACGAAACCTTCCAAGGGAACGCCGATTTTCTGGGAAAGATACATTTTATTTCAAGTTTTTTTACGTTGTTATAGATTTACGTTTGACTATAGCCCGCCTCATGATAAGCAATGATGATGATTAAGGGTGTTTGTAACACGTTTTTCTATATTGTACCTATATTTACTCTAGATTTGAAGACTCTTGGATTGTAGGTTGCAATAATTGCAGTTTCCGGTACATTGTTCTAAATGTTTGATTTTTACAAAATTTTACTTGCTTTTGGCTACAGCCTGATTAAAGATACGACTAAACAACACGTTCCTATAATCAACAAATGAATGTAACATCAATGGTTCGCATGGTATTAGTTCCATTCCTCTGCAGAAGACGCATGCTACATCTTGAGCCACAGAGTTTGCTTATGCGAGAGTCATTTTAAGTGACCTGATGAGAAAATGCCTGACAGCCAATGTGAAAAAAAATATTTTTACTTACAGATTGTATCAAAAAATACGTTTCATGTCTCTTCTTGACAGGTTTGAGTCCGTCGAACTTTTCCAGCAGCGACGAGTCTGCGTCGTAGAAATGTGGATACGAAAGGTATACCGGCGCATCTTGGAATAACAAAAACATTGTTTTTATTTTATCACTATCCCATCACATTAAATAAATAAAATAATAAATAAATAAATTTATTCCGGGACATTGCACAACGCGCCATCTAACCCCACACTAAGCAAACGCTTGTGTATAATAAAATATTGCCTATTAATAATACATAATTAATGTATGTACATTAATAGGCAATATTTTATTCTTCGGCCTATAGATTAGTGGGTATTATGAACCAATTTTTTTACATGATATAGGCTCCCGCTTGACTACAACTTGAACTTGAATCTACGATCTAGCGCGCTTGCCTAGAAGAAATCGGTTTACTCTTGACTTGAAGACCGACAAATTATTAAATAACTGTTATCAGTTCTTCCAATGATCCCATATAAGGTATACTCACTGTATTGACACGGGCTGATGTTCTGCAGCCCCCGCGGTGGGCACTCCTCACCGTGACAGTAGCACTTGTTGTCCGGGTTCATGTCTGCACACTCGAATGTGGACGCGGGCGGCGTGTAGAGACCCGCTTGGATGCCTGGAATACATAGATAAACCTCTTTATTGCAACCTTACAACGTACTGACGGCAGATGGAGCAAGGCTATAACTGTGGTACCCGCGTCTTGGTAAGCAAAGTGTAGAAAGACCTGTGCAACGGTGGCTGGATGATATTAGAAAGTTTGAAGGAAACATCTGGGCGCAATTATTGGACAGGGATTATTGGCGTAAGAGGGAGCAGGTATGTTAGGCTGATGATTGTAACCTTACTTTAGCCATATTTCTTCTTGACTTAAGGGTGGTGATGCCCCTGGAGAGTTAATTCATTACTTTTTTTTTAAAGATTTAAATGATGGGCGTCCAGAGCCTTATTATGCTTAAAAGTACTTCCCTTATGAATCAATTCTGCGGTGAAGTCAAATGAGGAATAGGACTGGAAAAGAGAGTGAGAGAGAGTAATTCAGAGCCCAATTAATGGGTGCAACTTGGTGCAAGCACTGTTGTGGTTTGAATAAGTATGTATAAGTAATTTTCAGATCATCATGATGATCCTTCTTTTGTTATAATTAGCTAATTTATCCGTTATGTATTTCTATACGTTATCATCATTTTTGGCTTTATTGCGTCTACGAGAGATGATTCATGTAGCGTCCACACTATTTTTGCAGCAGCCCTTGTGGCTATATAAGCTAATACGAGAGCCACAGATGCGGTCACAATATTGGCAGGAGTCATGTCGTTTACACAGTGATGATTCTATACATAATGCTATGATAATAAAGAGTATCCTCACCATCTTTGTATACATCCTTGCGATGCTGGAGCGGCAGTATCCGGCAGAGGTCCTTGTCGTAGATGTGCACTATGTCCGACTTGGTCAGCGAGCGCGGCGGGAAGAACGAGCCTTCAGATGCACTGCAACAAATAAATATACCGGGACATTAATAGAGGGTCATCTAGACCCAAAACACAGGATACAGAAGTATATTTATTTATTAGGCACACAACACAATACACAGAAAATACATGAGTAACAGCAAAACACTTTAAGGTATAGATCCATTCTGTGCATCAAACACATGCGTGCACAACATGATACAAAATATATAGGAAACGCCAGATTATATATAATACGTGTATATATTTGAAACTACTTGTACCTATATGGTAAAGGTAATTAATATGTATTGCTTTACAGTATGATCTTCATAGAAATAGCCAAAAAATGGCAGGAGCCTATGCTCCTGATATAAACTTAGTTTCTTAAAGACTTCTGCGCGTACCCATTATTTAAATTGCGAGTGAGACATTTTCAGCATTGCCATCCAGCGTGGTAATGCGGCCAGTATGCTGCGCACGATGACCTCTGGTAGTGGGCTGGAGCACTTTGACTATCTTTAGGCTTTTCTAAAGATTTTCTAAGTGCCCCCTTTTTATGTTGTAGTTAGAAGTAGTATGTTTAGTTTTTCTTCCCTTGTTTTTATATATTTTAGCTTAGCTTTGCAAATAAACATAGTTTGAAAACAAACTACATAATTTTGCTAGGTTACAAATACTTTATTCGAGTGACTGATCTAGCCCCTTAAAATTATAAAGTTAAACTTAATAATACTAGAACCAACAAATAAACAATAAATGTAACGCAGTTTGACCTACGACATTTCCCTACAAACTAATTATTTATTATTCAACTAATCAGCAAAAATGCAACCAGATAATTTGTATCTGATTTAATCATTAATTTGCATAGATTTTATGCGACCACTTTTTGCATCCCGATCTTGATGTGCATTAGACAGGTTAGGTTGGGTTAAGTTAATTTACACTTTTTGCGATTTTACTTTAATGGTTTATTACTGCGTCTAATCTCTTATAAATATTGGATGCAAATTTTATATTTTATATTATTGATTTTGTTGATCAGATGTTTTATTAATTTTTTTACAACTGTGGTTTAATTTTATGTAGATATTGCGCTTATAAAAAATGTGTACCTATTCTAGCAATGTTGTACCTTAATGATCACTTATTATGCCTATATTAATTTGAGATGGGCTTTGAAGGGGACAACTATTGAATTCGATAAAATTTTCGATCTAATCGGGCAATATGATTTATTTATTATTTACTTAATAGTAAAACGTATCACATTTTCAGCATTATTAATATCAACTAAGCAAAGTACAATTCAGACTATTCAGCGATCGGAAAAACACAATATTTAACTGTTTTTCACATTTTAATCATATATATTGAATAAAATAAGTAAAGTGGCATCTAAACTAAGTAATCTGTGATTATTTGCCCGTAATCGAACTGAAGGCAAACACTTAACTGAAATTGTTATTAAGTAATACTAGAATAGCCGCCGTAGCATCAATGTATAAGTTATGTAACTTGAAACAACTTTGAATAAGTAGATGCAGGTGAATTGAGGCGTTGGTAACTTTGTAGCTAACTTATACAATGTTGTGAATTGAACTTGGCCTATTGCTTGAGAAGTTACTTAACTTAATTTGAAAATATGATTTTATTAGTGGCGCCCGACGGATTTACCCGTGTTGATCATATATAGGTATAGGTTAATCAAGGGTCTAATCTATCTCCGTACCAAATTTGATCTAAGTCGGTTCAGCCGTTTGAGATTGCGGAAATACTCAACTACTACCTACATAAAGATGGATATGGGATAAAAGTAGACTATGTAGTACATATATTTTCAGACATTTTACTGTCGCCATATCAAAAACAGAATCAATATTTATATTGCTGTTATATATATTATATTAGCAGTGAATGAGTATATTTGTTTTAAATAAGTGTTTTTTTATGCCGTTAACTCATATCAGATGCAATATTATGGACATATTTTAATCAATTATACACACGAGTATAATAAACTTCTGAAATGCCAGTTTACACAAAATGCATCCTGATTGAAATTTATACACTTAGGTACATATGAAAATAAATTTAATAGATCAGGTCACCTTTTCGTTAAAACTAACTGTAAATTAGTATACAAGACTTGTATCTTATATTTACCTGAAATGTTAATATTATCGGAAATTAGTAAATGTCAAAAGTGAATCAATTAATTTTAACATTCAATCAAAACTAGTCCATAATATGCACATGACGGAAATAAAGTTTGTCCTTATATCTTAATATATATTTAAACAAATATTTTTGTAAATCATCTGTTATATAATTCTCTCGTATGAGGTTGAAAAATACGTAGAATGAATACGCATTTTTGTCACAGATTACTTCAATAAATTTTTAAAAGAAACTTATAGTGTTGGCCCTCGAAGGAGTGGAAGAAATTGGTGCAAAGAAATTACGTATATTCAGGTTAAATACGTTTTTTCGTATCATTTCGAAAAACAGTTATTTCTTTCTATATCATTCTATGTATATAATTCTATATTATATAGGTATTATTGAGCTTATTTTTTGTATAACTATGCACCTTCTATGTGCATGTATGTATTTTATTGCTTTAGTTAATAATTATAAATTTGAATTGAATTTCTTTTTAAATCTAGTCACTAAACAGTAAGAATTTCATTTATAATGACAATAATTGTATGTACTCGTATAATAGTTCAAGATCAACAGAGATAGGTAGGCAAACATTTTTAAAGAAAACAAATTTCATCATGGTTCGCTTCTAGGCTTAAAAATGTAGTTTGCGCCCGCAAACTAGATTTTTGTCAATCTATGAAATGGTAATCTATGTTCGTTGCAAACATGACCTTTAATTTCAAGGCAGCGGTAGCTAAATAGCTAGGTGCACTATACCTACCTATTATACCTAACTGATACCTAAGTGATCGCAACTTAGATGCTAAATTACTAGCATCCGTTCTATCAAGCTAGGTCTAGGTTGTTTTTAAATGCCTCAGCCCTTTTACAGATTGACTTGTTTTAATGTTAGTTTCGATAACTATTGCGAATAATTAGATTGTGTAATTTAAATTGTATTTTACTAGAAAAATTAAAAATATATCTCACTATTACCCTATACTACTGCCTCATACTAAAAAATACTATGATCCGTTGCTCCGAATACGAGGGCTAACATTATTAGTGAGAAACTACTAAATATAGATCACTTTTCTATTATGTTATGGTATGGAGCATGTATAATTAATGTAAATAGTTTGGATCAGATACTATCTTAATTCTTAAAGCACGTATATTTGTAATTATTATACCTACCTATGTAAAGTTATCCAGGTTATATAGCAGGGTCGTTTAGATTTACCTTTAGTAGGTTATCTATTGAAAAGCCTTGGCACTTGCATATGACTCAAAACGCACAAGTCCGAATATCAACACATACAACATCAACATTGCACCAGCTCACTTTGTATGTATTTTACTAAGACATATGCAATTGAAAATTCACTAATGGATTTAAAGAAGATAAAGGACGAAAATCCTGTCATTTTCTATTGCTATCTTTGGATATAAGTGTCTAAGAAAACTACTCAATTTACAAAAAAAAGATATCGCTAAGTGAGTTCATATCTTAGCAGGAAATAAACAATGAACCTAAAATATTTGCTTAGCCATATTTGATGTGACACAAAGGGAAAATCCTTCAATGAGCCAGCGCAGCGTACAGAAACATTATATCCAATGTAACTGATGACAGATACTGTGCGATCACGTAACTATTTACCCACACTGGGTTACGCGTATATGCGCTTTGTATTTCTAGACATTCCTATGTGTTTTTATGATGAGATAAGCCAGTTAAGTGTCTACGAAGCTTAATGTTTTTAACTAATTGTAAATTCTTATTATCTGTATTTTAAGTTGCACGCTATCAGGGTGGAAGCATAGTAAGTTATTATGAGCATTTGACCAACTTTCAGTCAGCCCTTTGACCACCAACCCCCGACAAGAGGTGTATTTTAGTGAGCGTACTGTCGCTCACTTATGGAATAGAAAGACCAATGTATGGGATTGACATCACGACGCGCTCCGCGGGGGAAAATATTACGTCACTCGAAAGTAGGCTTACTAAAATACCCCTCTTGTCTAAGGGGGCAGGTTACCAGCCCCTTAGACAAGAGCCGTATTTTAGTAAGCGTACTGTCGCTCGCTTATAGAATAGAAATACCAATGTATGGGAGTGACGTAGCATGTCAATCGTCGCGATGTCAATCCTACACATTGGTCTTTCTATTCTTTAAGCGAGCGACAGTACGCTCACTAAAATACGCCTCTTGTCTAAGGGGATAGGTTACCAGCAGAGTTTCACGAATATGGAATGTTTTCCCTCGAATACGAATGTACTAAACTAAAAAACGAATACTAACGCCAATCGTAGAACCCCTTTGAACTTCTGTGATTGGTGGACGACGGTCATTTGTTTAAATATGTCAGTTTAGACTTCTTTGGATTGGCGCATAGCGTTTGATTTCCGAGGGAAACGTTTCCGAATTTGTGAAACACTGCTGAAGCGACTCACGTACAAGCGACTACACTGATTAGGTTAGATGCCTTTAGGGCGGCTTGATACTCGTCACCACTCTCATTCGATAAGAAAAAGAAGACTGATTAGGTTAGATTCAATCAATCTTATTACAAAACGTGGTTTAAATATTAGTCCAGAACTTTGAAAATAAAAAATCGGTTCTTGTTATTCAAACATCACATACAAAAAATCAAATATCAACTTAAATTGGAACGTTGAATTAATCATTAGTGACATTTTGACAGTTTGGTTATTATGACGGTAGACAGACAAATTTGGACTTAGTATTTTCAAAGTCCGGGACTAATAGTTAAACTACGTTTTGTAATAAGACGGAATATGTTTATCATGAAGTGACTAGCCCAATGCAGTCATGAGTAACACTGCTTCTTTGAATTGGAACCATCACTGAATCAATGTAACTAATAGGCAAGCGTGATGCTTTTCATTACACATGTGATTTATTCGGACGTTATTCTATGTATAAAGTAGTCTATACAATGCGCACTTAACGTGTAGTATCCTGCACATGTTTTAATACTAAGGGCTTCTTTCACCATCTCTAAGTAAAGTGTTGATTTACTACTTGCTAGTTAGCGCTACTCGGCAAGTAAAAGTTCCGAGTATCTTGTTCCAATTTCACCAACGTAACTGAAGCGCCCTATAACTACTTACCAGATAAGTGCCGATTAAAAGAACGAATGTACGAAATGATCGAATTTTCGTTCATATGTCACTGTCATTACTGTCACAAATGTCAGACGTCACAAGATATTTCACAGTTTTGACATAAAGAAGTGCGCGATAGACATTGGTGAAATATAAACTAGCGGCAGTACTGCAGAGGCCCTTAAAAAAAAGTGCGCGATACCTTTCAAGTCGTGTTATTTTCTTTATTGTTTCATTCGAAACTGCGTACGCGTGCGTATATTATTTACTCAAAACAAGTTTTTAAAATGGCCAAGAACAAGAATCAATATATTGTCTTAAAGAAAAGGGAACGGAGTGCCAATTTTACCTTTGAAGAACGAGATATTTTGATAACTTTAATTATCAAATACAAAGACAAGAGCTTTTTTTGATAATCGGAATCTATTAAAAAAATCAATCTCATCCAGGTCGGTGAAATAATTGACACGGGTTTTAAAAAACACGAATTCTCGGAAGTCTTCGATATGAAACATTATTTATATCTTCTAGATATTCTTCAATAAACTCTACAAGATCCATTTAGTCGTAAACAAATAGATACGCACAAAATCAAGACTCCAGAAATTGAGACATTACGTATGTAATGGCTGCCTACTTGCCGAGTATCTAGGATACTGGGCAGATGATGCGGCAAGTAAGTTACGGGCTAGTTTACGTGGCGGTTAGCGTTACTCAGACATGGTGAAATTCGTTCGCGCGGTACTTGCCACTTTAATCGGAAAGTAGCTTACTTGGGACTTTACTTGGAGATGGTGAAAGAGGCCCTAAATAAAATAATACTAAACTATATTGTACAGTGTAGAGAGAATGTATTAATTGGCGTATTATAAACGTAATTGACGTGTAAGCTTTTGATTACCAATAAATTGTTTATCTGTTTATCTGAATGGGTGGGGATCGGGCAGTAAGGCGTGCGTACTTGGGGCGACCGTGTGGCAAGAGGCCGGTGGGGCGCCCTAAGTATCGCTGGAAGGATCAGGTGGAAGAGGACCTCCGCAAGCTGCAAGTGATCCAGTGGGAGGTTCTTGCTCAAGATCGCGGACAGTGGCGCCATTTAGTATCGGAGGCCAGGATCCAGTTGGGTCGCAGCGCCAGCTAAAGTAAGTAAGTATTGTACAGTGTTAATTTTAAAACAATAAAAAAATTATGAATATATAGTTCAAATTAGGGCTATATAAAAAGAGTTTAAAATCCAACCACATCATTAAAGGTATTCGTGAAAAAAATAATTTTATTTTATTATATATTTTTTTTATTAACCACAAAATCACACTACAATTTAAACTGCAATTAACGGCCCCTTCTTTATTAGTTTTTCAATCATAGGTAATCAGCAATAGTTCGGTATTTTTCTTAATAATTATTTGAATGTAAAGTTTACACGACAGTTAATATTTTTGCTATTCGAGGTATGAATGTGTATGAATGTGGCAAATTGTCATTTTAGCCCCTATACAGCTAAAATGACAGTACCTAGATTTATTTAAGTTGACATCAAGGATTTTCATTTCATCCCTCTCTGTTGACACATTGTATGATTACATACCCATATTTGACATGATTTTAATAACAAATTTTTTCATTATTTTATTAATAAAACTAGACATTGTAACTTCTAAAATTTTATTACATAAAGCTAAATGTTATAAATTCAATTTGACGAGATATTGTAATTTGTGTAGCATATTCTATGATATTAGTACAAATACCTATACCTATGTATGTTACAACTTTACAGTATCAATAAAGATTCTTTATCTTTATCTTTTTATCTTTGTAACAGTTTGTTTAAAACATGCTCAGTTTTCATATTTTTTTTCTTCAAGATTAAAAAATAAAAAAAATCTGTACTGTGCTGGTGTTTTTAAAGCAAGCACATCTATCTCAAGCTCATCCTTAATACTTTATCTTGACGTTTATAGTTTTCAAGAACATAACATATTAAAGAAGGTCGCTCTCATAGGTTAACAAGAAAGTCCGTCATATTGCATCGCCTGACCCTGGTATATGAATCACATTTTCCCATTTTGCTTACCATTTCGTCATATTGTTTAAATCATGATGACACACCTGTTCTTGTCATACTTTACAACATCTTGAGAGAAGTTATCTTGTCTGTTTTACTTATTTTCTTGACTAACAATCGGTTTATGAGACAGGTTAATTGGAAATGTTCTTCTTCATATAAAAACGGTGATGTAGTTGAGTGAGTCAAAAAATAAGTTATTAAATATGTATTTATTTGTTGTATAAATAGGTTCTGCACTTAACGAATATTTTATGCGACAAGTGTTGCAGCGTTCTTTCTTGGCAAGGTCAGGTTTATTATCGCTGTAAAGATCAGCATATCGTTTTGTTGATAAATCGCAAGCAAACATCGTAGTCTTAGAGATTTCATTTAAATATTTTGTTAGAGATGCTAAATCTGAATTAAAAATATCCATATGTAAATAAATTTGCACGTAAATGGCGAAAAGAAGCGTCGTAATTTTTTTTAATGTCATGAGTTTTCAAACCGTTCTTAGGGCCTCTAAAATGGCTTAACGCCTGCCGTAGGTACTATGTATGTACGTACATACGTATTACTAGCTTACCGTATATTATTGCAAGGGCGGTCCCTCCAGTGCGGCAGGTGGTCCAGGCCGTTGATTCTATCCAGGTATCCAAAGTCCTGCATAGATCGTTCTCCGGTGTATATAGTTGACACTTCATCCAGGGTACCGTTTCTCTGAACATAAGTTAAAAAACACGATTTACATCTGGTTTGCATTGGGTAATAACATTTGCGAATTTGTGGAATAGATGTTCTTACGTTTATGCTAATAAGTGTAATTTATAATTCATTTCAGACAATTACAGTGGGCATAATAAAAGATAAACGTCTCTGTACCTATTGTAATTATTATATCATCTTTTATTAATTAATGAAATTGGCTCGCGCCGTTTTAATTAAATTGTAAATAAATAAATAAATATTCCGGGACATTGCACACAGCGCCATCTAGCCCCACACTAAGCAAACGCTTGTGTCGTGGGTACTAGATAACGGATATAATACTTATATACTTTTCTTTTGTAAATACATACTTATTATACATACAAACGACCAGACTCAACACAAGTAATTATAATTTTTTTAAATTTCATAAATACTTGTGTCAAGCGGGAATCGAACCCGCAACCCCTAGATTAGAAGACAGAGCCACTACCAACTATGCTAACAGGTCAGTCCACAGTCAGTAAATAAATAAATAAATTTAATACATTCTTAAGAGAACTAGCCAAGTTCCTTAATTTATAAGAAAATAGAATTTTGTAGGTTAGGTATTATTAATTTCAGGATAGATTGCACTTGGTACATTTTTAGATCTTACTTGTTGTATCATAGAAATCAATACTCAAGGCATGTTATATCATTGAACTTGGTTTTATTTTCCATATTTATTTTTGATAGGTTAATACTTACAGCTAGCAGCAATCCCATCTGACTGTTTGGTCTTTTGCCCTTTGGATAGAACACATGTGCCAGCGATACTAGTGGGTCGTCATACCTGTGGATAAAAACAGATATTATATACACCCTCGGGTTCGCTCGCGTTATTTAGTTTAGTCTATGTCGTTTATAGGACCTCATACTAACTCATCATTATCATCAGCCCGTTATCGCCCACTGCTAAACATAGGCATCTCTTCTAGTACGCTCTCTTTTCTCGCTTTTTAGTATTCCCGCTCCAGTACAGATTGAATCCAGGTACTCCCTGTTGTTTTTCTTATGTGGTCATACTACCTACATACTAAAAATCATGAAGATCCGTTCAGCCGTTTTTGTGTAATCAATCATTCAGCCAATTTACGCAGTGTTTGCGTTACATACATTCAAAAAACAACATTCAGTTGATTTGAGATAAAACAGCCATTTGAGAGCCAAATTCATGAGATACCAGTTATAAAAAAGGCAACAAACTAGTTCATTTCTTTTTCATCCATTGACGCAAGCAATTCTTTTTTTATTTGGCACGACATGCTGTCATCTAGATTAGAAACCATTAATTAAATCTATACACCTAAGAACGTGATCGTAATTGCTCACGTGGAACTAAATTATAATCTAATCAATAAGAAAACACCTTTTGCTCGTTTTAACAAAAAGTAACAGACAAAAAAGGCAACCGAAAATTTTTAAAGACTTTTTGAAATTGCATACTAGTAATTTTTGAGTTAAAAAAAATATAGGTACTAGTGTAATGTAGCTGTAGAAATACAAATTAAGATTTGAGATAGATTATAATTATTTAGATTGCCCATCAAGTCATCGTTCTCATTATATGGTCTAGATTCTCCCAAGCTTGGCAAGCTTACTTAGGCAAGATCACATGGGTCTTTCACGTGTGTGTGCTGTAACTGAAAAAACTTAAGGTAGCCCGAAATTCCTTCGAAATTAATCTTTTTCTAGCGTCATCATCATCATCCATAGCCTTCTTTATCCTACAGCTGAGCATAAGCCTCTCTTTGAATGTGCCAGCTACGTCGATCTTGTGAAGATCTCATCCATAAAGAACCCATGACTTGAATAATGTCGTGGACCCATCTCGCTGCCGGACGAACCACTTCTCCTCTGCCTGTTCTTGGCCACCACTCAGTAACGGTTTCTAGCTTAAGGAGAGTATTGCTTTGCGGAAGAGTATTGCTTGCTTTTCCTTTAAACCCGTTCTTGCCGGGACGAAGGGACATCGTGGCAGGTTGTAGTCGGTAGTGGAGTGTCATTAGCTCTGAGACAGACACAGACGATGTATTGGTTTTACAGTCAAATCCTTACCCAAAAACGAGTTGTTCAGCTGTGATGGCAACGAAGGGCTTGGCTCGGTCTCGGTACGTGAAGCTGAGGCCAGATATCAGCAGGTTGGAGAGGAGATTCGGTAGGTGCTTCGAGAAGGAGGTTACCGTCTGAGGACAAAACATAAGTGTAAGTATAAAAACAAGCGAATTGAGCACCCTCTTTTTAAAAGTCAGATTAAACTAATGACGATTCGTGGTGTAACCCGTGTCAACACAGTGAAGGTACAAATTCAAATTCAAAAGAATGCATAAAATATTATGTTATACGTGGTAAGCATTTAGATTTACCCAAATCGATTGAGCCGTTCGAGCACGAAGGTACCATAAACTAACAAAAAAAAAACGCTTTTTATTTTGAGTGGGTTCTTTATGAATAAGTGTGTAAATATTAGTACAGAATATGTAGTTACATACCAGCAGCGGTATATTAGGCACGACGAGCTTCAAGTTCTTGTCAACAGACAGTTCCGGCGCGAACCGCAGGATCTTCTTGTGTTGGTACGTCACCGTGTCGTTGTCGTGGAATTTTATGTTCACTTTTTCCATGTCTTCCCTGGAACAGATGAAATTATACATTTACAGCGACATATTGTACACATACATACTTAAATATAGTTTCCAATGTTATCTTTTGATTGTAATTTGCACGCCCTATGGATATATATAGAGCCTATAGAGTTCAAATGTAATCTCACTACCATCTGTATTTCTCACTACCACCTATATTACGCAATAAATAACTTTGACTTTAAAGTATGAAACATATTAACGGAGATTATGCATAGAGTTTTACGAAAAGTAATACATATAAAAGTATCCCAACAAAACTACAAATATTTAAGACAATTTTTAACCTCTTGAAGGAACTTAAAAGTTATTTAACGATAGCTTTTATTTGAACACCCCTACAATTAAATTCATAATTAAACAGTTTGGAGTTACAGCTATAATGCACTTATAATTATTCCATCCAAGGATAAATCTGCATCGAAAGTTCCTTAACATAAAAAAAACCATCTATAAACATCAGTCAGATCATCAGTAGGTACATTATTTAAAAGTTCATTGCCCCAACATTACACAGCATGACATAACATAAGTACCAACTTGGTTATATTATCCACAACTTGTATAGGTACATACAATTGGTAGGTATTTTACAGTAATGACCTAGAGCCAAGGTAGCCTTTCTAAAAGCCTAAAACTAACTTTCCACTACTTTGCGACGAGAAAGCGACTGTTTATGTGTCTAAGATACTATCAGAGTCATGAAAAATAATGTAATTTTTAGATGCACGCTATCTTATGAGACTTTCGAATATTTTCAGTCATTGCGTAATTGAACCATACTATTCACGTAAATGTAAAAGTTTTGAAGAGTATGAATTGGCTTCTTATTAGCCCCTATACAGCTAAAGTGACAGTACCTAGATTTATTTAAGTTGACATATTGTATGATTACATACCTATTATTACCTATGTTTGACATGTTTTTAATAACAAAAATTTTCGTTATGTTATTAATAAAACTTGACATTGTAACTTCTAAATTTTTATTAAAACTAAATGTTATAAATTCAATTTGACGAGATATTGTAATTTGTGTAGCATATTCTATGATATTAGTACTTATACCTATACCTATGTATGTTACAACTTTACAGTATCAATAAAGATTCTTTATCTTTATCCTTTATCTTTATTAAAGATCTTGTTGAAGCAATTAGAATGAAATTTGGTTTTGATAATAATATCGAGTAGATCTCAGTTCATTGAATTAAGAAGGTAATGTTTTTATGTAACGTAGAAACGTTGTCAGCTTTCTGGTGATTATTTCTTCCACCATGGATAATTTAGAATAAGTTTTAGTTTACTTTGATAAAATAAATATATATTATGAATAAATGCAAAGCAATAATTGAGTGTTACCCGCGTCTTCGTAAGCGAAGTGTAGTAAGACCTGTGCTACGGTGGCTGGATGATACTAGAAAGTTTGAAGGAAACATCTGGGCAAGAACAGCGCAAGACAGGGAGTATTGGCGTAAGAGGTAAAGGTAAACTATGGTCAAGTGCAAACCCGTTCAAGTTCAAGTTTTAAAAAAAAAAAAAAAAAAGAGGGAGGAGACTTATGCAGTGGGTCTCATTTGACGATGATGATGATGAATTAATACTGTAGGTAGCCGTTTAAGATATAGCCTGCAAAGTCAATATAAATATTTGAATTCCTGAATCTTAACCACAAAGTCACGTGTCAAATGACGTATGTAGTCATATGTATGTACCTACATACATACATATATATAAAACAAACAGGCCAGGTTTGCATAGCAGATTTCCCCGGTGGCGTGATATTCGGCAATTACTGAATGCCTTTTAGACATTACTGGCTGCCTGCTTTGCTGTGGTGCGATTTTATTATTTAATACATAAATAATACTCGCTATGTTTCTGTGTCGGGTAAAGGTGGCAGTAAATGATCTTCATCAATCAGGTGACATGATCGCATAATTAAAACGGTTTTTAATCTATTTAAATGAGCTTTGATTCATTGGTTTTAAATAATGAATAATCGGTTCAATTCAACTCAGTCGATTAATTTTAATTACTGACATATAAATTTTTGCTGAAGTAATTGAAATGGAGTTAAAAATTTAGCTTTACAATTAAATCTACTAAAAATAATGTCATGTAAAAGACATCAACGCGCTCTTTTAACCTTACACTAATTAAAGCTAGTGTGTCGATAGGAGAAGTATTAATATAGGATGAAAGGCAACTTGTATTCGTTAAGTTCGATCAACTTTTAAATCTCTAATTTAATTGATTTTTCAGATTGCTCAAACAGGTAAATTAATTATTTAAATTATATAATGTCATGACCGAATTACCGATTTAGGTACTCTTATACAGTGTCATATTATAAACGTTTAACTAATTCATATTAGTTGAACCAGTAGCATCAAGTAAAATAATAAAATGGTCGCACTCTATCATCGCGCATGGTTTATACAGGTTGTATTACACGGCGAACCGCTATGATTTCCACATAATACTGGTATAGACGCGCGCGAAATTGTTTGGAAATATTATTATTTTTTAATAACAACAACTATGCACCTTATTTATGAGACATGGTTATTCGACATCTATATATTTTATGTGTTTTTTTACAAGGAATGGGTCTGCACTTGACCATAATTCATCTGATGGTAAGAAATCGTTACGATCTACTATTACATTACTTCTTTATTACTATTGTGGAAAAAAGATACGTACAGAATCAGTAATATTGTAAAGGCAAAAGTTTTATCGTGTTATTGTCTTTAATGTTTTTTATAACAGAAATAAAAAAGAAAAACGAATTCATACTAATATTATAAAGCTGAAGAGTGTGTTTGTTTGATTGTTTATTTGTTTGAACGCGCTAATCTCAGGAACTACTGGTGCGAATTGAAAAATTCTTTTTGTGTTGAATAGACCATTTATCGAGGAAGGCTTTAGGCTATATTACATCACGCTGCAACTAATAGAAGCGAAGAAACAATGGAAAATCTGGAAAAAACGGGGGAAATTATTCATATTTGAGGGCTTCCGTTGCGTGCGCTGCGAAAACGGTTTAAGTCGTGGGTAACAGCTATAATTTATAAAGCTGAAGAGGTTGTTTGCAAAAATAAATATGATGCCCAAAATAACTATTCCACGCGGACGAAGTCGCAGGCACAGCTATTATACGTGGGACACTCAGAAAGTTTTGCGAAACAGAAAAAAAATGTTCTATGGGCAAATATATTTTTATTAAATCTTTTCATAGTACTCTCCACTAGCATCTATACAAAGTTTCATGCGTCTGAACCAATTTTCGAAACACTTTTTCCAGTTCGCCGCATACACCTCGTTTACGGCCTGCTCGAACGCTGACAGCGCATTTTCCGGTGACGAAAATTGTATCCCTTTGAGCTGATTTTTTATTTTTGGGAATAAAAAGAAGTCACACGGTGCTAGGTCCGGGCTGTAAGGAGGGTGACCCAGGAGTTTGACCGGCATGCTGTCCAGGAAGTCCCTCGTTTTGAGCGCGGTGTGCGCGGGCGCGTTGTCATGATGGAGCAGTAGCCCACGGAGCCCTGTGTTTGGTCGCTTGTTGCTCACAACAGAGAAAACTTCTGGCAAGCATTTATTAATATACCATTCGGCGTTGAAGCTTCTTTGGTTTTGTAAAGGAATGGACACCAAGTAGCCAGTCAAATTGAAAAAGCTCGCGATCAAAATTTCCCCCCCGCTTCTAGATCGCTTCACTTTGGTAGGCGTTGCTTCGTTTTGAAACACCCAAACTGTCGACTGGCGCTTCGTTTCTGGATCGTATTGATATATCCAGGACTCGTCGCCTGTAATGATGTCATAAACACGCCGAGACGAACCTGCTTCAAATTTGTTAAGCATATCACGGCACCATTCCACCCGGGCCTGTTTCTGAGCATCGGTGAGGTTGTGCGGCACCCAGCGTGAAACTATCCTCCTCACGCGAAGATGCACGTGCAGAATCTTGTCAAGGCTTCCCGATCCAATCTGCACAATGTGCTGAATCTCCTGGTATGTAACTCGCCTATTGTCTTCGATTAAATTTTTCACTGCTAGCACGTTTTCTTCCGTAACAGCCGTCGAAGGGCGACCACTTCCTTTTTCATCCCCCAAAGTTAGTCGACCGCGCCGAAATTAATTATACCAACGATACACGGTTGCCTTAGAAGGGCCTTCATCCATGAAAGCCATTTGAAGTCTTTCGTAAGATTCTTCCGGTTTCAGGCGGCACTTGAAATCGTATAAAATCATAGCGCGATAATGTTCCCGGTGCAGATCCATTTTTACTGAGACACGATAATTTAAATTAGCTTGCAAAAAATGTGGAGGAAAAATTTGAAATTGGAATGTGCCTATTTTTACTTATAAATAATAATATTTTAAAAATAGGTTTAAACTGGCCAGTCTCTCATTAAAAAAAACTTTTTTTCGCAAAATTTTCTGAGTGGCCTGGTATGATAATGTGTATTGATATCTTTGTTGTTGTTTGTGAAATTTGTAAAAATAACTATCTTCAAATCAACAATTTCGCTTTTAATTCATATGAAACACATAATTACATGAAATCCATCACCAACTTTCTCCTAAACCGAATTCAAAACGGTTTACTTTAAAACTTATCTCAACGAATAATTGTCTCTGAAAGTCTGTAGTAATCAGTCAGACGAATAAAGTAGATAGTAAGTAAAAAGTATGATTTAAATTAAGGTTAAAATAAACACACCTAAATTAAAGTTGACCAAAAATGTTTAAATATTAGTCCTGGTCTTTGAAAATAAAAAGTGGGTTTTTTTAATGGCCTCTGCGGTACTGCCGCAATTTCGCCAATGTCACGAAACAAGTGTTTGTTTGATTGGCCAGTAAAAATAAGTAACATGGAAGAAGTGGTTTCTTGTTGTTCAGACATCACATACAAGCTATTCAAATGTCAACTTCAAATCGGAACTTTTTTTTTTTTTGGAACTTTGATTTAACATTGGTACATTTTGACAGTTTGATAATTATGACAGTAGACAGTCAATTTTTGAACAACTAAAACGTGTCGATATTTCAATTAAAATTTCTCAGTTTGATGGCCTATCTTCCCACTTGACATTGGCAGAATTGCGAAGTTATATCTACGCAAAAGCCATAAAAAAAAAACGGTAAGTATTTCGCTGTCGTCAGTACTTGCGCACACATTGGCGTAACATCGTCGTTACGACACCGCTGGCCGACCTAATGCCCACTCTGTGTTTAATATATCTCAATTACGAACATATTTGGACAATTATGCGTGACATGGACTACATGTGTTAGGATTTATTTGAAAGTACCTATATAGATATGCTTGATTATTTATTTATTCAATTACAACTAGGTACTTACAGGACAACAATATCGATAAAAAACAACTATATTATATAAAATACCTATATATTGCCTAATAAAAACAAAGTCTAAAGTGGAATCTGCGGGCTAGGTGCTTAATCTGCTGGCGGCGTTATCTCACTGATTGTTAGTTCTATCCACCAGCCGTTTGGACAAATATTTAAGTAGACGCTGTGCGTCGGGACCCCAAGGCACTAAAGTTTAATTTATTTTTACTAGCTTTTGCCTGCGGCTTTGCACAATTTATTATAGATACATTTAAACCTTCCTCATCATCCTTCCGAATCATTATATGTATTAAAAATAACTGCATCAAAATCTGTTGCGTAGTTTTAAAGATAAACATACAAACATACATACAGACAGGCGCGGGAAACGACTTTGCTTTATACAGAAGTTATTAGGTCTCTTACACAATCCATGGGTTAGTGATATAAACATATTTTACAAGTTCATTCAAAATATTAAACGAGGCGAAGAATAGTTATAGAATCGTATTGTTCTACGCATTTTTAGCTCACTATGGAAATGTGCAATTAAAGTGCGTATGCAAACTTATACTAAACTAATTAGTTAGATCACACATTTGATACGAGTATATGCCTATATATGCGTATATATATATATATATATATATCTAATATCACGAGGTCGTCAGTCGGTCGTTAAGAGGGGAAATTACGCTTTCGATGTCTCAAGGTGGATGAACGCAACGCTGTTGTAATGTTTTGTTAACTAGCTTTATGAGATTTTTTATGTTAATTTCTGGTAACTTGATGCTTGAGGTTATATGTAGTGGTGTTTAATATGGAGAATGATGATGATGATAGGTCAATTTGTGTAAAAATGATTATATTTATAGAATTTAACGTATCAATTTATCAAAGAATGTTAGTATTTTGTGCATAACATCTTATATATTTCTGATCTCTGATATTAAATGGTCAGCACAATCTAATTTATTAAAATATAATTCTATGCTTGTCGTGTAAGAGTGGTCAACTCTAGTGAAAAAGTACCCTAAATTACAGAATGATAGGCATTTCTTTACCCAAATTAAAATCAATCTGTACAATACACAAGGGCAATTTTATCAGACGATTATTTTGCTAACTAAACTTTTAAATTATATCGAGGGAAGAACATAACACTTTAACTCATTTCTGAATCCTATCTAACGATAAACAATTAAATATCATACACTTTAAGTCCTACAACTTTTTTTTACACAGAATAGGCCAACGTTTGACTACAGCCTGCCTGATGTTAAGCACCACTGTAGTCTAAGATGTTGCACGTTTGCCTAGGAGAAACCTATTTACTTTGGTTTTTGAAGACCCCTGGGTTTTAATTTTCTGAAAAGAGGGCGGTAGAGAGTTCCATAATCTTGCTGTCTTTACTACGAAGGTATGTATAAGCAAAGCGCTTCGTGCGAGTCTTTGGTAATTCCACCATGAATCGATGACTATGTATAACTAACTACATATATGCCACGTACCTATACACAAAAGGCCCCACCTCCACCAGCGCCGGTTTCTCTCCATGCTCTAGGAATCCCTGAGGGTTGGTCATATTGAAGATGTATACTTTGGTCAGCCGCGCGACTCCGGGCTTCTGCCAGTAGCTGTAGCTTATCGAGCCGTTCCACAGCTTTAGTTCCTGGAAACAAATAAAGAAAGTCTACTTTAGTATGTGCTTATGTTTTTCATAATCTTATTTGAAAATAAATGATCACGGGTCTTGGCGTTTCATAGGATGCAGAGATTAATTTCACTCATTTCCAAGTAAGTTTGAAATTACTATAGTAGATACGGCGGTTTTTTTTGCACTTGACCGTAATTCGCCTGATGGTAAGCAATCATTACGGTCTAGGATGGAACCTGCTTACCCATCAAGAACCGAGTAGATTATTTATTACTATTTACATTTATTATTTTATTTTATTATTTATCATCGGTTTTAGAGTAGCTTCTTCTTCTTATCGAATGAGAGAGGCCAACTCTGGTGTCGAGAATTTATCAAGTCGCCCTAAGAGCCTCTGACATGGCTTAACGGCTGCCGTACTAGACAAGCAGCTGGGAAAATAAGCTTACTTTTGTGTGACATGGCTTAACGACTCGTACTCATTATCACATTAAAATTACATATGAAGGGAGAAGCTTTTTAGTATGTAACGCAATGCACATTGTACATGTGTATCTTTGTTCTTCCTTTGAGTGGAAACGATTTATATAAAGTTTGCCATCGAAAGGGATAAGATCCTCTATTAACTCATCGGCTACTTATTACGCCGCAGATATAACCAAACAACGTCACAGGGCTCTGTTAGTAGATACCGCAAACGTAAGTTATTCCTTCGGGTTTTTACCTGTAGCTGTGGTCCATTATATATCCATTGAAAACATCCTAGCGAAAATATTTTTTGCCGATATACAAGTCATAGACCTTGTTTTTAAAATTTTGCTATGACGACAATAGATAAACTTTTCCATCACTTAAATTAAGATTACTATCTAAACTTGACAGCATAAACCGCAAAAATTTAGACGTAAACAACTCACTTGATCACAATATCAATCAGCAACGAAAACGGTAAAAAATAACGGCTAAGATTTGAACGGTACGTCATAATTTTTCTTACTGATCTGCTGTTAGATTTTGATGAATATGTTTTGATTATGATTAATTAAATATTATTCTCGTATACAGGCTGCGTGGATTATTGACCTGGCAGTTAGATTTTATTATTGACCTTCTGACTATTTTGATTGATTGAGAAAAGTATTGATTCACGAAAGTATATCCATATTATCCATATGTGTATTATAATTATTTTAGACTTTCTCGCGTTCATTATTGTTATGTTTAAAATATTATCTTGACTTGAATATTACCTTGTAAATTGCGTTATTTATTGTTATCTAAATTACTCTTATTATAATGTAAACGTATGGTAAAAACTGTATGATTAAGATGAATAATTTCATAGGTTAGTCAAGACTCGACGCCTTCAGAATTATTTTGAAACTTACTTTGTCGTGTCTTTGTCTTTCTCAAAATATTCACTTTTTGTATTGTGTTTTAGTGTTTAAGTAGTAATATGTAAGTATAAAATTTTATGTATATGCAAAAGAGGCAGAAGTTTTGGCGCGGGGAAACTGTACATCATAATACAGAGTCGAAAGATATCTAGTATGATGTACAGAAAACCCTCAGCGTACAACACGTACAGCAATACAAATGTAAATACCTACAAATGTACGCACACCCTAAATGGATCAATAAAGACATTTTGAATTTGAATATTATGTTTTCTTTTGATTAATGGTTAAATTTAACTGTCTAGGCAATTTGACATGTCCGAGACACACAATTTGGCATGTGATAAGATTTAGGATAACGCCTGGATAATCCAATGATTTGTTAATTGCTTAGCTGTGGTAATCACAAACACACAGCACAGTCCGCAGAGCAGGCGCGTAAGACATAGCAAAGTTTTTTTTTAAATTGAAATTAGCCGTTACGTTATGATAACAGTGTGTTCTCATCCGGACAAGATATTTCTGTATCCCGGGTGACAACTCATCCGTCCCGTCCGTTTTCATTTATACACAATCAATGTATATAATAAAGTTGAAGAAAGTCTAAACTCTGAACATTGAAGATATTTTAAAAAATTGTTTGGATATACTACTTCAAATTGATAGCAGAGCACGTTTCATAAATTTTTAGAAATTTTATCTGTTTGTCTGTCTATTTAAACTCTCATCACGCAGGAACTGCTGAACGGATCATCATGTTTTTTGGTATGTAGGGTAGAATGAGGTTTTAGAAGTGCCATAGGCTACTTTTTATCCTAAAATATTTCGAACGAAGCCGCGGCCGTCCACTAGAACATATTAAATGCTAATTTAATTTTGCTATTTACATAAACGTATAATTATATAAAAGATATATTAAGGGATAGATAAAAAAATAACAATCAAGTATCGAGAGTATTAAGTAAAGTGAACTTACCCTAAATATAATATAGTCGAGCCAGGGCACGAAGGAGAGTATAACGCCGAGCACCACCGTGCATATACTGAACATAACCACCGCCAGGTGACCTGCAAACAACACAAACAAAGAGGTTTTACAATATATTCATTCTAAAAATAAATTCAGTACCTATTAGTTTACACTAGAGGCGCAAATAGGCTAACCACACAACGATCGAGCCAGTATGCTAGGCACGCTGCCTTCTGGCAGTGGGCTGGAGCACTTAGGCTTTTCTAAAGATTTTCTAAGTGCCCCATTTTATTATTGTAATTAAATTCAGTACCAATATATCAATTTGGAACTAGGACGTTAGTATTGAGGCAAGGCAGTAAAAAATAATTTCAGGATTCTCATTTCTATATAATAGTATCATGTTTACTTTAATGTAATATAATTACGTCTGACTACAGCTGCCTGATGTTAAGATATGGTTATATTTTTTGGGAAGTGCATCATCATATCCTTCCGTAGCCAGGATGCGTAGCACAAGTAGCAACAGCTACGCAAGTTCTACGAGCTTCTACGAAACCGAAATTGTTACTAATATTTTGGCTATCATTCACGCCATTATTTCTGTACTATCTGTAGAAATGTAATGTACATATTTAATATTGATCATTAAAGGTTATAAATTCGTACATTTTATACATTCTTATGAACACAACTTTAATGTAATAGAATGCCATGTAGTAAAAAAATCGTCGTGAATGCAAAGTTACACCAGAGACAATTTACGCTAAGCTGTTAACAGCTACCAGTTTTATTGCAATCAGTAAATAATGTCATTTACATGACAACAGTCACAATACAAGTAGTTAAATCTATTAGCACCAACTGCCTTAACACGTGCAAAAAACAATTAAATACTTCTCACGTGAACATATAGGAAATACATAGAATAACATGCACTCAGTTTATGTTATTATTTCTAGTTACTTTGCCGTGATAAGTATGGATAATTTAGATTTTTGTAGATAAAATACATCAAAACATATTATCTTATTATTAGTGTAGCATCAACATTCTTTTGAAGTGCCTGTTGGTTCAAAACTGGCAGTGGGTATTTAGTTTGCATTCTTAATATCTAGAAAATGTGACATATGTATTTGTAAATGAGTATGAATTTCTTGCGATTCTTTTTATTAAATGTATTAAAAAATACATATTTAGTAACTTTTAATTTCCTAGTCAAACTTGTGTTTAGTCGTCAGTGTATTTAAACGTAAAATCATGTACAAATTTTGTTAGGCAACGCCGGGGGACACAACTATATCGGTAATTGCCTTCATTTGTCGTATACACATGCATGTAATGTATATAATTACGTATCTTCCTTATAAGAAGGTACCCCTACGCTTGTTATATATAATTATATCAAGATTCTTAGTACTAGGAAATTATAACCATGGGGCAAGGTTAGTGGGTCAGAATCCAAGAAATATGTCTATATTTTAAATTAAAATGTTTCTCCATAGAATGTAGTACGTATCTACTCGTATAAAACTTAATAGCATGTGCATTCCTACGTAATGATGTTGCTGATATAAAGGTATCAATCAATCACACAATCACACTGGAAGAACCCTGGATACTGCAACACAGGGAATCCTAAAGCAGTAGACAGGACCCCAATTTGAATTTGAACTTTAATAATTTAGATACTTTTATATTACGTAAAAATGATAACCTGTTTTAGTGGAAATAAATAATTTTTATCTCTATCTTTTTAACTATTTATCAATATTCATATGAATGATATCTATTGTTCTGCGAATTTGTTGCTACTTTATTTAACAGACACCTTTGTCCGGAAATAAATTATTACTTAACATAGCTTACGTTTGCACCTGGATTTTATGAAATATGTAGGTACCTACGTAAAAATTACTATACTTTCACTGTGTTCTGTTTTACAGTCAGACAGACTAGGAACACAGCATTATAAACATTGGCATATTTTAGTTATTTCATCCCAATAAGACTTGAACATTTTGACATACAAGTATTTGTAAATAAGTTCGTGTAAGAGTCGCCAACTCTGGTGTCAGAGTTTTCAAACCGCCCTAAAGAACTATGTATTTAGTGTAATGACATGACACTACCCTCATCTCATGACAGTGAGGGTGTAGTTTTCCACCCTGAGTTGTTAGTTCCTTATTACTATAGTACATTGTTCACCGAGAGGAGAAAGTGACCGATTACCGTTTGAAGCCCGAGCCGTAGGCGAGGGCTTTAAAACACCCGAGATCGGGAATCGCACTTTCTTTCGAGTGATACATAGTGCTTTATACTACACCTGCCCGGAAAGTATCAAATTTACGGTAGAAAGTACGTCATTGCATATCGAACAAATATGCGGGGAGTAAACGCATCTGAGCGGGAGAGAAAAGTGTATGAAAATCCATTTCTTCCCGCTCAGATGCGTTTTCTCCCCGCATATTTGTTCGATATGCAATGACGTACTTTCTACCGTAAATTTGATAAAGTAACAAGGTACTTTCCGAGCAGGTGTAGTATAAAGGATTATATCTCTCTTGCCGAATCCATGAATTTGGATAGAACAAACTAGATACATTATGGATTTGAACTATTCTAGTAGAAATTATCAATTCTTAAGCAGATATAATAATCTTTGCTGTTGACAGGTTACCTGGGAGAAATTGCTCTGTGCAATAAGGCTGCTCAATATATCTAGGTTAAGTATGTTCCTGTCAATTGTATTGTATTAACTATAACAATAAAGTTGTATTGTATTGCAATCGTGCCCAGATCACTTCTTTATTTGTTGTTTTTTTTAACTAGGGTTTGCGCTTGGCCATAGTTTGCCTGATAGTAAGCAAAGGCTATGGTCTAAGATGGAGCGTGCTTACCCGATAAGAACCGATTCACTCTCGCTTTGAAGATGTATGATAATTAAAAATAGCTCCTTTAAAACGCGTTCCACGCTTGTGTACCTAAAGCCTATAAAACACAATTAGCAATGCCATGGTCTATGCACTCGACTTTGACCCATGGTCCAGGCGACGCGGTCTTCCTCGCCCCGACCTTGCCAACCACTCCGCTATAAATTGTATTTATTTTACAATGCACTTAGTTTGTTGATAAGATACATTCTTACTTAGTATGCTTTTCATTCAGTTAAATAATTTGTAGGATTTTTCTTTAAACCTTGTTAATTGTGTTTCATTCATCGTTAACGTGTATGTTTTCAACTTGTGGATATAATCTAGGTGGATTGCATTTGAAAGTTGTTGTACAGTAGTACATAGTACACGTACTAGTAAGCAAGCATAAAATCAAGCATGTCTCATCACGCAAAAACGGCTGAACGGATCTTCATGATTTTTGGTTTGTAGGTAGTATGCGGTCTTAGGAGTGCTGAAGGCTACTTTTTTATCCTGAAATAATGCGAGCAAAGCTGCGGGCGTCTACTAGTTCTATATTTCTTGCTAGTTTATAGTCTGTGCCTGCTCTGTTGAGTATAGATAACTGTATCCCAGACTAGGCAACGAACATAAATTATAATAATACCGCCATAAGCATCGTTTTGTAATAAATCTCAATAATCTAATATTTTTTTTTTATTTTTGAGCATCTAATGTAATTGTGATAGAGTGTCGAATATTTCGTGTAACTTAAATTAGACAAACGGCTTGATTTTTTATGTATTTTCTAGCTATTAAATAATACTATAAAGTACATAAGTACTAATCATTCAAGTCCACCACTAAATTAACCACTAAGCAACTCCTATAGTTTCGCTTGCGGTTTGAAACCTGCCTTACAGTTGCGGTCGGCGTTTGATCACAATGAAAATATGGCTATTATCTCGTTATGGCGTAATTGAGGGGAAACACTGCGATTGCAATCTTTCAGATTAATGTGGTTTCGACCTCGTTTTAAAAGCCTCTGGTGTAGATGACTTATCGTCGCCTTTATTAACGAGTGATTAGTAAAACGGGAATTGATTTTTTACAGGAATTTTCATAAAATACAAGTATCTCAAAAATAATACTGGAATCATCAAGAAATTGTCAAAAGAAGGAGCTTGTTCTTTAAAATTGAGCCCGAATTGTACCTAAACTTAAGTGGTTTTCGTGGAAAACCGTTTGTAATCGTATTAAAAAGTAAGTATTGTAATACAGTGGCTCATTTAAGTGTTAAAATTGTCAATCCGCCTTAAAGGCCTCTGAAATATTTCTGCTAGTATGAAAACACTTTTTTTTACCAACTTCGAAAAAAGTCGAATGTTCACGATGCGACTGAATGATTTGTGATAAACCTTTATTTTACGTGCTTGATATTTCAGATATTAAGTTTTTGATCCTTGCCATACAGCAATTTGTGTGAAAACACGTTCGGAAACGTCACTTTATTACGTATTGCATAAGAGTCTTATGTATTGAATCCGCAGATTACTACGAGTAGTTCTGAATAAGTAAACAACAATTTTCAGTCACGTATGAATGAATAAGTCTAAATAATCATACGTCAATAACTTTGTGAGTTATTTAACAACATTGTATTCAGAACGACACTGATTTTCCTCGTATGTTATGTAAATATTACATTTGCTATTTATTTGAGGTATTGTTTAAAATGTAATCGTGAGAAACTAAGTCTGAAATAACAGTAGTAATAATATTGGTTCAAAAATGTTTAAAATGAATTAATGTATACTATATTTCCAGGCTTTGTAGGCCACAAGCACTGACTCGTGGTTTTGCCCGCGTTAGTCCGCGATAAAAAGTAGCCTATGTGTTAATCCAGTATCTATTATGTCTCGTAACCAAATTTAATTCAAACCACTTCAGCTAAGCAAGCAGGCACAAACTCTTTCCTTTATAATTTTAGTGGAGTTATAAAAGAACTAAGTAAGGTTACACGTTAAACAAAAATTTTAATAAAAATGCTCTAATTGACGTAAAAGTCACTAACAGTTTCGATATAAATGCATAACTTTAGTCATAATTAAAGTATCACTGAAAGACCAAGGTTGAATTTATAAGATAATAACTATCATTATAAGCACCAATTAAGCTCAATCGACCTGTATAACTAATTAGTTGAGTTTGATTTTAACTATTAATTCCATTAATTAAGGGCTTATAGAACTACTATATTACCTGCAATGGCGAATTGCTAAGGCATGTCGCTTATCGTGCAATGTCCTGTTCATAATTTTATAAAAACTGATGTTTCAGACCAAGACACAATTACTGAGAAAGATTAATTGTTGAATTATTTGTCAAACTGTAGGCATTCAACAAAGATCTAGCTTCCATAAATCCTACCATAAAGATTTGCATGTTTGGAGTTTTTAAAATAAATGCTTACATGCATAAATATTTTTTTAGAAATTACATTACCATAAAACTTACACGTAATTAATTTTTTTCTAGCTCTTTTATGGATATTTACAAATCAAGGAATCATTTATCACTTAGTCTCTCTAAGTATTTACTTATGCAGCAAAACATGAACTTATTCATAATTAAGATATGTGCCCTATATATAGCTAGGTAATGTTAGTTCTTACAGTAAACATTAACATGTTAATTAACAATCTAATCTGTACCTAATTATAAAACTAGCAATTGTTTACGAGAAAATTGAGTAGCAAATAACACTTCCGATTTAATCGTACACGTATGGGGTATTCCCTCCGCCACCTTTATAACAACTTGTTTAGTAAACGGAATAAATTAACATAATATATCATGTCTTGATTTAACGTTTTGCTTAGAACAATTACCATAAACAAGAATCATCGTATTCATAGAAAATGATACTGTGTAATACAGATAAACATTATAACGTCAAGGGGGTTTAGTTAGAAAAACCCCTGGTTATAGTGACGTTAGATTCCAGTTAAGTTTTTTGGTCAGATCTTGTGGTTACTATTTATCATTGTTGATTCTGAAACCTGTCCTCTCTTAGTGTATAATGAATGAATAATTAGAAGATAATTTGGATTTGATCTTATGAATCAGTAAATTTTCGTTTGTAAATAATTTGCATAAAATCCCAATTTCATAGAATTGATAGCTTCCAGTTTAGTATCTTATTAGCAATTTTTCTAAGCTTTTTTTAAAGTGTGATATGCAAAAAACTTAAAAATAAAAATATTGATTTCTTTTACTAGGTTTCGAAGTTCCAGTTAGATTAAGATATAGTAGTCCAGTCAATTAAGCTTAAATTAGGTAAGAATCTCGGAACTCGAGATACTCAGCTGTAAGTCTGTAAATACTTGTATATTGACACCCTAAAAGTTGTCTCAAAACCTACATATGGTAGGGTGTACGCAACTATTAAATTTCAAGGTCAAAGGTCACAAAAATCGTTTAGCATCTATAGTAGTTGTTTTTAATATACTGAATTATTAGTCTGAAAATCACAACATATCTATTAAAAATCGAAATACAGTATACTTATTATTATAATCATATTTCTCTTAACGTTTAAACTTTAAGAGGAAAGGAAGAGATGAGGCACGCAAATTGCTAAAACTCTCGAATAATATGTTACTTAAGAGTTTTACTTTGCTTACTTTTTATACATACTTACGCGTTACATACATATCTGCTAACTGCTAGTTGTAGTAGTAAATAATATAGTAGCGTTAGTTAATAAGCTACAATGTCAAGGGTGCTTAGTTTGTTTAGAAAAACCCCGGGTTAATCTGATGCGCAAGATTCTAAGTAAGATTATATTACAGTTACCATTACTCAGGGTCTGTGGTTGTCAATGTTGGTTTTGAACTCGTCAATGTTAATTGATACTATTTGTGCTATTAGTTACTAGTTACGGGTTAATCTGATAATCTTAATCTATACTAATATTATAAAGCTGAAGAGTTTGTTTGTTTGTTTGAACGCGCTAATCTCAAGAACTATTAGAGCGAATTGAAAAATTATTTTTGTGTTGAATAGACCATTTATCGAGGAAGGCTTTAGGCTATATAACATCACACTGCAACTAATAGGAGCGAAGAAACAATGGAAAATCTGGAAATAACGGGAAAAATATATTCATCTTTGAGGGCTCCCGTTGCGTGCGCTGCGAAAACGGTTCAAGTCGTGGGTAACAGCTATAATTTATAAAGCTGAAGAGGTTGTTTGCGAAAATAAATATGATGCCCAAAATAACTATTCCCCGCGGACGAAGTCGCAGGCACAGCTAGTATGGTTTCTAAGAAAAGTAAAACAGGCAATGTAATTTTCCATGTATTTTCAGATCCTGAAAATACACGAGAAATTACCTCATAATGTTGTGGTAAATGTTTATCACTGTGGGTTTTACTTTTTTTTTTTTTTCATCTTAGATTTTGTGCTATATCTAGTTAAAGAAGTAGAATAATTTTTGGAGGGCAGATAATTTATTTTAGGCAATTTTATCTTGATAAGTTTCATTACCAACCTGATCTTCTCAAGGCTTGTTTATTGTGTTTTTATTTTCATATGTTGGGATGATAAACGCGCTTAAAATAAATCCATACCAGCTGTCTTCCGTGTTTCATAGTTGCTAGACACCCTTCACTATTGGATTTTAATTTATTTTAAAATATACAGTGCTGCTGGTAATTTAAGCGAGCGAGCGAGCGAGCTGTAAGCGAGTGTGGCACAGCGGTTCCAGTGTCTGCTTTTCATCCAGACTCACCCTGGTTCGAATCCAACCCTACACAAATGTCTTGTTAAGTGTTAAGTGTGGATTTGCACTCGCTTAACGGTGAAGGAAACATTGTGAAGAAACCGACATGTCTGAGACCACAATATCCGAGGACATGTGTCTTCCGGAAGGACCTGGGCGCCCACTACGATGTACGAGTATCTGCCCAAGAGAACTCCTCTAACGAATTAATTGTGCGGAGGAGTCACGACCCTCAGTCATGAGAAAATACGACTCAAGAGACAAGACTGGTATTTTAGGTGAAAATAATAAGGTGGATTTAGTTCATCAAGATTTACAGTTTTATTCTACACGTTAAAACGATTTCATTCATTCTCGTGCTTTTATTTCGTCGTGCCTAAGGAAAACTTTATGGATCCATTTGCAATACGAATTGTTATGTTTGCATTTTTTTAACTAGATAGGCTCATGCTTGACTACATCTCGCCTGATGCTAAGCAACGTCATAATCTACGATCTAGCGCGCTTGTCTAGAAGAAAACAATTCACTCACGACTTGGAGACCGAAATTTTAAGAAGTTGCTACACAAAAGTTACCCTTCAAAGGCTTTGCGTAAGAATGTAAGATACTTAAACCTAACCCTGTATATATTTTGACATATTATAATGAATTTAACACAATACACAATTAAAGTAATAAAAGCTGCACAGAGTAGAGTAATAATTGAAATAATTAATGACAAGTGACATTTATTTTGTTTATGTTTTAATTATATCCATACTTTGCAGATGGAGTCACTATTACAATTTAATTAAGACATTCCGGAAGAGACTTAGAAAACATTTTTACGACACATTTTTTTTACAATTTAATTAAAATATCTTCCCGGAAGAAATGATTCACACTAGGAAAATCCTTTTTTCTACGCAAATAGCCATAATAATCATCTAACAGTGACGTTCTCAGAACGTATCTTCATAAAGAATTTAATCGTTTACCGTCCAGTCAAGGCTGAAGCCTACGTCTGACTGTGTCGGTTATTTTCCAATAACCACCATATTATAATTTCTGTATAAAATCTGATGACTCAGAAACACAGGCATGGTTTATTCTTAACCTAGAATTTAAAATAAAATTTTAGATGATTAAATTTTGAAACAAATGTAGGTGCACTTTGGTTACAATTAGTCTGATAGTAAACATACAGAATTTACTCTCTTTCTTACCAAATACAATCTATTTGCAAGAGATGTGAATCTGTTCTTAATGGGATAGTACGCACTATGGAAGATCAAGATAGATAGATCTTAATTGTTGACACAAAAAAACAGACAAACAAATTATATCTAAACTAGCCACAAGCGGCGGCCTTATCGCTAAAAGCGATCTCTTCCAGGCAACCTTTCATCATATCATTATAATCGCATACCATCAAGCCAATTGTTGTCAAGTGCAAATCCTTTTTTGTTTAAATAATTTCATTTAGTAAATAAAATACCAGTCCAGTAATGTTGCAACGAAAAACTTGTATCTATGTATATTATTGTATCGTATATAAAGTACCTACATATGTATGTACATTACGATTGAAATATAACCCGTTTAATAACTTTCTTAATCATTGTAATGTTGGTTACTTCATGATTGCTTATTAAAATAAATGTTCAGAGGCAGTTACTTTTAATTACAATTTTCCAAAAAACAAACCAATGTAAGTAAAAATCATATATCTTTAAAGTAAGCTTTGGTCAAACAATAAACGTATTTGTATTTGATTTTAAAGTGTCACTTAAAAGTACTTAAATTAAAGGGGTATTAAATAAAAAGTATACACAGATTTAATTGAGCTTAAAGGTGATAATTGTAATTTCGTTTGCATTTTTAATATAGGTTTGACGTAAGTTGGTAGTTTCGACAAAACGTATGTACTGACTGTGTGACTGTAGACTATAGACTTACATTTTTTTAACTAAACAGGTTTACACTTGACCGTAGCTTGCCTCATGGTAAGTAAAATCTAGGGACTCAGATGCAGCGTGCTTACCCTTTAAGAACTGGTTCACTCTCGCTTTAAAGATCGTTGGATTACAGTTCGTGGGATACAGGGAGTCAAGCAGGGAGTTCCACAACTTTAATTATTTCCTCATTATTGAATAAAAAGATTCACGGTAGTTTACAAAATAGCACAAGCAAAATGTTTTAATCTATGTAGGTCTGATTTCATTTTGTTCGCAATGTTTTTCGCTATAAAACATATAAAAACTTAAACTGATCTCTTTCACCGCTTTCTTACTATGGTTGCCTGGAAGAGATGACTTTAGGTGATAAGGCCGCCCACTTGTCCACATATTTATAGTTTAAGTCCTTTTGGTATTGTTTATTTATTATATATCTTATATTGAATTGAATAGAAAAAGATTAATGATAATTTTATAGTTATGTTAATCTTTGTCGAAGCGCTTGTCATTTGTCTCTAACTAACAACCAATATCAGATTGAAGATCGTTCATTTTTGTATCAGAAAATAATGTCCGATCATCACGGTTGGTTTAGCGACCTACGTGATAATATAATAAACACACATACACGCATGTGTCATGTGTCATTATCACATATGCACGTGCGTGCAAGTCAAGTTAGACTTTAGTAAAGTAAGCAATAAGTGGGTAAATAATGCTGTGTTCCGGCTTGAAGGGCGATGGTTTTAGATGGCTTTAAATTTTTAAAATATACAAATAAAATTTCGATATTATGTATGTTGTATTTACATATTTATTTTGTCACACGCTTATGTTTAGTAGCAAAAGTATTTTTAAACTGAAATAGTTTGAATCTTGGCCACAGTTTGCTTAATGGTAAGCAATAATTATGGTCTAAGTTAGAGTGAAACATGTTTCACAACTATAACGAAAACGTTATTACAACGTTTAAAAACTATACTAACCTTTTCAACTTTTTAAACGTTCATAACGTTCAACGTTTCGAGCCCCCTTAAGCAAGTAAAATACGTATAATATAAAAAATATTTTTAATATATCGGCTTCCTCCTCAGTCGTATTTCACTTTACTGAGGATCGTGTCGAAAATTCTTAAAGGTGATTTTAATATAAAGGCAACGAATCAAAGTATCATCAACTATGAATACATTAAATCATCTAATATATTTAAAAAGTATATAGAATGTTAATCAAACACAAAATGTAAATGTATACGTATCCAAAGTGTAAAGTGACGAGTTGAAAGCCTCTCGCAATGAAAGTGAATGATTAGAAATGAAAGTTATTATAGGTATATTTATGTAGAAGCATCATTAAACAACATGTACGTAGTGTCATTTTAATAGCGCTGGGGAAAGGTCATTGGCCATTAAGAAATTTTTTCCTTACGGTTCAGTGAACTGATCATATTTTCTACTATTTTATGAGGTAATATTTACAGCTATGCAATTTATTAAAAAATAAAGCGTATAGTGTCGATGCGGTTAGTCCTTGAATGGGTAACCAGTTTATAGGCATTCCTTGTTGCATGTTTCGGAAATCATTCAAAATAGTTTAATGCTTTAAATCTGATCTTTCAAGATGAAGATTTCTTTATGTTTATTTTGAGGGACATCAAGACTTGAAGTTTTGGTTTTTTAAAAGTGGAATGCGGAAATCAGACTCAACGGTCTTGTTAATTGTGATAACTTTGAAAAAAAAGATTGTATTTTTTCTTGATATCAGATATCTTCAATGGCGCCTTCTTAACGCAAATAAATAGTACAAAAAATGGACACAGAAAGGGCAGAATAATATTCGAAGGCTAGTCTGTTCTTATTTTCGAAATACGTATAATAAATTGATGTCAAAATTATACAGCCTTTATGAAAAATTATCTTACGAACCAAAAGCAGGAAAAGCCAATTGACATAAAATAACCATCAAACAAGTAGGTAATAAAATTAAATGAAAAACAGGAAACATGATTATTTATTGTTATAAAAAAATTACTGCTAAAATACCCCTTTTGAAAATATAATATTATATCGAAAGCATCACTCTCAAAGCAAGCACTCAAGTTCACACGCAATGGTAACACCAAATAAGTAATATGATTATTATTTATCGTCTCATAATCTTTAACTGCTTATATTATCTCTATTAGGGCGCTGGGCACATAAAACTTTTCGACAATGTCAGAGGAGCTTTGTTTTGAGTCTCTTGTTGGCAACTCAGGGCAAAATAAAAGAAAATGTTGAGTCATATTTTATGTAAACATTAAATTACATGAACAGTGAATTTCAATTACATTTCAAGTTTGTGTACCAGACAATGTTACTTACTAATGTAACTTACGTAATCAACTCTTATTTCGTGTCTGGACTTTAATTGCGAATTACAATCCAAATATCTTGGGAAAAAATATCATTTATCAAGGCTATCGCCTCTATCTTCTTCTTCTTATCGAATGAGAGTGGCCAATTTTGGTGTCGAGAGTTTATCTAGCCGCCCTAAGAGCCTCTGACATGACTTAACGACTGCCGTACTATGACAAACAACCGGACCCTACAATTTAACGTCTCTATCATAAGATATGTAACCCTTTCACAAATTCAGTAGAGAAGTGAAAGCGTTAAGATTTTTTTATATAGATAGGTTCACTCTTGACCACAATTCGCCTGATAGGTATAAAATCTGATACAACAAACAAAATTATTTGACATAATGCAAGAAATTTCTGTTTATCAGCCTCAAACATATCCGGGTATTTTCCAGAAACCTTTCTCGACCTCAAATATACGAAAAAACCTTGACTGTCAGTCTAAAATTAGGCTTCATAAGAAAAAGTTATTAATCATACAAAATTGACACATTAAAATTATAGCGAGTCGTATGTGCGTCATTTATTTATGGACTTGAATTTAAAGTTTTCGAATACAATCTTATTTATTAAAACAGGCTTAATTGGTTTGTAATTGACTAAAACATCATTTTTATTTACTAACACCATTCATCTGTGTGTCAGTAAGTGTCGTACCACCATGCTTAAACCATAATCTATGTTTTTATCAAGACAGATCTATACAGAATCGTTATACCTATACTTCTTCTTCGTCTTATCGAATGAGAGTGGCAAACTCTGGTGTCCTGAGTTTTTTTTTTTTTTTTACGTGGGATAGGTTTGCGTTTGACTACAACCTGCCTGATGTTAAGCATTGCTGCAGCCTAGGGTGTAACACGTTTACCTAGAAGATACCTATTAACTCTAGATTTGAAAACCCCTGGATTGTAGTTCACAGGAAACACAGCTTCTGGTAAAGTGTTCCAAAGCTTTGCCGTCCGTATAATAAACATGTTTTAATAAACACGTTTATCAAGCCAATGCCAATACGATTCGATTCTTTTATAAATACGTAGCTCGGTACAAACACCTATTACGTAGTGACGATAATTTCGGATGCACATATTACGTAAATGTATTATACCTATACTTATGTTATAATATTAAATACATAATAATGAGGTAAACAAGTTTTGGATCTTTACAGTAACGGTCACGAGGAGCCAAGTGGGTCAGGGCTGTACCTTAGACCAGAATTGGGTCCAATGTCACTAATATTACGTCGAAAAAAACGTTGAATTGACTTCCGAAGTTTTTGTGATTTGCTATTTTATCTGTTGTGCAGTTCCGATGGTTGATTGGATGACTCTTCGTAGATTCTCTATTAATACTGTCTTGGTTTCTTACGAGTAGATCACCAAAACCCCGTTTTTAACTTTTCCATGGACTTCTTACTGGTCAAAGAAAATATTATTTAGTACTAGTGAACGCCCGCGGCTTCGTGCGCATTATTTCAGGATATAAAGTAGCCTATGACACTCCTAAGACTTCATACTACCTACATACCAAAAATCATGATTATCCGTTCAGCCGTTTTCGAGTGATGAGCGTTTAAATAAACAGGATAAACAGAGAAACAGACAAAATTTCTAGAAATTGTTGGAACGTGTCCTGCTATCAATTCAAAGTATCTCCAAACCTTTTTTTTAAATATCTTTATTTAAGGCTTTTGAACTTCTTCAGCTTATTATATGTAGGTACAGATAGATGATAATAATAATGAATAACAGCTCGAACTTTCAACAATGGTTTGCCACTGTAAGATTATCTATTAAGTAAAAATTTACCGTATTGACAATTTCAAAACTTCGCGACAGTAGCTACATTTTTATCATAACAATAAGAATCTAACCGAAGTAATCTGCGCTCAACTTGTTACCGCAAAACCTTTGTGGTCAGATTAAAAAAAACTATTATTATATTTCAATTTGCATACTTATTGTCATTATATGTATTACAATATAAATATTAAACATGTACATATAGTAGTCATTAACAATATTTACATTTCTACATTTTTGTTACCTAATAGATTTCGATTTGAAAGAGTTATCAGATCTCATGAAGAGTCGTGCCTCTAACTCTAAAGACTCGAAAAGTACAACTCATGTGACTCTTAAACATACTAACTCTAATAGACAGATAGAAACACAAAACAACACAAACAAATCAATTGCGGGTGTAACTTCAAGCAATCACTGACATTTTACTTTTTCAAATTCAACTGATAGGTCTTCTTCTTATCGAATGAGAGTGGCTAACTCTGGTGTCGAGAGTTTTTAAACCGCCCTAAGGGCCTCTGACGTGGCTTAAAGAATGCCGTACTAGACAAACAACCGGGACCTACAATTTAACGTGTCATCCGACCCACGGAAGCGCCTAAAATGGAATGCCACTGAACTGATAGGTATAAATATAGTTTTCTTGCTCAGAACTATATTTGGCTCATATTTATTCGCTACGTGGCCTAGAAATATTTAAATTTCATATCCGTAATGTAAATTAAATAAGTAAATTCTTTTTAAACCGGTTTTGAACAATTTGTTTTGGACATTAATTCAATTATTATATTAATTCCGCGGGGGAGTCACGACCCTCAGGCATGAGGAAATACGACTCAAAGAGAGAGATCAATATTTAAGCTATATAGTTATCTACATCAATACGTAAATATAAATACATACTTTTCCCAAAACGCTTATATATGTACCTACAAATATTCAAATGAAATTTCTCTCTTTGAGTCGTATTTCCTCATGACTGAAGGTCGTGACTCCCCCTCGGAAACCACACTTAGCTTGGAAATAAAAGGCATTGGTGTAGGGCCAAATTCGAACCAGGGTGCGTCTGGATGAAAAGCAGACACTGGAACCGCTGAGTCACACTCGCTTTTCAATAGACGCAGTTAAATAGACGCAGTTGAATATGTAAGTATTATATTTATAATATATACCTACTTTGTCTGATTTCTTGTCTCTGTTAGTACAAATAGTCACACAATATATTTGTTTATCTAATTACCATTTGATTTAAATACAGTGAATCCACAATTATGGAAATCCTACGTTTACGAGCAAAGTTCACGAGTTAACAATGTCAAGTTCAAATATTGAGTTCAAAGATCTATCTGTTCTAATAAGTTTATATTTGTATTCTTCCAGCTTAGTTTCATCATCATCATCATCATCCACAGCTCTTGGGATCTCACTGCTGGGTATAGGCCTCCCTTTGTACATATGTGCCATCTGCGTCAATCTTGTGCAGACCTCTGGCTTAGTTTAATTTGTACAATTTATAAGTAAAAGTTAAGTATCACACTGTAACGCTAATAAGAAGAACGTTTGCTAGTGAGTATGTATGTCTGTCTGTTTTTCATCATCAAACGGCTGTACTGATTTTGATGACAATAAGTATCGAGATAGACTCTGAATTATAATAACACACAGATACTGGGTATTGTGTATTAGGTAGTTAAATTATGACAATATTTTTTCAAATTATTCTGATAGTCAACTCTTTTAAAGTATATGTACATTTTCCTATGGACTAAAATAGCTATTTGGTTTAATATTTCTTAGTTATTAGTGATATTGCAATTTAAAAACTTACCAAAATGGACACTACTATTTTCAGTTACGAACTAAGGTTATGCAATGTACGTAAAACCCACGGCAATCATATCTGATTGCCGTGGGTTTTAACTAAAAAAAAACATAAGGCATTGAATTCAGTTACGTAAATTGATAGGTAGTTTTTCATACATTTACAATACATTGTTATGTTTCAACTTATGACCTTGTAGTATTTATAATGTATGTCACTCATTGTGGTAATATTAGCTAACCAATAATATCCTGATACAAAAATACGAGTATTTCAGTAAGTATATATGTACATACATGTATGAAGTTGGTGGATTCATCTACAACACATAATACAGATTACTACTTAACCTATGCGATAAGGTCGCCTTATGTACATAAGGCGACCTTATCGCATAGATTGATCACTTTCAGGCATTCAGGCACTCACACAGATCACCCAGACAAAATGTGATCAAGTGTGAACTTTTTTGTTAAAGTTATATACTAGTCACTCCTCAATACAAATTTAAGTGAAGAGTTGTACTTTTTCGTAAAGAAACTAGGACAAAGAGGTAGTAAGTTACATATTATAAATATAATATGCAGACGTTTGATATATATATGTTACGGCTAATACCCGAAGTGCGGCTACACCTAGTTTTAGCCGGTTAGAATTAGGTATAGCCACTTACTCTTGGTTAAACCCCGAATCGAGACATGTTTTGAAAGAAGTTGGCTCCTCCTCGCTTCGCTCGTCGTCGCATGTGCGTGGTAGAAAGCAACCTAACGAACCTAATCTACCTTCTGTCACAGACAAGTGACTTCGAGTCCAACACTTGCACTACAACAGGACTTGAGACCTAGTTTTACCCGAAAACAATCGGCTCGTACTAGGTTTAACCAAGAGTAAGTGGCTACACCTAGTTCTAACCGGCTAAAACTAGGTGTAGCCGCACTTCGGGTATTAGCCGTAACATTATATATCCATATCCGTCGATTTTTCCAATTTCCTGAATTTTGTGACTAAACCACATAAGTATATAAAATATGTATAACATATTTACCACAACGCATGAATAATAAATAATAGTGCCAGTAATCTTTGCAACGTCACCCAGATGTAAATAAAATAATTAATTGCAAGCTAGAAACCGCAGGTTTCCGTCAATAAAATTTCCAACAGATCGGTGGCTAAAGGTTAATAGTCACCTGTCAATGTCCTGGTAGATCTTTGTTCTGAGAAACATAGGTTACTTCTGTGATCTAATAAACATAGTGGAAAAAAACATAGATACTAACTAACAAGATAAAAATACTTATTAATTTACCACTTTATTAACGTGAAGAAAAAATATTGAAACAGATAAGGGGAGATTGTCAACACAATAGTGATTTAAGTCACGACTATCAGTAATATATATCTATACGTAATATAATAAAGCTGAAGAGGGTCAAAAATCTGAACATAGAAGATAAAAGAAATAAATAAAATTGTTAGGGTATACTTTAAAACCATAACAGAACACGTTTCAGCAGTTTTATAATTTTTGTCTGTTTATTTTAACGCCCATGTATGATGCCCAGTATGAGGTCTTAGAAGTGTCATAGGCTACGTATTATCTCAAAATAATGAGAGCGATGCCGCGGGCGTCCACTAGTAAGGAATAAAGCACGCGAAGGAGGAACGTTGTACATTCAATCATACTTCATTGATTTATAGTAACTAAACTTTGGCGAAGCAATAAGAGGTGTCATTTTGCAAGACAGACATTTTACCCCCATGTCACAGTACCAATATTTATAATAATAGTTAAATCTAAATATATAAAACTCAAAGGTGACTGTCTGACTGATTGACTGACTGACTGATATCAACGCACAGCTCAAACCACTAGACAAATTGGGCTGAAATTTGGAATAAAGGTAGATGTTATGACGTAGGCATCCGCTAAGAAAGGATTTTTGGAAATGCCACTTTTAAAGGGGTGAAATAGGGGATGCAAGTTTTACTTCTTAATGCGAGCGAAGCCGCGAGCACCCACTAGTCATTGTATATTTTGTAATAAAATACAACTAACGTATCATATTTCATGCTGTATTGTAATAAATCAAATTCAACATCATAAATCGCAATCGATTATCTTGATTATTATAATAGAACATGATTTTATTGTTTACAACTTTATTATGCATTTAAATTATATTATACAAGCAATTTCCTCTTCATCTATTTAATGTTTTCTGTATTAATCTACTTATTTTTAATAGTTTATGAGAAGATATAAAATTATCGTATAATAAGTGAGTTGAGCACCTATTGGAAGTTATAATTAAAGGTTAAGGAGTTAATGTGATGGTAAGATTGTCAAAAATAATTATTCTAACTAATAAACTCTTTCCGTGAAAAATGCAAAATCGAATTTAAATAGTTTTGTATAAAGATACCAAAATAGACGTCAAATTAACATTAAAAGACAGACCTACTACTACATAATCTAAAGAAGAAAAGAACAGTCAATTTTTTGCCAAAATACTAGTTATCGTGTAAAAACATACTTTACCTTATTCTAAGCAAAAAACATAAAATACGCACAAAAGTCAATAGGCGGTTTTGGTAAGGTATTTATCATGTCAAATAAATAGGTACTTATAGTCACTGATATATGAACCGGTGAACAAAAACGTTGTTTACTCAAGTAGTTAGGAATGTTCGTATTTGGATAGGCAACGGTTTTGCAGGTTTTAGTTTTCATTTTATAACAGACTAGTGGACGCCTTCGGCTTCGGTCGCACTATGCAGGATAAAAAGTAGTCTATGACACTCCTAAGATTTCATACTACCAACATACTAAAAATCATCATGATCCACTTAGTCGTTTTTGCGTGATGAGCGTTTAAATAAACAGAAAAACAGGGACGACACAGATAAACAGACTAAAATTATAATAACTGCTGAAACGTTTTACTATCGATTTAAAGCATACCCTATCAATATTTTTCTAATATCTTGTATGTTTAGATTTTTGACCCTCTTCAGCTTTATTATATGTATAGATCTATCACTACAGTGGTGCTTAACATCAGGCAGGCTGTAGTCAAACGTTAGCCTATTCCGTGTAAAAAAATATGTAAAACCTTATGTCGGTCTGTGTATAAACCCGACAAATTAAGTACATTGGGAGCCAATACTATACATTGGGAACACAGCTGAGGAACAACAATCACTACTTCTATTTATCTTGTCAAGTTATGTAACATTTGAAGTTGAAAAGTACTAGACAATGTCATTGTTTTTCTAATCATACCTTCTAGAGATTAGGTACATTCATGTTAGATATCCTTACGGTTGTAAGAAATGTAGGTTTTGTCGTCTTTACATAGTTCTATCACCATAATACGAGTAATAGGAAAACGAAAATGTATTTGTGATTATGACAGGCCATCATGATTTTGGTATGGGTAGTATAAGGTTCGCTTGAAATAGATTACAAGATTTTAACCAAAAAACTCTTATAATATTTAACCTAGACAATGGAATACCACCTTGTGCTGCTTTATATTGGGTTTAAACTCCAATTTAAATTAAGGTTTAAAAAATAGTATAAATCGAAGTACTGTATTTGTTTTTGCATAATAAACCATTTGTATTTGTATGTAAACAATAGTTGGAGTCCTAATTCATACTCAACTTCGTGTATATATTACAAAGACAGGTTCGAACCCGCTGCATCGTATTACACGCTAAACGTCCCACCACTGAGCCACATCACTCAAAAACAATGGCACCAGTCACTCGCTTGGCAAATTGACAATAGATAGTATGACCAAAGACGAATGACTAAACATTACTACTTTGACTACACAAAGATTTCCAGATTCCCATTGTTCTTTATGTTAGACCTCTCAAAGTAAGAACTTCAGTGAAAGTTACTATTGTAATACGTGTTATATATGTTTAAAATATATAGTTACAAGAAGCACTCCGCGGTGCTACCCCTAATTCTAATTCTAATAATTATTAATTTATTGAATGTTTTTCGTAGATTACAATATAGCTTACATACATTATTATCATCTTTACACCAGGTTTTATCAAATGCGAAATTTCTACCGTAAAATTATTTTGTTGGGAAATATCATACTGGTGTAATATGGTGTATTTTATATAAAAAAAAATACAAAATACAAAATCATTTTATGTGTCATAAATCATATCATCACATAATAACTTCAGTGTGCATTCAGTGCTACTCCTAACTTTAAAAATAAGATTAAAATCATAAATCATAATTCTCCACCAATCTAGGATTTCCATACCCAGGAAATATGGCGTGCTGGAATGTTGCTGCTCTTTCAGTCTAAATTTATCTTTATTACCTTTTAACGAAGTTAATTTATTTTTAAACATAGTCTGTATTGTTAATAGTCTCCGAGACCTTCGCTTGACAACTTTCCAGCCCTAAAAGGTTTTCGATTTTTGTCCCAAGTTCCAACTTCGTAAATAACTGATGCATTTAATATTACATTGTAAATAAAGTAGTAAACTTGACCTTGCATTTTTACGGAAAAGTATGAATCACAGAAAAAAATTGACGTACTTAATAGATATGCTGTTTTTTGTTTAGTCATAATAGAATCTGTCTACATTATATTAGAACTGTGACTGTTAGATCTCAAACATTTCAGACGAGACAAGCGAATTAATTTGTAACATTGAAATTATATTTGTATCTAAATTGATTTACAAGTCAAAGATAATGTTTTATTAAAACTATCGGCGCCCGCGCTTCGAGAATTTGTTCACGTTAATCCAGGAAAAGTAAGCCTAACCCTGATTAAGACTAATCTATTTCCATGCCAAGTTTCATCCAAATGTGTTCTGTTCTGTTAAGAGAGTGAAGCACACAGATTAAATATTCTATTCATGCAACACAACCTTACGATTTTCTTTGTATTTTCAACAAAATCTACTTTGTAATTCTTTATTAATGGTAGCGTACTTGAGTTTTTCATTCATTTAAATATAATTAATGGAATACATTGTACGAGATAATTTAAGTAGATTAACTGGACCGTACGTTAAATAGTAAAATAGTACATTACCACTACTAATGTTTCATTCATGAGTTTTTTAACATTGTGTTACATTTTAAGCGGCTATTGAACCTAATGAGTACATTATTAATGATTTATGAGTAAGGTTTTTGTAACTTCTATATTTGTATAATAAATAGTTTATAGTAAGTTATTGTTGATCTTTTAATTATTTGAAATTGTTTTATTTATTTAAATAAATAAATATATTATGAATGATTTATGAGTAAGGTTTTTGTAACTTCTATATTTGTATAATGAATAGTTTGTAGTAAGTTATTTTTGATCTTTTAATTATTTGAAATTGTTTTATTTATTTAAATAAATAAATATATTATGAATGATTTATGAGTAAGGTTTCTGTAACTTGTATATTTGTATAATAAATAGTAAACTATTTATTATACAATTATACTACTACAAATAGTAGTAGGTAGTATAAGTTACTTACTGTAAATAGTAAGTTTGAAATTGTTTTGTTTGTATTTTGTACTTATTGTTATTATAACAGATTCGGACACGGTAATTCGTAGTCAAATGTTTAACTTCTAAACCAAAAAGGGGTGCAATATGTTTAAAATGTTTTGTTATGTATGTATATATCATCATCATCATCACAAATTTAAGGGCAGGGCCCTTGTCTGTGGAGCATGCGCCATCCTTCCCAATCTTCGGCCAGTTCCTTGACCTCCTTTTACGACATGACACCCGCCTTTTCTTTTACTTGGTCCATGTATGACCTTCTCGGCCTTCCTCTTCCTCTTCGGGCTTCCAATTTATATATTAGTATATTTTTATGTATATATCAGTCATCATATATTATATAGCTAACAAAATATACACTAAGTCCTTTTACCTATGTGCTATGATTTATTTTCTATAAGCACTTTGATTTCATTGCATAATCATCAATCAATTGTATAGTTTTTTTTAAAGCTTTAAAGCAAGTCATGCCTTGACAAGACTTAATTCAGATAAAAATTGATAGATACATATGTACCGATTTTACGTTAACTAACAAACTATACGTTATTACGTTATCTAGTACCCACGACACAAGCGTTTGCTTAGTGTGGGGCTAGATGGCGCTGTGTGCAATGTCCCGGAATATTTATTTATTTATTTTATACGTAAAACGTATTTCTTTGCCACCTATTGCTCATATTAGTACGGAGAGCCAGTAATGTTGTAAAACTGGTTTTTAATTCGTATTTGTTTGGCTGAAAGTAGGTTAAACGGACGCGGGTAGGCACGATAGCATAACTAGCTATCTATTACATATACTGTGCGAAATATGCCTCAATTTCAACATAATATACCTGTTTTCTAACTAAAACAGGTTTGCACTTGACCACAGTTTGCTTGATGGTAAGCAATAGCTATGGTCTAAGATAGATCGTGCTTAACCAATAAGAACCGGTTCACTCTCGCTTTAAAGATCGTTGGAAGATATGTTGGGTATTTAAATTATAAATATTTTATAGCTTTTATAGCTGTCTTTTTATCTATTTATTGACGTCATAGATGTGAATGAAATGTCAAAATAAAAGATATATACTTATGAATAAGAGTCCTTTCAAAGAAATAGTTACAGGCGATGAATAAACTTCTTCTTACGTAGAATCGGCGGATAAAAATATTAAATAAATATAAGCTTAATAAGAGAGTGGATAAAAGACGTCATAACGTACACCCATAATAATTAAGTACCTCATAATTTTATAGAGAATTTACACTATTAAAAAATATCACTAGTAGAGTGTACGAGACATAAATAAGAGAGAAAGAAAAATATATATTTATAGCTTTACAATTAAAATGTTAACGCACAAATATATAACAAATAAATAATTTTGTATAAAAACAGCAAAGATACGTAACTTTATGCTATGTGGTAACTTAGTGGTCTTTTAACAAGCGTCGAGAAATCCAGATTAAGAAATACTCAAATCCTTCTTTTCGTAATAAATCATTGACCTCACGTGGCATTCAGCTTAAAGTGCAGTCACCCGAGCGTCATTTTTAAATAAACTGTTGCAAAATAAGACTCAAAGATTAAAACATATTTGAGTAACTAAACTGAAACTAAACCACAAACTATAGGTAAGTATTCAAACCGAAAATGTCGCCCTAGAGGGCGTTGTAGTTCCCTCTGTCAAATAAAATATCAAAACGCTGTTATGGGTTTTCAAATTTTCAGCCAATGGCAACGCCTAGAAATTGACTTACCACGAGAATTAAATAAATCGTCGTTCTAGAAACCGAGGCACTTTTTTACCGTTTTATTATAAAACGCGGTTTAAATATTAGTCCAGGGCTTTGGAAATACATAAAAGGTCGGTTCTTGTTGTTCAAACATTACATACAAACAATCAAAATGCCAACTTCAAATTAAAACATTGATTTATCATTGGCAACATTTTAACAATCTCATTATTTTGACAGAAGAAAACAAATTTTGAACATCAAGAACGAACTGCATAATATTTTCAAAGTTCTGGACTAATTGGTGAACTACTTTCTAAACGTATATAGTTGTTAACTGTTTAGTTAAAAAGTGTTTTCTCTCTCACATTAATATTTTTGAAAACGAGATTTGAATTTTGAAATATGTATAGAAACTACGCACAGGCGACTGCATGTTAAGTTGCACACTGGGTGCAATGTGAGATCATGTGCATCCTAGTAATGCAAACAAGGCATTTTACAATTAAATGCGCAAAAAAAATGCGTATGAAGAATGTGTTTAATTTAAACTCCAAATCTGTTTATTACTTCTTTCTTCTTTTTTTTTTTTACAAAAAAAAACCCTTAAATTAAATCATAGTTAAAAATACTGCTTATTTTTGTGAGATTATACTTCACTACATATTATAAAGCAAAGTCACTTAAATCTTAAAAACCACACAACGGATTTTGATGCAGTTTGTTTGAATAGATAAAGTGATTCAAGAGAAAAGTTTATAGATATACGCGTACAAAACCGCAGGCAAAAGCTAGTGAAATATAACATAATATTAACAAGAAAGTGTCCAGATTGTTACATTTTTGTACACAATAAAAATAATGATATTGAAATTGCCTAGCTTAAATTGAATTGAGTCAAAAGTCAAAAACTTATATTCTTGGACAATTGAATAATATATTATATTATGTATGTGTTAAAGTTCCCGAAAGGTACTATTACATAAATAAATAAATAAATAAATATTTCAGGACATATCACACAGCGCCATCTAGCCCCATACTAAGCTTACGCTTGTATCATGGGTACTAGGTAACGGATATAATACATATATACTTTTCTTTTGAAAATATATACTTATTATACATAGAAACGACCAGACTCAACACAAATAATTACAAATTTAAATATTCATAATTATTTGTGTCATGCGGGAATCGAACCCGCACCCCTAGATTAGAAGGCAGAGCCACTACCACTAAGCTAACAGAGCAGTCAAAAAAATTATGATACTGCTTGATATATATAATACACATTTGAACTCCGGTCATGTTTAAAGTTTCTTAACAAAGAGTTTCTGTATCAGCTACTTTTAAACCATCTTCTTAAGAAAAATTAATTATCAAGACAATTTATCGAGATATGTCATCGAGGAAGGTATAAAAATAAATAATAATGTTCATTATATGACAAGTAAATTGAAATTGTATGTAGATTTCCAGTTAATTCTTTAAACTTTTTAAGCGCAGATATTATACGAATTTAACCATGTTTTATTTTTGTACGCACTTACATATATGTATGTATGTATACTTACGTATTATCGATGTTAAGAGTGCATATTTTAGCGTAATTAAAGAATATTGGTGTAACTTGGTACGGCGTGTATAAAATCGCTTACGTTTAAGTGATTTTTTAATGCCATTTTCTTATACAAGTTTTTGGCGGTATACTTAAACACCACATCCTAAGGACAAAGACTTTATTGGAATAAGGTCTTTGCTCTTTGGATACAGAGTTTAAATGTACCGCCAAAAACTTGTATCAAAAAGAGATCTCTGGAGAGTAAGGTTAAATACACATTTGCATAAGTAACGAGATTATGTCTCCAAACTTTGTATTGGTTCCGGCAAAACTCGAAAATTTTAAAGCATAACTGGACTGTTGTGACCTCCGAATATTTTCTGAGAGACGAGCAGATATTATAAAGTAAAAAAAACATTATTGTAAAACTTAGTTTATGTAACAATAACTGATTGCCACCACTTTTGTTTAATATTTGGGGACATACTTCAATTAAATCTTAAACATGTTAATTTGACCCATGAAAGCGAGCAAATGAAATGCCACATTTTTGTCACCCATCCAAGGACTGGCCTTGTCAGAGCTGCAATTGCATACGAATATATGGCTGTGCTAGTAATGCTTTAATTTCATCGAAATTGTTATGACCGCTGGATTGTAAAGAAAAAAAAACATCACACACATACTATTGGCTAATAAAAAGACTATCTTTTAAACTGGATTGACGTGGACCTTGTCACGAAGCGTCAAAGTACAGTGACGTCATACACGTCAAAAATGCCGGTGTATTTTGTTATGGTGTTAGTAAACGAATCATTTCCCTATCCATCTAGGAACTTGGAGCATTTTTAAGGTCATAAAGGGCTAGAAAGTGAACTGGCAACATTCCACACTCCTGTATTGATTCATTGATTCACAAGGTAACATTCATAAACCTTGCGTCAAAATTGACATGTCGCCCGAATGAGTTACTCAACGATTTAATACCTGTAGTAATATTACTGGTGTTTCATGAAAAACTACTAATTATTTATAAAACTAGAGATAGAATATAATATAATAAAGGCAATAAGACGATTCTTTGGCTTGGCATACGTATGTTTTAAAGCCAGATAAGCTCACGCTTGGCTACAATGCAATTTATGATCTTACGAACGCGAATTGAGTAAAAGAGATCATATATTTCTCGGCGTGACTAGGTACTGATACATACAAGCGAAAGTGTGTTTCTTACTCTGTTTGTTCCTCTTCTACGCCTCAACAGAGCGACAGATCAGCGTCATATTTGGTGCAGAGATTGCATAGGAGTTAAAGATATGCATAAACTACATACTTTTATCTAGACGCAACGCGAATGAAACCGCGAGCATACTGGGGAGCCACGATTCTCAGTCATGAGGAAATACGACTCAAAGAGATAATGACAAGAATGTGGCTTTGAGAATTGACTCATGATTTATCTGTTATGATATAAATATTAAAAAATAAAAAAAAATGATACAAAAATCGTGATCTCGACAGGTGAATTATACACAAAGACGCCCACATTCCAAAACAGCACGTGATTCACGAACACCATTAGGTACTAAAACAAACAAACCTTTCACATTTATAATAGTGTGAATATTAAAACTTTCTTTTTTGTATGTCCGTGTATAGATACTGCTGCCAATGAACTTGGAATACTTATCTATTCCGGTTTTTATCTAACAGACTCACTTCACTGCTACAGAATAGGTATTTGTTATGCCATTAAGTCGTTAAATTTAATATTTTGACTGCTCTGTTAGCTTAGTTGGTAGTGACTCTGCCTTCTAATCTAGGGGTTGCGGGTTCGATTCCCGCATGAGACAAGTAATTATGAATACTAAAATTTGTAATTACTTGTGTCGAGTCTGGCCGTTTCTATGTATGTATAATAAGTATGTATTTAAAAAAAAAAGTATATAAGTATTATATCTGTTATCTAGTACCCACGACACAAGCGTTAGCTAGATGGCGTTGTGTGCAATGTCCCGGAATATTTATTATTATTATTATATATATTTATAGATTTTTATCTATCTCTCGTTTCCGAGGGTTACTAACTAATTTTCGCGGGCTTGCGGCCAAGCGAAGACTAGGTACTAAAATTTAATATATATCATGCGGGTACTTGGTTATCTGACGAGAGAAATTTGCGGACTATGCGACATGTATTTAAGATGGCTGCTTTTTGAAGTCCCATAAAGGTAAGTTTATGTATATCTAGTGCTTCTAGACTTTTGAATAGCGAGTGTGGTATTACTCCTGTTGTGGAAACAATGATGGGTATAGTCCTGACTGTACTAACTTTCCATTGCGATTTAATTTCAATGGCTAATTCGGCGTATTTAGCTATCTTTTCACTGTGGGTGGAAGCAAGGTTATGGGTGTTAGGTACTGCAATATCGATCAAATACACTGTGTTCTTCTTCTTATCATGCAACATGATGTCGGGTCTATTGTAATGTACTGTTTTGTCTGTAATTATCGTTCGGTCCCAATATATTTTAAAATCTCGTGAGTCAAGGATAGTTTCGGGTTTGTATTTGTAGTAAGGCGTTTTGTTACGAATAAGTTTGTGTTTCAGAGCTAAATATTGGTGAATAATGGCGGCTACTTGATCGTGTCTATGCTTATAGTCAGTTTGGGTAATAGAACTGCAGGCTCCGGTAATGTGTTGTATGGTTTCGGGGCTATGGCGGCAGTGACGACATAGGTCTGATGGTAATGAGTGGTCCTTGATTATGTGTTTTCTATAGTTTAGTGTGTGAATAGTCTGGTCCTGAATGGCGAGCATAAATCCTTCTGTCTCGGGGAAGAGCTCGCCGCGCTTGAGCCACATGTTAGACGCAACTTTATCTACAATTGGGCTTATCAAGTCGCGGCGGTGTCTGCCATGCAAAGACTTCTGTAGCCAGGAGCTGATTTTGTCTTGGTTGGTTATTTTCTTTTCATTTGACTGGGGTACTGTTTGTGACAGGTTAAGTGGAGTGAAGTGAGTGTCCGCGCAAGCAACAGCTTTGTGTAGTTCGGTGTTGTTGGCTTGAGAGTGAAAAAACTTACGGATGGACGATATTTGAGAGTTGTGTAGGTTTCTAATGTCGATAAGACCTCTGCCTCCTTCCAGTTTGGGTAGGGTTAATCTTTCAGTACAGGAACGTGGGTGATGTTTACGGTTTTGAGTGAGTAGTTTGTTAATAGTCCGCTGTAGTTTTATAAGATTCGTCTTAGACCATTGTATTATGCCAAAAGAGTAGGTGAGTATCGGGATAGCAAAGGTGTTAATAGCTTTTATAGTATTGCGTGCATTTAAATGTGTGTTGAGTATTTTGTGTAAACGGGATCTGAATTTCTGCTCTAGTAGTTTTCTGGTATCTCTTTGATGTATCTGGCGTGTTTGTGCAAACCCTAAATATTTGTAACCACTGTGTTCATCGACGGGCTCTATAATTTCACCGGTTTCCAGAGAGTAAGATTCTTTTTCTATTTTTCCTCTTTGTATGGACTGTATCTTGCATTTATCAATGCCAAATTCCATCCCTATATCACATGAGAACATTTCTGTGAGTCGTGCGAGTTCATGAATCTGTTTGAGACTATTTCCATATAATTTGATATCGTCCATGTAGAGCAAATGTGAAATTTTGTGGTGTGAGTTATCGTATGTGAGTTTATATCCGTTATTGCTATTGTTGAGGATTTTGGACAGTGGATTTAACGCCAGGCAAAACCAGAGTGGGCTTAAAGCGTCACCCTGGAATATGCCTCTCCTGATTGCTATTGACTCAGTTTCCAAGCAAACGTTGTTGTTGTGTAATTTAAGTTTGGTTTTCCATTTCAGCATTGCATCTTGTAAGAATCGTACTATCCTCGGGTGTATTTTATAATGTTCTAGAATATATATAAGCCAGCTATGTGGTACAGAGTCAAATGCCTTTTTATAGTCAATATACATGGTATATATATTGCGTTTTTTCTTAATTGCCTGCTTGGAAATAACTGCGTCAATAGTCAGCTGTTCTTTGCACCCTAGGCTGCCCTTCCTACATCCTTTCTGTTGTTCGGCCAGTATATTTTGTGAAATTACGTGTTTATAAATTAAGCTACTGATACATGAGGTTATGATCTTGTATATATTCTGTAAGCAAGTTATAGGTCTGTATTTGGCTGGGTTACGCAGATCATTTTTATCCTTAGGTAACATATATGTGATTCCAGTCGTAATGTAGTGTGGCATTGTGGAAGGTGTTTTTATGAACTTGTTTATGTGTGTGAGTAGCAGAGGATGGATAGTGCTGAACTTTTTGTACCAGTAGTTGTGTATTTTGTCGGACCCTGTTGCTTTCCAATTATGTGTTTTGATTAAAACTGCTTTGAGTGTGTCTATGGTGATCTCTTCGAACGTCATCTCTGGTACATCAATTAGTTGATCTTTATCTTCGGTAATCCAATCATTATCCCTGTGTGTTATTGGTTTTGCCCAAATGTTTGACCAGAATTGATGTAAATCAGCAGTCTCAGGCATGTCAGTATGTTGGGATTCATTGTCGGTCTGAGGACTGGATAGGTTTCTGTAAAATAATTTTTCGTTATTGTCAAATAGGGTATTTTGTTCCTTTCTGCGTGTTGTTTCTTTATATCTCCTGATCCTGTTTGAAAGTGCACTAAGTTTCTGTTTTAGAGTGTCGAGGAAGTGTTCTAATTCAGTGTTCTCATTTTCGTGTTGTGAATGAATTTTATAATTAGTTTTGATTTTATCTATTTCACGTCTGAGGGATGCACTATTGTTACCGTTAATGTATGCCGTCAGTCTGCCTATTTTAGCTCTAAGGTCTGTAATTCGGGTTTGCAATCTAACTTTCCATTTGGGTATAGGCTTCTTCCAAACCCTGGTATTATTAGTCGTTCCATCAGTCATTTTGAATCCATTGTGTATAGCAGCTGTACAGGCTGCGCAAAATATTATGTTTTGAGTAGTGTCAAAATTGGTATCATCTGTTATATGTTTCGGTAATACTGATAAATTTATGAACTGTACAATGCTACCAAATTTCCTGGAAGTTTTTTGTTTGGGAATGAATGGTCTGTCAATAGGGTCAACAGTTTTATACTTAGTCAGGAGCGATAGAAAGGTATCTTCAATTTGATGTTGCAGATCTGTCGGTAAGTCAGGTACATTTAGTTCTTCATTGTTGTGTTCTACTTGTTGAATGATTTGGTGAAGGGTGAGTGGTGTGGATATTTCAGTTCCGTCAGCAGTGGCTTCATTAATATCGAAGTTGCTAATTGGGGTATAAGCTATATCTGTATTTGGCGTAGTATGAGTGTCAAATGTAGTTTGGACTCTGTTGTTTGTTATTTCTATGGCTATCTCATCCTGAATATGTTGTAGTCTGTCAGTGGTTATAAGTTTATTGTTTATAATTACTCTGCGTTGATCTGCTATGCGCTGTTCTGATATGTGTGATAGGTGAGGAAATGATGTAATAAATGCTTGGTGTAATGGTTGTCGGTATGCAGTTTTGTTTGTCTCTATTTCTGTTATTCTGTAGTAAGCCTTCATGATGAATTCATTTAAGTCATTGTCCCACCTCATTCTTTGACTTCCAGCCATATCACTGTTTCTTACTGAGTGAACATAGCTGGGGTTGTTGAGACATCTATTTGCTTCATCTTGTATTGTTTTAATTTGTTCATTCGTTAGTAGCTTGCTTCGTACAATTGCTCTACGCTGATCACCTACTCGTTGTCTACTCACGTCCATGTCCGGAAATTTCTCTATGAATTTCGCGTGAAGTTCTGGGAGATATGCTCCCGTGCTTGTTTCCATTTTTGTGATGATATAGTAAGTGCGCAGGATGAAGATGTTCATGTCTTCTGTCCATTTCCTGCGTGCACGTGTTTTGGCTTTGGCGGGTGCAGGCTTGTCGGCGCTAGCCTCCTGCACAACGTCCTCTGCCGTCGAAGCTGGTTCACTTAAATCTATATCGGTGTCCGTTGGGCTCGCCATGGTCGTCAAGAAATCTGTCGGTTCATGTGTGACTTCCAAATCGGTTTCTAGTTCCGCTGAGCTTATTGTTGTTGTTGATGAACGTCTGGATCTATTTAAGAAGGATAGCGGTGAAGTTGGAGGAGATTCAAACAAACTGGTTGTTGAAGTTGGTGAGGGTGGCGTGTGTAGTGTTTGTTGTTCGGCTGTAACACCTGCCCGTGTACCCCCCGTAGAGGATACAGAGCTGACAGAGGCCCGCCTGTTCAGCTCTCCGCCACCGATGGTTCGCATGCTGAAGCATCCAGCATCGGCTCCAGATGCGCCCCGACGAACTCCGGGAAGCGACCGCAAATTATACCTTCCTTTATTCATCTTCATAGTTGTGTTTGGACAAGAAGTAACTCCTATGGTTGTCCAAACATAAGAGTGCACAGTAGGCTACCTCACTGAGCCCGTGGGCGCTACCGTTGGTGCTGGCTACACTCATCCGCTACCGCCCTTAGCTGCCATCCTGCACTAATGTCAGCTGTTCTGTCAAAGCCTAATTAAAAATCAATTTTTTAAAAGCCTTGCGACAGCTACCTTCTAATCTAAACCCTACATGCTAACATCTATGTACCTACATTACTTACTTACCTAAATCCTTACTTACTTACCTAAATCCTTACTTACTTACCCACCTGCTCACTTACTTACTTACATACTCACTTACTTACTTACTTACTATTTGGCATTTGATGACATTGCCAAAATCCCTTAGACGCCTCTTACGTCACCCACGGGAAGATATGGGGCGGAACTACTCTAAACCGGAACCGCACGGCTTTTATTATTATTATTATTATTATTATTTTGTTTGTAAATTGTAACTGGCGATTCTTTTTTGTAATTGATGATTGGATATTAGAGTTGGCCACTTTCATAGTTATAATGTTATGTGACCTTGGGTACTTTTTTACAGTTCCCAATTTACGATTTCGACTCCCGATATACAGGACAGGCAGAATGCCGATTACGATACTGCTCTCTGTAATACCAAAAGGATAACCAGCATATTATTTATTGCAGGATTATTATGTAAAAAAGATCTTTTGGCATATTTGGAAATATAATACTCACCGAATGAACCAGTGTCTTAGAATGACTTAAACTGGCAAAAGACTTTGATATTTATATACAATTATGTATGAAGATTTTTTATAGGCAGTGCTTTAAATGATAAAGAAAATCTAGACATACTACTCCTAACTACTATAAAATAGAATGAAAACTTAGAATATATTTACAAAACTCTAGTAATATCTAGTAAGTATATCTTTTTTGATAGCATTTTAACATATTACGTAATTGTGTTTTTAAGTTCATTGACAACGATAATGACCTATCGTAACATTATCGCATTTGACGGATGCAACTTTTTTGTGATTTGTAATCAATGAATGCAATATGATGTGCGTTTATATTACAAGCATGGTTACCACTATGGTGTAGTTATTGCAACAAAAATATAATAAAAACATGAAAAATTATGTCTATTGTAGGTTTGGTAGAGCGAAGAGAATTTACAAAGATGGGATTAACTAAAAAACTTAAATGCCCGTTTTGTTCTTCAACTTGCGTTTTTTTAGGTAGAGATCATTTATGCATATGAAATAAAAAATAAAATAAATATTTCAGCCCATAACACAGCGCCATCTAGCCCCATACTAAGCTTACGCTTGTATCAAGGGTACTAGATAACGGATATAATACATATATACTTTTTCTTTTGTAAATACATACTTATCATACATAGAAACGACCAGACTTAACACAAGTAATCACAAATTTTAATATTCAAAATTACTTGTGCCATGCGGGAATCGAACCCGCACCCCTAGATTAGAAGGCAGAGCCACTACCAACTAAGCACTAATATAAGACAGAGCTCATTATAATTTGATTTCTTAACTACTAATCCTATATTTATATATTTGATTAGTCTTGACAAAATTATGCAAGGCTTCCATAATATAACGTCATAAAATAAGGCAAACCGGGATATTTTTGTTTATTTGGCTTATGATGTAAACAAATTAATCCCAAATACAGAAATCTCAGTTTTTACAACATCCCAAATACAGAAATCTCAGTTTTTACAACCTGCTGATAAGTTATTATGTCATCCGAGAGTTTAAAATAGAGAAGAGTTTTTTGCTGAGACCGGAAATTTCCGCTAATCGCTTACTTCCGCGACAAATGCCCTTGCTTTGGACGAGCAACGAACCATGCTGGCTTGTTTCCTCATTTTAGGCCTCTTGTTCGCGGTTTAATTATTGGTGGTATGGTCCCACCAATAATAAAACCGCGAACAAGAGGCAAAGAAAGATAGAAAATTTTGTTGGTATAAAAGATCAGCAAAGTGATTCACAAATGCGGTAACTTTTCACTCAAAAACGAAATGCTAATCATAGATAGAGGAGAAGCCTTTATTTTATAATATATATTACTCTCATCGGCTAAAATAATATCTCAATTTAGACGCCTATGGTTGGCCATGTTTACGAAAATGTGAAATATTCTACTGAGTACTGCTTACCTGCTTACCACATAATAGTCAGGCATTTAATTAAAAAAATGCCTCTGCCGCTATAACAACAAATACTAAAAATTAACCCCTATACAATAAACGTGTTTTTTTTTCGTATTTTTTGCTCAATTTTAAAAACGAAAAGTAAATATTAAAGGGGTCTCCCATACAATAAACGTGTCTTTTCCCTATTTTTTTGCTCAATATTAAAAACGGTAACAGGTAGACGCTTCAAATTTTCAAAGAATATTTACTTGTAAGTATATTACCTATCAAAATAAATAATTAAATAACAATAAAGTAGATATTAAAGGGGGGCTCCCATACAACAAACGTAATATATAAGTAATTTTTACTCGATCTTAATAAACAGGTAGAAACTTGAATATTTGTGAGTAAATATTTAGAAATATATTAACTATGAAAATAAGTACCTAAACTAATACATAAAATAGATGATAGTACGGAACCCTTCGTGCGCTAGTCCGATTCGCACTTGGCCGGTTTTTAAATTTGTCATTTTGCATTACAACGTAGCCTGTAAGGCTGTTTAAGAACTTTCCACTCATGTAGTCTAAAATAATAACGCCCTAACTTTTGCACTCGCTTAACGGTGAAGGAAAACTGCCCAAGAGAACAATGAATTTCACTAAAGATTAATTCTAAGGAGAAGTCACGACCCTCAGTCATGAGGAAATACCTACGACTCAAGAGAGAGAGAGTTTAAAATAATATGTATTTATGTACCCACTTATCACTGATGACACAATGTAAGTACGTATTTAAGATAATCTAACTAGTTGTTAGCAGGTTTTTTTAACAACTTGAAGCGGAAATGCTTTCACTTACATTTCGGGTCTAAATCATACCCTCGCATGCAATCTCTGTTGCTTGCTTGCATTATGTGGTCTGTGGGGCAAGCGTGGGCGGAATGAAAGTTTATGTTGGTCTATGCAAATACAAAATAGATTTTTAATTTGAAAGTATTCATGTAATATACAAAATTTACAAGATATATACATTAAAATAGATATTCAAGATAAACAATATACATACACTAATCTAACTAAGAGTTAGAGTTAGAGGCATTATTGTCTTTAATATAATATATCTCTAACGTAAGTATATGTTTATTTGTCAGCTAATAAAACTGTTTTTTTGTTTGTCTGTTGGAAACGACACAGCGAAAAAGGATAAACATTATTATTTGCAAGAAGTATGATTAGATTCGATAAGTGACTTATGCTACTGAGAATTTATGGTGTACGATGCTACGGGAAAAGTACTAGGTTTAACAATAAAAAATATAATATTTAGCTAAATCCGTGAAATTTTACCATTTTTTAAAGTCTATAAAAACGTATTGAAGTGAGATTGAAGAAATATAGAATACAATTACATATTATTTGTACACAAAAACAAGTTTTGCATCGCTTTCGTATTTAGGAGGTCACACAATAAATAATTTAAATCCGTTTTCGCTGACCTTTTACGACTTAATCCGCACATGTAGTTATGAAAAACGGTCGCGTTTCGCAACATATTGCGCACGCGCCGTGTCAGTGGGCCGAAGTTTTCATCACTTACTTACTTGATATTATACTCTTTCTTATTTTGCCTATTTTTTACACTAGACAGTCAGTTTTTTTTTGGTCTCGTGATATTTGGGTTTCGAAGGTGCAGAATATATACCTACTACAAATAAACTAGCATGTTTTTGTGTCGCTTGTGGGAGCACCGTTCTAGTTTAAAAAAAAACTAAATGTCAAGTTAAAAAAAACACACACATTGTGCCCTGCAAATGTTAAAAGCATATCGGTAATCTAATTATAATCTTGCACACGAGATATGGCAAAAATCAAGATATAATTATTGTACCATAATTCTCTCTGTATTTTTTAAAGAATTATTTGAGATTTTTTCAATATCTATAAGTACATGTAATAAGGCTGAAGAGGGTCAAAATCTAAACATAGAAAGTATTAGATCAAATACAATATTGGCTATACTCGAGTCGATACCAATGGCTGAACGTCTCATCGTGATTTTTGGTATGTAGGTAGTATGAGGTCTTAGAAGTGTCATAGGTTTATTTATCCCGTAATAATGCGAGCGAAGCCGCGGGCGACCACCAGTTATCAATATAGCTTAAAAAATACAACCGACTGGGACGCGCGTGCTGACTCGTCTTCTTTACAATGGAGCCCGTCCTTCGAAACATGTCGGGCATTTCGAAATCATTTCTAAAGTGCTAGCCGTTTGTTATATACTTACTTACTTACTACTTACTAATGTGGCACTGCGACCCAAAATAGATCCTGGCCTTATACACAAAGAGACGCCACACCTCTCGGTTCTGCGCTATCTCCTGCCATTCGGTAGCATGGAGTTGTTGCAGATCCTCCTCTATCTGGTTCTGGTCCTTCCAGCCGTACTTCGGACGTCCGACTGACTGTCGACCCAAGTACGCTTTCTTCAGAGCATGATCCTCTCCCATGCTTTCCGGTTGTTATATAGTAAATATAAAATACACTCACCATGGTTATATTTCTGCGAGATGAGCACGTTGAGCGGCACGCGGCGGTCGCCGGAGATGCGCGGCGCCAGCTCCAGCAGGCGGCTGCGCGCCTGCCGCACTCCCGCGTACACTCCCTGCCCCATTACTGCGCGGCTTACTCTGCTACATTCGGGATCTGGGGACAAAGGAACACACTTGAAGAATGGTTGAAAGAATATCAGAGTGTGTGTGAAGAAAGTGATGGCAAAGTGTCGTGTAGGGCGATTTCCGGACCCTCCACAACATACCGTGGAGAGCTCGTAAATCACCCTACACAACTCATGACTATTAAGATCTCTTATTAAAATTAAAACAACAGAACAGAAACAACCCTAATAAAGGGCCTCTGCAACGCGGGGGCATGTTAGACAGAGAAAAAAAACATACCAATCTGCATTGATGAAGAAGTTAATCTGAATAAATAAATTTCAAAGGATGACGGACTGACATAGTGATCTATCAACGCACAGCCCAAACCATTGGACGAATCAGGCTGTAATTTGACTTGCAGATAAATGTTATGACGTAGGCATCCGCTAGGAAAGGATTTTTGGAATTGCCACTTTTAAAGGGGTGAAATAGGCAAGTATTAGTTTTTCACCCACTAGTGGAATATAAATAAGAAAGAGAAAATAATTTATAACGTTGCTTGAATATTTCACAGACAATAGACCTAACTAAGGAGTGATGATAATGCGTAGTGACTTACTTAAAAAGAAATTCAAATTATTGCGGATATAAACAAGCTATTAGACAGAATCTACGTTATTTTGAACTTGCGGTTATAAAGTTTGGCAACTAAGAGTATACTTACACTTGGTAAGAATCTGAACTATCTACATGCTATTTTTAATTTGTGAAATGAGAAATTTCATCACTGTGTAAACAACTCATATTTAAAAAGATATATTTTTATATTTCATATTACCAATATTGCACATGACCACAATTATATTGATGGTACTCGATTACCACACAAATAAATAATTAACTGGCAAGAAGTCTCTCACTTTTCTAAACTAAGATTTTCCAAACGATTTAGTATTTATTATATTACTTAATTATTAACTTATTACAATGATTTCCACTTATTATTTTCAAGCTAGATATAAGCACAAACACGTCACATTAAAAACTGAATGAGAGAAAGAACGTGATAATTTATTAGCGCACAATTTAGTTAGGTACTCGATAATCTTGGCCTCTGACCACAAGGTCAAGCACTAACTCATTATTTGATTGTTGAGGCCATCGACATCACTTTATTTAGTACTAGCTTTTGCTCTCGGCTTCACACGCGTTATTATATACACATAAACCTTTCTCTTGAATCACTCTATCTATTATAATACTACATCAAAATCCGTTGCGTAGTAGTAAAGATTTAAGCATACATCTCGTACATACAGACATAGGGATCGACGCGGGAAGTGACTTTGTTTTATTCTATGTAGTGATGAAAGTGAAGGTAAATGCGTAAAAATATTGTCTATTACTAACAAATCACGAAATATATCTCAAAATCATTCTGAATAATATTTTATTTAGAATGGTTCCAAGAATAAAAATCTAACCATGACTCTCCTAACATTTTATTTTTTGGATGAAAAATATATATGGTACGATGTACATGTTATATTGAAGTAAAGACGAATTAGGCAAAATATCAGACACTAGCTGGTGCGCGCGACTTCGTCCGCGTGGAATAGTTATTACCATAAAAACGGTTCTAGTGAGTTAACCTTAAAAGATAGACATATACTGTTGGGGACATTTTGTTAGATCATTTCAAGAGGAATAATTCTTTTATACACATTTTTTTGATATCTTGAACCGTTTTCGCAGCGCACGCAACGGAAGCCCTCAAAGATGAATAATTTTCCCCGTTTTTTCCACATTTTCTATTGTTTTTTCGCTCCTATTAGTTGCAGCGTGATGTTATATAGCCTAAAGCCTTCCTAGATAAATGGTCTATTCTACACAAAAAGATTTTTTCAATTCGCACCACTAGTTCTTGAGATTAGCGCGTTCAAACAAACAAACAAACTCTTCAGCTTTATAATATTAGTATAGATATAAATAGTTATCGGTAGTCTATTTGTTCATCTACAATAGATCATCAACTTACTACGTCGAGAAAGACAAGTTTAATTCCCATAAGCGGCAGGCAAAGCCACGGAAAACAACTAGTTCACCATAACCATAACCAACTTTAGTTTAAGTCCAAGAACAGATTCAATTTTATGATTTTGAAGATTTCATTTTCATTTTATATTTCGTTTTTCCTACGTTGTTTTTAAGTTTTATCAATAAAAATGTAATCAATCAATAAGTAGTATTTGACATTTATTTAAATCACGTTGTTCCGAGCACGTGTATTTAAAGTAGTTTTTTTTTAAATTAAATATACTATAATAGAAACACTTTAATAATTACCTGTTATTTATCTAGCAATACATTTATCATAATACATAGACGTTAATCATGTAGGAATCACATATTTATAATCATTGGTTTTATAGTTTACTAGCTGTGCTCGCGACTTCGTCCGTGTGTAATAGTTATTTTGGGCATCATATTTATTTTTGCAAACAACCTCTTCAGCCTTATAAATTATAGCTGTTACCCACGACTTGAACCGTTTTCGCAGCCCATGTAACGGAAGCCCTCAAAGATGAATAATTTTTTCCCGTTTTTTCCACATTTTCCATTGTTTCTTCGCTTCTATTAATTGCAGTGTGATGCTATATAGCCTAAAGCCTTTCTCGATAAATGGTCTATTCAACACAAAATGAATTTTTCAATTCGGACCAGTAGTTCCTGAGATTAGCGCGTTCAAACAAACAAACAAACTCTTCAGCTTTATAATATTAGTATAGATAGTAAAGCTTATAAAGTTTTGCTTGAATATCGTAAAGTATAATGATTTTGCATAGACATATATAATGTACCTACATTAATATATGAATAATATATTAATCAGAAAACCGTTACTCAACTATACAAGTAAAACTACAATTCCTAAGCTAGATATTATTAAAAAGTATTGAATATACTGCAATGGAAACAAAGCGTATTTTTTTATGAAGGAATGGGTTTGCACTTGACCGTAATTCGCCTGATGGTAAGCAATCATTAGGATGGAGCGTGCTAACCCAGTAAGAACCGATTCACTCTCGCTTTGAAGATCGCAAGGTTACATTCTGCGGGGAACAAGGAGTCAGGCTGTATTGGTATTTACCAATTTATAGTTACTTACAAGTATTTATTCATATTTTATTTACATAGCACTATTATTAATTTATCTATGTATTTAGACACAATACTTTTTTTTTTCAATAGCAGCAAATAAAAAATACCAGCCACAAAACATATTTATAAACAGAATTGACATGCGAAAAACATGTCATATTGTACAGTAAAGCCATTATATTTTATGGACAAGTTCAGAGGTCGCCGCGTAAATATATCAATCAAGTATTATGACATAAGTAATTAATAAACTGGCAGATTTTAGTGTGTAGCTGACTTACGGCTGAGTGTACAGGGTATCTAGTAACATAAAGTGGGTTTTAAGAGGAGAGGAACCGGTTTATTCTTGGCCAGCGAGTAACGTGCAACATTGCTAAGCTTCAAGAGAATTATGGCCAAGCGCAAGCCTATATATAAAAAATACAAGCAAAACACGATATAAAATACACCTTTTCTCTCGTCATTACATTGGCTCAAAAATATCCACCAGCTACATAACAATTGTACCAATGAGAGCATAGAAAAAGATTCCGGGTTTTATAGAGTACTAGTGGACGACCGCGGCTTCGCTTAGTTTATTTTGGAATAAGTAGGCAAACAAAATTCTTAAAACTGCTGAAACGTTTTTATTTTAGTCGTATACCCAAACTATTTCTTTTATTTAGTTTTATTACATGTATAGATTATTTTTTATACAATATTGTCTTATGGTAACTTCTTACACTGTGCATAATACAATAAAACTGTACAAGTATCTGAACCTTATAGGTATTAATCCCAATCAACGTAAAGCCCACGAGCTTAACTAGTGGTTATCCAACAATTAGCAGTTAGCAGTTATTTATTGTGTTAATTATAATAGCAGTTATAAAAATAGCAGGTCCATGTCAAGATTGTTAACTAAATTGTGGCATGTTTTGCTATATCTTAACTATTATCATAGGGTTTTAATAATAGCTTTCCATAGGTATGATTGAGCAAGTACAGATGTGTAGTAATGTTTTGAAGTAAATTCTGTGTTTATAAAGTAGGTACTTATAAAAGCAGTTGTGGCTCCATTGACAATGTTATCAATAGGAGTTACCAAATTTAAGTACTTTACAGTATCGTCTGTTCTTGTTTATCTGCCTAAACTTGATATTCATCATACCATTTCATACCCAAAGACGATTTGTTAAGGTGAACGAAGTTAGATAAGGTGCTATTTATATTTTATATTTATTATTTATAGCGTGGTAATGCGGCCAGTATGCTGGGCACGCTGCCCTCTGGTAATGGGCTGGAGCACTTAGATTATCTTTAGGCTTTTCTAAAGATTTTCTAAGTGCCCCTATTTGTAGTAGTTAGAAGTAGAATGTTTAGTTTTTCTTTCCTTGTTTTTATATTTTATTATTGTAAATTTATATCAAACTTATTACTTACTTAAACTTAGTGCAATCATTTGTGTTAACTCTAGTTGTTTCTTTATAAAAAAGTAAATATTGCTATCTGATTATCTATCATAACAGTATTCTAGTACCCATGATACAAAACAAGCGTTTGTTTAATATGTGTCTAGATGGCGCTGTGTGGAATGTCGCTGCATATTTATTGTTTACTGTAATTTGGACGCCCACGGCTTCGCTCGCTTTATTTCGGGATAAAAAGTAGCCTATGATACTCCTAAGACCTCGTACTACCTACACATCAAAAATCATGATGATTCATTTCGCCGTTTTTGCGTGATGAGTTATTTATTATTAGTTATTTATTTAGTTTTCATTTATTTTATTTTTTTATCTCGATTGTACTTACAATTATCTAAGTTAAGATGCGACGGCACGTTTGTGCGACACGGGACAACACTGTCGTGGCTACTACGTACTACATGTCACATTTATGAATCATACAACGTGGCTTCGCAAAATTTTATAAGACTGAATTTTTAAACTATTTTATTTGAAATCATATTTTTATTTAATAATATTTAATTAATTAATCTCAATACCAAAATGTACTTTAAAGTCGCTGCGCAGTTCGCAAATTAAATCCACAGAAAACAAATGTGAAAACTTGCTTGATTGTGTGTGCGCAGTTCCTACACGTGCCTAACCTGGCACAAAGATAATTTTAAAACCTGTCATTTCCGTATATTTTGCGTCAAATTCGCAAAAAACTATGTACATGCTATCAAAGTTATCAACCTTTATTCCAGTCGTGGAAATTAGAATAGTATGCAAAGTACAAAAAAATGCATAAATAAATAATAATTAATAATATGTATTTAAATGCAAAAGCACAGCAAAAGTAATTTATGTCTGAATCTGAAATTTAAGTCAGTTTTATCACTTTTCGACATACCCGTTAAAATAAAAGTCAAATGTCTTTAATTCCGAACAACCGTTGATTTTAATTCTACTTTTCTTATTTTCAAGCCACGTTGTACAAATGATTCCTACTACAAGATACACTGTGGAAGTCAACGGTCTGGTGAACATGGAATTATGGCAGTACTTGCAGGAAACTGAGAATTCAATTAATGTCGTCATTCCACTGTTACTTACGTACATGCTCGTACTATGAGTAGATTGTTTCAAAATGGATGTCGTATGATATTTCTACTACTAGTAATTTTATTTAATTTAAAGTCAAAAAATCTTGTATAAGACTGTTAAATAAAAATGCTATATATTTCTAACATCAGTGTTTACACCAGGATACAAATATACTCGTAACAAGACATTAACGTTAAATGAAACCGTACATTAGGTAACTTAAAATCGTAGTTTACAATGTATAGTCTAGACGACATCAAGAAATGGACAAAGCTAAGCTACCCGCATCTAAAAGAAGCAGCATAGGATCGCAAGAAGTTTTGCCAACTGACCTCCGAACTTCAATATGAAGATGGCACCCGATGATGATTATTCAAACGAAAATTGTAATTACACACTGTCTACTGTTATTATAAATTATATTGTATTTGCGCCTATAATTAGCCGGTTAATTCCACACCATAGATTTTTTTTTATAAAAACCTGTGATGTATTTTTTTTAATTAAAATCATCAGTATGTAGCTGTTTATTTACAAAATCACATTATGACACTTTAATAGTAGTTTATGCAACTGTCATATAATGAAGGGTATTAAAACACGAGTGTGAGTTTATGAAACGAGCGCAGCGAGTTTCATAATAGTAAAGAGTGTTTTAATACCCGTGTTAAAATCTAACCAATGAGAGCGCATTGCGCGCATCAATAAAACGCGACCAACCTGATTGCAATCAGGTTGGTCGCGTTTTATTGATGTTATAATGAGATATTACGATATCGATGTGGATATTATACCATCATGTGAAATTGCTTAAATTGAGTGTTTTGTTGTCTGCGCTATAACAGTAGTAATTATAAGTCAAGTATTGGAAACATAAGTAGAATGTTACAACATTAGTGTAGATAAAAGCTATTTTCAAACGTTAACCATTATTTCACTATTAACTGTTAAACCACAGTTAAACTTCTTGATGAGATATGTATGTACTTATACTATAACTACGTAGCTATAGTTTATTCGTAATCAGTAAAGTTATCTCGGTACAAATATCATCATGAGTACACTGTTCTCTGGCTCTCAGGGTACTAACCCCTATGCCAAGGCCAGTAAATAAAGCGATTGTCTAAAGATGTCTCACAAAATAATAAATGCCTATAAATAAATTTGATTTATAGAACTAATTAATCATTGACGACAATGCGTTTTATATGTATATATAAAATAATTCACTTGTATCATAATTGTGCTCGTTTTATCGCTCTATCATTTACACCTACCATCTATATATGATATATCTATATCTAAATATATAAAACTCAAAGGTGACTGACTGATTGACTGACTGATGTAGTGATCTATCAACGCACAGCCCAAACCACTGGACGGATTGGGCTGAAAATTGGAATGAAGGTAGATGTTATGACGTAGGCATCCGCTAAGAAAGGATTTTTGGAAATGCCACTTTTTAAGGGGTGAAATAGGGGATGCAAGTTTTACTTCTTAATGCGAGCGAAGCCGCGAGCAACCACTAGTAATGGTCTAAAAGGTAGAAGAGATCTCATTTAGCTATAAGGCCGCCGTTTGTGGCACTAGTTTAAAATCTTCACGAATAATTTATTTTATTATTATTTTTCTTTCGTTTCTTGGTCTTCTGTCAAATAACTAAACTCGTAGATTTACTAAAATAAAAATAAAAACTACGAAATCAGGGTATAATTTCAAAACTGGCTTTTGACCGTGGCTTTGCACGCGTTGTGCAACCTAACCTGACCCAACAGATTTTGAAAAGAGTTTTACTAATAAAATAGATAGTGTTGTCTATTAAATAAACTCTGTTCAAAATCTGTTGGGTAGTTTTAAAGATCTAAGCGTACACAGACATAGGGACAGACGCGGGAAGCGACTAAGCTTTATACTGTAGTGATTTATTATGATTTGTTTAGTAATAAAATGACCCAAACAAATAAACAGGGCAACTGTTTATTTGTTTGGGTCATTTTATTACGGCCACGATATTTCACCCGAAAACGCTTTGCACTTGGAAAAATACCTACAGTTGCTTTTTCGCATGCAACTCCACGCCGTATTAACATGAAAGCAAGGGCGAGCATCGCGCGCATAGCTCCGGCCGACGAGTCTTGTCCACACGCAAACAGTTTTGCACAATTTGAGCAGTTTTGCTGACGTTTTTGACGAAATAAATTCATATAAAATCAGCAATTCAGAATATTCTATTTATGGGTTTCTACTCCTCTAAATAATAACATTACCTTTTAGATATAATTAAATTGGTTTCAATTCCTGTACTACTTTTGAAAAAAAAGTGAAAAATATTTCAAAATAACTATTTTTCAAAAAATAAAACTATCGAGCGAAGTATACGTAATCGTGTTTTGGCGTTTTTTATTGTCTTAACACTGAATCAAAATTATATAAACTGAAAAAAATGTAGCTCCATCTGATATACTTCTATTTAATTAGATTTTTATGAAATATCGATTTCACATAGCACCCCGTCTTTACGTTTTGACCCTCAAGGTGTTTCGTTAAGAATAGGTCCTGTACTTGTGACCTTCTTTATCACGTGTATGCAAAGTTTGACGCGATGAGCTTTTTTAATATATCTTCATAATAAATCTTATTTTAATTTATGCACTAGTAATGCCCGCGGATTCGCTCCCGTTATTTCGGAATTAAAAGTAGCTTATGTCATTCTCAGGGCCTTAAACTACCTTCATACCAAAAATCTGATATCCTGTTTAGCCGTTTTTGCGTGATGCACACACATATAAACAATCAAATATTCTTTAAAAAGTACTCTAATATATCAAGTACTCTGACCACTATGTCTTTATTTACAATAATAAAATATAAAAACAAGGGAAGAAAAACTAAACATACTACTTCTAACTACTACAAATAGGGGCACTTAGAAAATCTTTAGAAAAGCCTAAAGATAATCTAAGTGCTCCAGCCCACTACCAGAGGGCAGCGTGCCCAGCATACTGGCCGCATTACCACGCTGGATGGCAATGCTGATACGTTGAGCCAGAAAAAGGCCAGCATTTTGGTCATGCGTCGCGTCAACCAAGCGCTCCGAGAGGTTTTGGAAAATAGTATGGGCTCCCGGACCCCACGGCCCCAAAGTCTCGACTCCAAAAGGCTCAAATATGTAACCTCGGCCGAGGTTAGCATATTTGCGTCTCTTGTGATGCTCGGCAATAATAGCCGCCGCTCCAGCCCGACACCGTGTCAAAGACAGATGAGACGGCGCCAATGTGTCGACGCAAGTTGCGTCCCACACAAGGGGCCGACCCAACTTCCAGGGCACAAGACTCATACCGTCAGGTCTTTTTCCATCGTCACGTGCTAGGCCGCTCGGTTCGAGCATAGCTGCAACATTGGCAGTGGAAAAAGCCCGGCGAATGATGTCGTTCAGACTAGCGTGGCGGCTAATTCTACCAGCACTCCTCGAACATGAGAGGCCGTGGTGCCCGAGCTGGTCGACATCAGTACCACACTGGCAGCGATGCGGCTCACAGCTCCTCGCACCCAAACGCAAACTAACAAGTTTGACCACTAGTTTTTGCTATTGCAAAATTTTAAGTACTTACAAAAAATGACATTTAATTACTACAGTAAATAAAAAATACCAATAACTTCGGGTCACTAATTAGTATGCTAGCAAAAACTAAAACATGTATTTTTGTTGAATTATTCTATTATATCGCTTTTGTAAAGATTTTTTTATGTTATTTTTCACAAAGCGCAATTCTTAACAACTAGTAGTAAAAACCAATATTATTTGGATCTTTAAAAAACTTTTGCGTATTTTTTTATTGTGTTGTTATATTCATCTAAACCACACTTACGTAACTCTGTAATGACGTATGAAAATAGTTTTTTGATAAATTCACTTGACAAGAAATCAAAATGGTCTGTCAATTAGGATTAATTTGTTTTTAGTAACTATTTAAATTTCGCAAGTCATCTACTGACACAATGTTTGACTATAATATACATATTATTAGGTACCATTAGGTAAAAAAAAATACCATTTTACGAAACTATTTCTGGGAACGTATGTAAGTACAGAACAAAGATTTAGACTAAAGTCGAATCAACAATCATGTATTATGTTTGTCTCATGACATGCAATAAAACTCTCTCTGTGAGTCGTATATCCTCATGACTGAGGGTCGTGACTCCCCCGCAGAATTAGTTCGTTAGGGGATTTCTCTAGGGCAGATACATTGTAGTGGGCGCCCAGGTCCTTCCACGGTAGACACATGTCCTCGGATATTGTGGTCCTCGAACATGTCGGTTTCCTCACGATGTTTTCCTTCACAGTTAAATAAGTGCAAATCCACACTTAATAATACAAGTTATTGGTGTAAGGTCAGATTCGAACCAGGGTGCGTCTGGATTAAAAGCAAACACTGGAACCGCTAAGCCACACTCGCTTAAGGTTTTACTATATGCATCTAATTTTATTAGGTTACATACCACAAATATAAATTGAACTTGGATAAAACAAAATGTAAATAAATAAATAAATAAATATTTCGGGACATTGCACACAGCGCCATCTAGCCCCACACTAAGCAAACGCTTGTGTCGTGGGTACTAGATAACGGATATAATACTTATATACTTTTCTTTTGTAAATACATACTTATTATACATACAAACAACCAGAAGATGTATAGAAGTATGAGCGATAAAAAGTGCATTTGGCAAACTCAAAGTGAGTAAACATCAAGGTTTTAATATTAATTAAGCTTTTAAAGATTACGTATTATAATGTTAATGATAACCACATCATACTTAAATCATGTAATTCTAAATATGTATAAGTTTTTTTGTTAGTTGGTATAACTCATGTTCACATTTAGTAATTATTGTTATCTATACTAATATTATAAAGCTGAAGAGTTTGTTTGTTTGTTTGATCGCTCTAATCTCAGTAACTACTGGTGCGAATCGAAAAATTATTTTTGTGTTTATCGAGGAAGGTTTTAGGCTATATAACATCACGCTGCAACTAATATGAGCGAAGAAACAAAGGAAAAATGTGAAAAAAACAAAGAAAATTATTCATCTTTGAGGGCTTCCGTTGCGTGTGCTGCGAAAACGGTTCAAGATATCAAAGAAATATGTATGAAAGAATTAAAATTAATCAATTATTAAATGAATTATTCCTCTTGAAATGATCTAACAAAATGTCAGCAACAGTGTATGTCTATCTTTTAAAATTAACTCACTAGAACCATTTTTATGGTAATAACTATTCCACGCGGACGAAGTCGCGCGCACAGCTATATAGTATGTTATATTTTGGAAGCGACAGTGTTAGGTAATGTTTATCAGGCCATAATATTTTCTATAAATATTTCTTATATGGAAATAAGCAAATTTTGAGCATATTGTAAGCATCAAATTTGTATCAAAGCAATAATTTTGGTTTCTGAATACTAAACTCATTTTGAAGGTTTTGAAATATCATTAAAATTTACAGAATATATATTTTTTTCAATCAAACTACATTTTTCTTGTAAGTTATTCTGTATGTTTAAGTCTTTTTTATATATTTTTTATTGTATATACTTGTGAAATATATATAAATATCAAACTACCTCACTTTAACCAAAATGTTAAATCTATATTTAGGTATATTGAATATAATATACATATACATATATTCAGGCAAATATATTTTAGTTCTGAATCAAAAGAAGTGAACCGATGCACCATTAGTAGTTCGTTTATAAGATAACTAGCTGTGCTCGCGACTTCGTCCGCGTGGAATAGTTATTACCATAAATACGGTTCTAGTGAGTTAATCTTAAAAGATAGACATGTACTGTCGCGGACATTTTGTTAGATCATTTCAAGAGAAATAATTCTTTCATTCATATTTTTTTGACATCTTGAACCGTTTTCGTAGCGCAGGCAACGGAAGCCGTCAAAGATGAATAATTTTCCCCATTTTTTCCACATTTTCCATTGTTTCTTCGCTCATATTAGTTGCAGCGTGATGTTATATAGCCTAAAGCCTTCCTCGATAAATGGTCTATTCAATACAAAAAGAATTTTTCAATTCGCACCAGTAGTTCCTGAGATAAGCGCGTTCAAACAAACAAACAAACTCTTCAGCTTTATAATATTAAGTATAGATTACAATGGAACAAAAAATCTCCAGAACATTTTGGTACATAAGTACATAACAAATTATACATGAAAACTAATTACATAATATGTTATCACATCACTTAAAACAACAAGTTTGCCTTTTATAAATTTGGTTTTAATAATGCAGCTAACAAGCATCTGATCAGTTCCTGACATACAGGTTTTTTTTAAATGTTTATTATAGCAATCAAAATTGTCTAGACTAAACAAAATCAAAGATAGACCTCAGTACTGGACTGATTTTATTTACATTCAATATTGCAGAATAAATTAATAAGGACCAAACAATTTGTTCATGGCAGGATTTTTATATTTTTACAAAGATTATTTTGGTTGCTTCATCGTTATGTATTTGTGTATTTTTACCACAAACTTTTTCTCAAAACTAAAATAATTGAGTACTTGTATTACTTGTTCAGTTTGACTGTCCTTTTCCTTACGATTATTGTGATCACGAAAATAAAGTAATCTATAATAAAGTTTTGTTAAACAAAAAATTGTGAGAAAATGCGTACGTAGTTTATATTTAAAGTATAGAAAACGTAGAAAAAAATAACATACTTCCACTTCTATTTTTTTTTATTGGTGTATAAACTAGTCTTCTTCGTATGAGGGTGGCTCTGGTGTCGAGAGTTTTCAAACCACCCTAAGGGCCTCTGACATGGCCTAACGACTGCCGTACTATGTTAGTCATAAACTAGTTATGACTACTTTAAAAAATGTTTGCTTTACTCGAGTACTTATATAAGATTTATTTGAAAAGTTATACAAATCATATGTATGTACATTTTTTACATGTTCTTACTGAGCCCAGGATATTATACGCACATTGCTAATTTGTTTTGGAACCTTTGAGTATGAACACGTTCTAGAACCAATTAAAACAGAAAAACCCATCAAAAAACTTATTATTAGCAATCTTACGCACATCTATGTTTTTATCGATGTTATGCAAATATAATTGACTAGCTGTGCCAGCGACTTCGTCCGCGTGGAATAGTTATTATCATAAAAACGGTTCTAGTGAGTTAATCTTAAAAGATAGACATATACTGTCGCTGACATTTTGTTAGATCATTTCAAGAGGAATAATTCTTTCATAAATATTTTTTTGATATCTTGAACCGTTTTCGCAGCGCACGCAAGCCCTCAAAGATGAATAATTTTCCCCGTTTTTTTCCACATTTTCCATTGTTTCTTCGCTCCTAGTAGTTGCAGCGTGATGTTATATAGCCTAAAGCCTTCCTCGATAAACGGCCTATTAAACACAAAAATAATTTTTCAATTCGCACCAGTAGTTCCTGAGATTAGCGCGTTCAAACAAACAAACAAACAAACTCTTCAGCTTTATAATATTTACTAATATTATAAAGCTGAAGAGTTTAGATAGTAATTATATTTTTAGATAATTGTTAGTAATGATATTTTAAATTTAAAAATAATAACTAAGGAATGCAAGCTCGAGAACGATCATATCATAAAGTAGCAGTTGTTTCAGAGCAAACTTTTAGCATATGTTAAGCATTATTGTTTTTCTGTTTAATTCTACTGTTTTAGACTTAAGTTTGGTATAAAAAAAAGTGTTCTAACACTTATTTTTTTCTTTTTTCAATTAAAAATAAAGTGTCAGTGATAAGCAAAATCATTATTTTGCTCGTTACTATTCTGATATTTTTTTTCTCATTGTATCTCACAAGATGTGTCATTGTAATAACCTAATAATAATGGCAATTGTCACAATTCCTGTCAAGCAATACAATTAAATTATAACTGTAACAATTACAATTGATTTTACAGTTAATTGGCTCTATTAATAAGCGGAGGAAATCATTGAGAAATCATAATTGTGTTGAGCCTTGAATGGAATTAATTATCATTATCCTCATAGTTTACTCGGTATTTATGATTTATTTAAAATTAGTACATACTTTGGTATCTTTTTTATTATTAACCTATACTGTCCCACTCCTGGGCAAAGGTCTCCTCCAGCAACATGCATCCTGGTCGAAGGCTTCCTCACCTCCCCACCTCGCCAGGCACCTTACCATCTCACAATTAGGAATTAAGTTACTAACTTAACTTGTCATGAATTAAACAGTAAGCAGATACTATTTAAATGAGCAAGATTTATTAACTTTACGGTCTAAAATATTAAAAAACAATTGAAGTTGATATACGTAATGTATAAAAGTAAACTATAATAATTGTTGCTTAAATAATCCCTCGCAAACAAAATGTTAAAAGATTTTAAGACAATATTTTCAATAATAAAAAAACTAAGAATTGAATAAACAGATTATGACGTTATCAATATTCAAATCAAAAGCGTTTGCCGAAAAAAATGCTCGGAAAATCCGTTAGCCCCTCGAAAATGGAACGATCGGCTCGACCAATCAGCGGCCGCCGTGGAACCTTGACCAGTATGCGCCTGGGCAGTTTTCACGCAATACTCGAGACGTAGAATCTAATATTTGTTAATCTGTGGCATAGGTGTTGTAACGGCATGTTAACGAACGACACCTAGTGGAGGAAATCAAATTATTGTTGTTCGTTAGGATATATAATAAACTAAAAAGTAACTTTATCTCATTGCATGATTTATACATACGAATCTTAATAATTATCTGTTAATTTATGAACTAACTAACGAGTGCTCGCTCGCATTAAGAAGTAAAACTTGCATCCCCAATTTCACCCCTTTAAAAGTGGCATTTTCAAAAATACTTTCATATTAGATGCCTACATCATAACATATAACCTGCTTGTCAAAATTCAGTCCAATCCGTCCAGTGGGCTGTGCGTCGTGATTGATCAGTCAGTCTTTGAGTTTTATATATTTGGACAAGCAGGGCCCCGCAGTTTTACCCGCATAAATCCGGGATAAAAACTAGATTATGAGGTAAACCAGAGACAAATCGATTTTTGTACTAAAATTTCATCCATGTCAGTTCCGTTTGAGCGTAAATTCTTAACAAACATACATATGTACTGTACAAGCACACAATTCGCCTTAATAATAGCATCGGGATTAGCATATTATGAAAATCATCTGAAACATTATTCAAAATTTCCAGATATTATTTAGTTTGTTTCTTCAGGAATATACAATAATCTACCATGTTAACTGAAAATCTATATAATATGTATACATTAAACCAATTTAAAGATAATTATTAATAATTATTTATATTTTATTTCTGGTAGTGGGCTGGAGCACTTAGATTATCTTTAGGCTTTTCTAAAGATTTTCTAAGTGCCCCTTTTTGTAGTAGTTAGAAGTAGTATGTTTAGTTTTTCTTCCCTTGTTTTTATATTTTATTATTGTAAATAAAGTATCTAATTTTCTTTAAAAAAAAATATTTATAGATACAATATTTATTCCATTTTCACTGACATCTAAAACCGAACTTCGGATGCTGTTAGAAATGTGAACCGTTATAATAATGAGTGCTATTTCTGTCGGTTTTATTGCAGCTCAGCTGATGACATTGTACTGTTATAATTGGTACTATTTCTTTTTTTTTTGAGTTGTAACGTAGCACAGTTTTTATACAGAGTTAGTAGTGACTAGTAAATGGAATTTGTCGTTTTTTTTAAACTATAATTGTTGAATTACTGTTGACTTAGTATTAATTATTAATACCCTATAATTATGGAATTATGAATAAATTTATTGTATTGACTAAAAGATTAAAAAAAAGATTAAAAGATTTTTATTTGTAAACAGGTAGGTACATGTGGTACAATTTAGTGTTGCTCTGCCTTCTACTGTAGTGTTGACTGTGTTGTAGAAGGCAGGATCTTCCAGGGGAACAATTTGTTTACAATTAAATTATGTTATACTAGATAATAATATACTTTACAAAAACATGTGGCTATTCTTAAGCTAACTTAGCCTAAATATACAGTGACTGTCTTCATCTTTTTATTTCGAATATTTATTATCAGTAGCCCGGTACTACCACATAGTTTTGGAGCTACTTCGCACATTGTAATTGTAGTGCTATTTTGAGGTTCTAATTTATAATTTTAGTTAAACGGCTTTCTGCGGTTTTGCTCGCTCAGGCCAAAAAATCTAGTACTAATAAATAAATAAAGAGGGTAAATATATAGCAACAAAGAAAAAGAGGAATACCAGGAAAATATATGCACTACGTATAAAGTAAAGAAACGGTACAAAACAGTCGGAAAAAAGGAATTGGGAAAATAGGTAAAAATCAGAGTAACACACCATTATTCCTCTACAAAGTTAAATCTAACTTTAAAAGTTGATAGAAAAGGATTAAAAAAGTAATTTAACTGTTAACATAATGCTTAGTCTGATGTCAGTACATTCGTAAACAAAAAAAAATATTTCGACTCAAAATTACTCAAATTACTTTTTTAATCCTTTTCTATCAACTTTTAAAGTTAGATTTAAGTTTGTAGAAGAATAATGGTGTGTTACTCTGATTTTTACCTATTTTCCCAATTCCTTTTTTCCGACTGTTTTGTTCCGTTTCATTACTTTAACTAAGTAAACGGTTGAATTTAATTCGCGTAGCTTAGTTAACATATTGATAAATTCTCACGAAAAATTTAATATTAAAATAGACTAAACACTGTCATCAAGACAAGCATTAGCAAGTACATACATAAATAGGATATATATAATATTTCGCGCGAAATGGACCTCGTTATATCCTTGACAAATCCTTGGCCACTCCTACTCTATGATTAAATACAGATTCTAATGACACGTCGCATGTTGAAATCAACTTGTTCAGTAGGAGTGCCAACAAACTCACATGCCTATGTGATCATATGTGTATATATAATATACGAGGTTACATACATTGTCATACGACTTATATTACATGGGTGAAAGTTTGTGTGTTTAGTTTTGTGTGTTTGTTGTTCAAATCTTTGGAAGATATATTTATTGGTAATGTAATATGTGTCTGTTACTTATTTAAACATATCAAATTAGAAGTGGAGGCTCGCGGCTACACTCCACACACACACTTAACACTCCTAAGAACTCATACTACCTACATACTAAAAATCATGATGATCCGTTCAGCCGTTTTTGCGTGATAAGCGATTAAATAAACAGACAAACATTCTAAAAACTGCTGAAACGTGTTGTGGATTTAAAGTATAACAAAACTTTTTTTCTAATTTTGTACATTATTTGTACATTATATAAAAGTATCTAAATTAATTAAGTTCAAATTAAAATTGGGGTCCTGTCTACTGCTTTAGGATTCCCTGTGTTGCAGTATCCAGGGTTCTTCCACAGTGTCAACTATTGAAATTAAAATTAAAAATTAATTACAGATTAAAATTTGCATTTGAGTTTGATTACATATGTTAGGCATTGCTTATACTATTGTAATATATAATATTGTCTTTGTTCAGATTTTATTATTCGTACATATATGAACAATAAATAATATAATATACGTGTCGTGAAACGAGTAATAAATGCAACATGTGCGAAAAGTAAGAAGCCATTTATTTCATATACCTTTAAAAGCAATTTTAAGTTTTATTATATTGATTTAACAAATGGTAAACTTTATTGAAACGCCAAATGGCATGACAGCATACGTAAAAATAATTTATTAGGTGTCAATGAACTCTTGAAACCTGATATTTAAAACGCTTACGAAAACAACATTCAGTTAAAGTAGAATTGATGACAATACATTTTTCTTACATTCTGTAGGTATAATATATCTATTTAATATACTGACATAATGCAAATTATAAATAATTATTATAATTTGTAATTATTATAATTTGTAATAGTCATCCAGCGTGGTAATGCGGCCAGTATGCTGGGCACGCTGCCCTCTGGCAGTGGGCTGGAGCACTTAGATTATCTTTAGGCTTTTCTAAAGATTTTTTAAGTGCCTTCTTCTTTTTTATGTTTTAGTTAGAAGCTTGTTAGTATGATTATTGTAAATTAAGCTTTATATTAATTATAAATGTTTCATTTACATATTACTCCTGAAAGATAATTAAATGTCAAATTTCATAAGGTTTTTCACAAAGCAACATTTTATATGAATTCCCATCGTATTTTAGTAAATGCAAATGAAATCATCTTGTTAGTACTGTGAATTACATATGTATATCTATTGGTGAGGGGCAAAACGTGTGTAAAATAGCAAAGTATTTTTAAAACTAGTACAATTTCAAATCGCATCAATAGTATGTATAGAGAGGCAACATATTCAAGAAAATCGATATTCAAATTTGAAGATATCGACCCGTTCTATATAGAAAGAGTCGAAATCTTCAATTTAGGTTCAAGTGCTCGGGTGTTACATACTTAATACCCGAACACTTGAATGCATTCTATTTTGGGCGCTTCCGTGGGTCGGATGACACCTTAAATTGTAGGTCTCGGCTGTTTGTCTAGTACGGCAGTCGTTAAGTCATGTCAGAGGCCCTCAGGGCGGCTTGATAAACTCTCGACACCAGAGTTGGCCACTCTCATTCGATAGGAAGAAGACTTGAACGAAATATTTTAATGCCTTAATAAATAGTGGAATTAAGGGCCTCCTTTTTTGAAAGTCGGTAAAAAGGCGCGTGCGCATATTACCGGCCTAGTTAGAATATGCTTACTCACGTTCACTGATCGCAAGAAATAGAAAGCTGACAATGCTTTCGCAGTTTGCAATTTTTTGACACAGCGCATTTTGTTGGCATGGCCTCATAAATTTGTTCTTGACCATTGGATTTATGAAATAAATATTTTTGCAATGAAATAATACTTTCTCGCAAGTTAGTAAGTTTTGCAGTCAGATTTACATTTCATTACACGAACAATGTTTACAACAATGAAAATGAAAATTGAAAATTATTTATTTATTTTGTGATAAGAAATTACATACGAACACATTCAGGAAAGTAAGACAAACACATTTTGCACATACACAATTTCCTGTCACAAGCCGGCCTCAACTCAGCATGTGCTGACTGCGAACAGTCATAAACAATTAATGAGATATTGTTATAAACAATTCTAGTTAAACTAGAAGGTAAAAAAAAATTAAACTGAAAGAAGGTTTGTGACAAATATAATAGTGATATCATTTCTACTGAATAAATAAATGTAACAAATGTTTCATACGTGTACACATTTTGACGAGAATCCAGTACTTTCGGAATTACTTTAACTACGGTAAGAATAGATTACCGCTTCGTCCAACGACTGCAAACGCAAGTACCGTCAACAGTTTTGTTAGCAGTTGTTAGACAGGCACCACTGGGTAAGTAGTGTGAAGGCCGCGAAGGGCGCAGAGAAAGGCGGTACTAACATACCAACAGAATAAGTAATAGTAGATATAGCTGAGATTCTTCGGACAGGTGCGTTTTGTACAACAATCTCTGTGAGTTTAGGTGGAGCCTGAGCGGAGTTTCATACAAATTCTTATAATGCAATTCAAATAACTATCTAGTATTTCATTTCAGCATTGGAATATAGTCACAACATATCTGTTTGGATATGGTGTCTCAATGTAGTACTTCTACTACGACCGAAAAATTTTGTTTTGTAAAAAAAATTGACGTTTTGAATATTACAATTATACATCACTTGATAAAACTATAAAACATGTATTGGAATTACTAGTAAATTGGATGTCTGGAACCGCCTTATATTTGAGTACAATCAAATAAACTTATCGTACCTACAATTCGAAGTAATATAATATTTCATACAAACTTTTATTGTGCTAGAGTTGGTATGTAAATACGCTCGGGATATTACACGTTAATCATTTCAGTCGTAGTTGCATACCTTAGTAATGATCACTAACAATGTGTGTCAATGATTACAAAGTTATTTGAATGTAATGTATTTTTTGTTACGAGCTTTGATGCTTTGTGGTGTAAGATGTATTCTTACGTGTAACTACATATTTAGGTCAAAAGCAATCTGTTTACTGACTGAAACCGTCTTATTACAAAACGTAGCTTAAATATTAAACAAGAACTTTGAAAATAAAAAGTCGGTTCTTGTTGTTCAAACATCACATTCCAATAATCAAAACGTCAACTTCAAATTGGAACGTTGGTCATCCTTGGTAACATTTTGACAGTTTGATTATTATGACAGCGGACAGACAAATTTCGAACAACAAAAACAGACTTGGTATTTTCAAAGTTCTGCACTATTAAACCATGTTTTGTAATAAGACCTTACATGTTTAGTCAGTGTTATAGAATAACAATTTATCACTACTACTATTCCATACGTTTACAAACCCTACGTTTTGTCAATAGTTCGGACATCTCTTCCACCGACCCATCATAAGATGCTTGATAACTTGTCAATGTGTTATTCCATTTTGCACGTTTCCGAGGGTATGTCACCTTACCTTACGTAAGAAACAGCTTGTTAGTCATAGTGTAATAGCTGTTTAGACAAGTCAAGGGATTTGAAAAGTCTCGTCACCAGAGTTGGCCACTCTCAGATGAACTTATTAGTTTATGGCAGAAGGTGGTTTGCAAACTCTCACCACCAAAGTTGGCCACTCTCTTATTTATTTACTTGTCCATGGTAGAATGTGGATGAAAAATTCTAGCCACCAGAGTTGGCCACTCTTTTATTCACTTGTCCATGGCAGAAGTTTCCACAACCTTTCTCTGTGCCCTTCCCCAACCTTGCCTCCACTTCGGAATGGTGCCGTGAAGATCACTATCTAAGCCCAAATGCCATCATTAAATTAATTAAAGAGTAAAAAGAACTTGAAGGTTCCTTTGTTGTTGTATTTGTTATATTTTGTGAAGTTGTAAAAGGCAAAGTAGATTTTTACTGGTCTTTGATATTTATGACTTCTTTTTATTTTATTAGTTTTCTATTAGGTAATTTAATTCTATCTGTCCGATGAATACTTTAAGCTTACATTAATGAATTAAATTGATATTGTAGCTAATAAATAAAGTATACACGTTCGGTTTTGACATGGAAAAATTAGGTGGAAAAAACGATTATCTTCATAGAGTATTTTAAAGATGGTTATTAAAACGACAGTAAATAAGGAAACTATTCCAACTTTTTTTTATTTAAAATAATGAATAATCTAGAACCTTCACATTCGATACTAATTTAAGTGTGACAAATACAGAGCTGCAAGTACCTATGTATTAGAAAATAGTGCCTCATATAAATTAAAAATATGTTATCATAAAAATGTAACGATGGTCAGGTTTTCTTTTAACTCAAGCTCAAGGAACCCCAAATTTCTAGTATTTCTGCTCTGATTGTAGTTTTAAGTGATAACATAATATAAATTACCACTAGTGTTGTAAACTTATGAAATTAACATTTTTGGAAAAAATAATTACTTAGAATGCTTTTTAGTGTTTTTGTAGTTTATCAAAATGATCTAATGAAATTAATATTTTAAAGATTATCCAATTCAGGATAATATTAAATGATACCTACAATTTACAAAAAGATACATTTAAATTGTATATAATAAGTATGTAGTATTACATAGTAGAAAATATAATATTGCCTTGGAACCTATGTATTTGAGGCCTACCACCAAAAAAAGCTTACCATCAAGCAAGAGTTCGTCAATTGCCAACTGATTTTTAAATACATATTACAGTTAGAAAAAATATTATAAAATCATCGATGTCATAATACCCATTAAAGTAAGCTGTGACGCCAAAAACAAGTTTTTTGTTAGTAGAATGAAGATTTGAATTGCAAATTACGTATAAATCATTTTAAAGGTAAATCAATTATTGCTTAATCTTTTTGGTGATTCTGTCTATTTTTGCCAGGCTTCGGCAGGCAGTTTTATTTGTCGATTTTAATGTAGTTATAGGTTTGCTAAAATGTCTATATATGGAACTAGTATCTTAAAATAATTCAACACTAAAAAGAATTAGATGGCGCTGTGTGCAATGTCTCGGAATATTTATTTATTTTATTTTTATTTATATATTTTAATTACACGTTGTCACAGTTTATTGTTAGCAAAATTGTTTTATAATATTTTTGAATAACAGTGGATACAATTAAACAAATGTTTTGTCTATCTTTTTTTGCTGCCCTCTGGTAGTGGGCTAGAGCACTTAGATTATCTTTAGGCTTTTCTAAAGATTTTCTAAGTGCCCCTTTTTTGTAGTAGTTAGAATATTTATATTTAATTATTGTAAATAAAGTTATATCTTTTATTACTTTTTTACCAATCTATACAAACCACTCTTAACTAACACCAAGGCACCGCATGTAAAAGTATAAGCCTTCTTTTATTGCAGTAGGGACTCAAAATAGCCCCCAGCTATATTTTCACCATTGTGTGACAGGTCAACAACAGCTTCTATTCGACAAATTTTGCAAGTTCGTAAAAAACAACCTGTTATATAAATATTATACTTACAAAAGTTAATCATTTCGTGACAAAATTATTTATTGTAAATTTCCAAATGTTAAACAAAAGTTATTGAGTTTGACACGCCACTCTTGTAAGGTCTATAAACTTAGGTCTAGTCCAGGGCTTACTATAACACTAATTAGTTAGGTATACAATCAACTAGATTTCTAATAAAATGGTAGTTATTATTGAAATTGGTTCAATTATAATACATTGATGTGACAGATCGATTAATTCGGTTGCCTTGAACTGTTGATAAGACACGATGTACGAAAATACATTGAAATGGATGTGATATTTATTATCAACTAGTTTTCTTCTTTGTTGCAAAGTTGTAAAGGTATGGGCGGCTTGATAAACTCTCGACACCAGAGTTGGCCACTCTAATTCGATAAGAAGAAGAAGAAGGTCTGGGTAAAGTGCTCAATACTCAAGCTACCGCATATAATATATATTGGCAGGTTTTTGCAGGTTCATTGTGGTGAATATCCAAATTTTACCACGGATTACTTTATATTTTATATGTTTTTTTGGTCTATGAATCACGTTTTTTTGTATACCAGTCTGTAAGTATAAATAAAGTAACTTGATTGATTCACTAAATCCTCAGGTAACATGATTTGTTTCACACGTGTCACTGTGGAAACCGGTACCAAACTACGTGTCGATCTTAAGACATTTCGTGTTCTTTACAACAAAATGCTCCCATTGTTATAAAAAACCAACGGTAACATTTTGGCTAATAAATCACGTCTAAAAATTTACATAAATTAACTTACAAAATTAATAATCTGAATAAAATTACAATTACAAATCACACTATACAAGATTTTGTTTATACCTACATGTAATATGGTTATTATAACAAAATGACATGTACAGAGAGTATAATTAAATTATTATAAATATGTGTATATTTCCATTAAATAAATAGTACCATTTTCACAGTATTTCTGATGCCGCATCCACACTAATTATCGACTAGGACATCTAGGCTAAGTTGACCAAACGGAGTAACTTAAGTAAACCTGTTTAAGTACTAAATGTGGGTCAATACCACGAGATATCACAGAACAAGTGGACTGTGGCTCGAAGGGCTTTAGTGCATTTTCTTTTGGGACCTAGGCTATTTATGTAAGTACTAGATATATTAATGATAGATTATATCGTAGCTATTATACTTTTGGTTTCGATAAATACTTCAGTCCTTTTATTCTTATCAATTCTCATTATAATGTACTTGTAATTACTATATATTCAAAGATGGGAACTGCTCTTCTTTGTTATTAATCACTATATATTTACGTACTAGATGACGTATCTCTAGGGTTTTTGGTAGAAGTTGTATAGCACAGTACATTAAATTCTACTGTTTTAATTATAATGGATCTCAGACTGTTCCTTAGATTTATATACGTCTAATTTTTAAATTAAAAATAATTCCTGATATTGATATCCATAGAAACATGACTCTCTGTTCCCCACGCACTATATATCCAGCGATCTTCAAAGTGAGAGTGAATCGGTTCTTATCGGGTAAGCACGCTCCATCTTAGGCCATAGCCTTTGCTTGCTATCAGGTAAACTATGGCCAAGTGCAAACCCGTTCAAGTTAAAAAAAAACATAAATTTACGAAATTCTGCATACTCGTATCTGCTTTGAAGTCAGAAAATAAAAAATCTAGTTTAATCTAATTCCAAATTAACCCATGCAAAGTCGAGCTGCACCACTAGTGATTATTACGACCGTTTACATTATTTACTATCTTAAGTAAATAATTAAGTTATTTACGATCGTGTATTTTGTTTAAATTCAAACAAAACTAGATAAGAGCTTGGAACTAACAATTTACATATCTCTATAAACTATTTGAATTTGTTAATTGCATTGCCAATCGCATTGGCCTAAATTTTAGGGTTGATCTTAGCCTTGCACTTATCAGAGTTATCTAATTTATGATTTTGTATTTTCGGAAAATTTTCCGTTTAGTTTGATGATAGCATTAAGACCTAGGATCAAGGTATTATGAGGGCACTTGGATTATCTTAATAGTTTTTGGTATTAGTGTTTATGTCTTTTTTATTTATTTTGCAGTAGTTGGAAGTAGTATGTTTAGGATCCTATTATTGGACTGTTTTTATATGTACATACATGTATACTCAATATAGTTGATGGTATATTTTCATCCTTTCTTTCTTTTCCATCATAATCAGTGTTCAACTGTTTTAGTTCTTTTTTACACTATAAACCAACAAAAACGTACTATATGCTATTTTTATAAGACGCTGAACTACAAACACTTTTTTGCTTACTCAGGCTAGCTAGAATTCAAAAGAAAATATTTTATAATCTTAATCAAGACCTTAATAATAGTTTAATGTAAAATTATTTTGGGCTTAAACGTATTTAATCACAGGTATTAGGTACCGATTTTATTGTACGTATGTATATCTATAGTAATTCATATGAATGAAAAATGATTAGTATAATCTATACTAATATTATAAAGCTGAAGAGTTTGTTTGTTTGTTTGTTTGAACGCGCTAATCTCAGGAACTACTGGTCCGAATTGAAAATTTTTTTTTGTGTTGAAGAGACCATTTATCGAGGAAGGCTTTAAGCTATATAACATCACGCTGCAACTAATAGGAGAGAAGAAACAACGGAAAATGTGGGAAAAACGGGGAAAATTATTCATCTTTGAGGGTTTCCGTTACGTGCGCTGCGGAAATGGTTCAGAAAGTCGTGGGTAACAGCTATAATTTATAAAGCTGAAGAGGTTGTTTGCAAAAATAAATATGATACCCAAAATAACTATTCCACGCGGACGAAGTCGCGAGCACAGCTAGTATAATATAATATATATATTTATGACTTAGATATCGCTTACAAGACACGTAACTAATAATTCTGTGTTGAATAAAAAATATGAATAACATAATGTTAGATTTATGTATGGAAACCACACATTATAATTAGGATAGACTTTTTACTTAAAAACGAGTTATCACGTGTGCAAACACAAAAAGTTTTAGGTTGACATTTGTGTCTATAACTAGAATTTAGAGGAGTGCCTTTTATATGTTTTATTTACACTAATGTTGTAACATTCTACTTATGTTTCCAATACTTGACTTATAATTACTACTGTTATAGCGCAGACAACAAAACACTCAATTTAAGCAATTTCACATGATGGTATAATATCCACATCGATATCGTAATATCTCATTATAACATCAATAAAACGCGACCAACCTGATTGCAGGGCCAATCAGGTTGGTCGCGTTTTATTGATGCGCGCAGCTGCGCTCTCATTGGTTAGATTTTAATGGCGGCAATATCACTGTGACAATACACGTACGCGTGAATTTAACTCTTGTTGTTTGATTAATTGCATTAGTGAGGATAAAGTAGTGTATGCAACTGCATATAACACGGGTATCAAAACACGAGTGTGAGTTTATGAAACTCGCTGCGCTCGTTTCATAATAGTAACGAGTGTTATAACTTCATTATATGACAGTTTCATAAACTACTATTATCGTTAATGTATAGCCATCGAAATAAGAATATCCTTATTTCAATGTTACATACATTGAAATAAGGATATTCTAGGATAAAAGAAAAGTATTTATGTATGTATTATATCCCTTATCTAGTACCTAATATACAAGCGTAAGTTTAGTATGGGGTTAGATGGCGCTGTGATGTCATGAATAATGTCGTGGCGCGCCGTTTGTAAAGAAATGTTGAACATGTTATAGGTAATACTTTTTAATTAGTACTGTACTGCTTATGTTTGCAAAGTAAATATGCATCGAGCAATTATCACTTATTACTCGTACAAGAATAAAATTTTATTAATAGCTCAGACAAATAAACTTTTATTTGGGGACAAAAAGATCCGGCATAAGACAAACGGTCACCTTCACCAACTCGTTGCAATAGAAACTGCATTTATTTCAATTAAAAGACAATTTTGCATAAAAATAATTAACAACAACAAACGAGATTTGAATCTAGGTTTTCCCTGTGGCCTAGACACAATTAGGTAGCCTAGATTTCTAGGTAAACATAACGTGACTGAATTGTTGTAGGTACAGAATTTCATTAGGAAAATACCTTCTCATGGTTAATTTGTTGATTTATGGAATAGTTGTAAAACAGCCTTAAGGGTCTGTGACATAGGTTAACCCCCAATCTCGTAAGCTTGCATGCTTTATCTAAGGTAAAGGCAGTGAAGCCACGTTAGCCATTCCCAACTTTGGGGTCCATTCCTGAACTTCCTAAAGAAACTATCAGAATCAAGTTCAAGAATTAAGATAGAGTTTTATCTGAGCAACGGAACCGCATACAAATGGCACTTTTCTTTTATACACGCTCACCCATCCAATAACTGTCAGTAACAACAATTACTTAACTTTGGTAACCACGAACAGCCACCGCTGTTCACTAAGCCACAAAGAAGCACCCGTAGCGGAAGCAATCACATACGATTACCACTAGCAAAGGTCGACGCAGTTAGTTCTTGGATGGGTGACCGAAAAGTGGCGTTCCACTTTGGGCGCTTCTGTGGGTCGGATGACGAGTTAAATTGTAGGTCTCGGCTGTTTGTCTAGTATGGTAGTCGTTAAGCCTTGTCCGAGGCCCTTAAAGGGCGGCTTGATAAACTCTCGACACCAAAGTTGGCCACTCTCATTCGATAAGAAGAAGAAGAAGACTAAGCCACAGATAAGTTGAAAGTCAGTAGAACATATCATCGCTCGTGACATGTCAAGTAATCTGTAATAAGTATCTACGGTACTTAAGATTGCGATCTGAGGTCGCAGAATAAAATATATGAGTGACCTTATATATTATTACTGTCGACAACTACAGATGAATTGTCTATACAATATATAAAATAAAGCTGAAGAGGGTAAAAAATCTGAACACAATCCTTATCAGAACACGTTTCAGAAGTTTTTAGAAATTTTGTCTGTTTATCTCAACGCTCATAACGCAAAAACGGCTGAACAGGTCATCATGATTTTTGGTAGGTAGTATGAGAAGTAGGCTACCTATCTATATCTATATCTCAAAATAATGCGAGCGAAACCGCCGGCGTCCACTAGTAAGCTATAAACATGTGTTATAATGTTTGTGGCAAGATGGTGTGTTTCGGTAACCTCTTTTGCGAGCCAGCTCTATTTCTGAATAACCATGGATCATAGTGTCCATTGTGCAGTTGTCAAATCCCAAATTACTCAGTGGAAACATAATTTCAATAAAATTTCGGCAGTCTTATTAACCCTTTGTTAGTATCATCAATGTAGTATTTATTTTCATAGAAATTGAACGCTTGCTTTCCCATTCCAGCTACTGCGTCACAAGCTGGATTTGATATCAAAACCCACCTTATGAAGTCAAGTTCATTCAACGATGTATGTCATGTTTGTCAATAAATTCTGTGCTTAGATTTAATATGTAATTGAAATTTTATTATCATAAACTGAAATTTAAAATTGAACAAGAAAGAGTAATAATAATATGTAATACACACAAAGCAATGTATTTTATAATCATAATTGTGTAGTGTGACATTAAATGACACTGGGGCATGTCACTCACACGTATTTAATAACACAAATACCATTTTGCCATTGCCATAATATCGTGGGTAAAAGCACCGCGGACAAGTAAACTTATTGGACATGACATAACTTATTAGATATTGTAAATTTCTATACTGCGTAGGTGATAGCGGACCGAATGGAGTAAGATTTTATAGTAGATATACTGCCGCGGCTTCGCTTGCATTATTACACAATAAAAAGGAGTTTCAATGTTCTTCAAGACTTTCGACTCTTTTCAACTTTATTATATGTATAGATAACAGGTGACTTTTAAATATGCTTACAGTTTATTTGATGATACAGTTAATACCTACCGTAACATCGGCCCTTTTGGTAGCTATATAGTTTATGGAATAATATAGATTTAAAGTTTGCTTTTTAACCAAATCGAACGAAGTGCTCGAAACGTGACGTTGTTGTCATCACAAAATCATAAAAAACTTTCTTCGCTAAATATGACGTATGTAATATGTTGTGATGGTATCTAAAACTTCAAAAGAAATATCCATAAACCTATTACGTAACCTTCAAAAAGTTACTACTTGTCTCATTATTGACATTATCGAATGCCATCTTGATATTGAAGTTTGGAGACAAATTTACAAAAAATTTGCCCATTACTATTAGCTGCAATAATTATTATTGATTGATTAAGGCTTTATTGGACACACAAATAAAAAAAACATAATACAAACAAGTGAACATTTAAATCTAATGCCACATATAATAGCGGCCTTATCGCTTAAAGGAATCTCTTCCAGGCATCCGTAGGATGAAGAGAAAATCATAAATAAATAAATAATAAATAAAAAAACTTATTAAATTAATAATAAGAGTTGGGATCAATTATGCGTCGTCAAACATTGATATAATTTTGAGTAAAAAAAATCTGATTACTTATTAAAATTACATAGAAAAGACTAGACGGGCTGTACGATAACAATATAATAATCAGATCTTCGGCACACTTTTCTATGTATTATTATTCTATTTTCTATCTATCTATCTATATTTTTTAGTTCCACATCCTTCTGCTAACCTATCCACGCAGCCCAGTACATAAGGAAACGTAACCGTGTCTGTGTGTCAGTGGGTTCGTTACGTAACACTTGCGTCACTGACTCGCAGTATACTGTAGCTTTTTGCAACACGCCTCCACGAGCTCCACGATTAAAGTTCAACGGATCTATGGCATTTTTCAAGCGTTTTTGGGTAGTGGCGCCGCCTTGTGGTGCCTGTAGTAATCATATTTAACTACCAGAAAACTCATCATCATCGGGTGCCATATTCATATTGAAGTTCGGAGGTCAGTTGGCAAAACTTCTTGCGATGCTGCTTCTTTTAGATGCGGGTAGCTTAGCTTTGTCCATTTCTTGATTCATTTCATACTAGTACTAGTATGCTTGCGGTTTCGCCCGCGTGGTGTTGAGATAAAAATTTGCCTATGTTACTCTCAGGGTTATTTACTGTCGCCATATGAAAATTACTATGATCCATTGCTCTGTTGTTGCATGAAAGCGGGAACAAAAAGAGCAATATGCCTATAAAGCCAAAGTTTATGCATGTTGGTTTAATCGTTCTTTTGTGTTTAAGCGGATTCTTATTTGGATGAAATTTGATGTAGTAGATAAGACATAAACTGATTTATTCCGGATTAAAGATTGATTGATTGGACACACAAATAAAATAGAACACAACACAAACAAGAGAAAATTTAAATCTTATGCCACAAATGGCGGCCTTATCGCTAAAAGCGATAAGATGGGAGGTCGTGGGCGCCTCTAGTTCTAGATAAAAACGTGTACTAATTATTATTATAAAAAAATCTTATCCTTCTATCAACTATCAATAAAAATGGTTCTGCTGTAACTGAATAAGATAATAGACAAACAAGCTTTTATTTTTAATTCATCATACTCGTAGGTGTGCGTGAAAGAAGATTTATTAGATCTCTTCACGCATAATCGAGCGAATGAAGTCAGATTAAATAACGTAACGTTTTTCTAAAATACTCCTCATATACGTGTATATGCATATCTTTAAAGAAAGAAAGAAAATCATTTATTGTAGCAAATAATATCTATATACCTAAGTCCAAACAAGAAATATTTACATAAATAAAACTAAAAAAGAAAAAACAGCATAATGCTGCCTGCAAGCAACCAGGTACAACCTGGTATATCTGTATTTTATAGAATAGATATGTTGATATAGGTAAGTTACCAAATGTATCGGTGAATATTTTGCAAAAATATGCAAATTTTTTTTTTTCACAAATTTCACGTTACCTTATTCAGGGTTACACAAAACATTTTAATTGCGACTTTAGTGCATGTTATACCACTAGCTTTTGTTTTATTTTTACGACTTTTGAAATACCTACTTTATTTTTTCAGATCACAGTTTTAGTGACCTGTTTTCAAGTTGTAAGTGGATTTTCAATCTGTTAACGGTGGAGAAAACAGACATGTTTGAATAAGAAGTTGGGGCTGATAAAATTAATTAGCTCAATCTTAGGCCATAGCTATTGCTTACCATCAGGCAAGAACTGTGGTAATGAGCAAAATGAGAAAAGGTTTTAGTTAAAAAAAATTACGAAATTTATCATTTGGATGGACTTAAGCGCACACCACGATGTATACGATATCTACCAACATTATTTTTTTTAATAATTGTATGAAAATAAATAAAATAAAAATTCATGTTATGCCGCGGCATGGGACAATCTATGCGCAACATTAAAAGGGAAACAGTATTCTTACAAATACCTTTCACTTTGAGTGAAAAAATGTGAGCCCACCAATTTAGTTAGTTTTTAGACCGATGCAGATTTCAGAGATAAACACTACAAGTAGGTATTCATTTCTCAACAATGAGAAAAGTTGGCGCGACTGACCTGTTTTTACCAACTTCAAAGTAAAAAGTTTATAATTTTTAACACGGAATAGGCTTACGTTTGACAACAGGCTGCCTGATGTTAAGCACCACTGTAGTCTAAGATTAAGCACGCTTGATTGAGCTTGTTCAGACTTTCAACCTATTATACATATAATAATATGGTATAGATATTTTGTTAAATGTGCTGCAAGAATTAAAAGAAAATAATAAATAGTTTCTCTAGCACCTTTCGCCCTGATATCCGAGCTGGTGATATTTCGTTCCACTTGGTCGGTTCAACTTGTAATATAAGAACTAAAAAACACGCTAATCGTATCATCATCATCATCATCATCAGCCTATCTTATGTCTTCGTCCACTGTTGGACATAGGCCTCTCCCAATGATCGCCACACTGCACGGTCTCCTGCTTTACGCATCCAGTGCTTCCCAGCCACCTTCCTCAGGTCGTCGCTCCATCTGGCCAATTGGCCTCCCACACTACGCGTGTACCGACACGCGGTCTCCACTCTAGGATCCGCTTACTCCATCGATAAACAAAACCACTACCACTAACCGTATATCCAGCTCTAACACTAGCTAAATTAATAGTTTTATTCAAATTAGAAATTGATTCAAATTATTCTTTGCTATGCACTACTACTGTAGGTAAGGCAAATCTATAAGCTAATGAAACAAATAAATAAAATAAAATAAACATATATTTCTACTACTACTGATACTAGTTAACGGATAATACATTATATACTTTTCTTTTGTAAATCCATACTTATTATCCATAAGAACAATTTGAACAACTCAACACAAGTATGTCCAAACAGAGTACTCAGTTCAACAAACTGTAGTTACGCGGAGAAAAACTAGATGGCGCTAGTAGTATTTTTAACACACGCTAAAGCAGGCTAGTTGAGATTTGTAAGCAAAATGTCGAGTCAATTATAGTTTGAGTTTAAGAAGAGTTCTATAAGGTGTTAATAAAGAAGTTCTTTCAACAGTGTAGTAATATAAGTGAATTGTGTAGTGTAAATAAATAGTGCAGTGTGAAAAAGTGTTTCATTGAAGTGATCTCCCCCAACATAATGGTGCCGAAACCCGTGGAATGGACTAAGGACATAGAGTAATCGTGAGTACAGTGAACAGTGCAAAAAGACTTAGAAAAAAATCACGTTCGATTCGCGAAAAAATTACAAGTGTTAAATTCTCAAACACTTAGAATATTTCGCATCAAAACTTCTGGGACTTAGAAAAATTCGAAGTTCAAATTCCGAAAAAATTACAAGTGTCAAAATTTCAAACACTTAGAATATTTTGCATCCAAACATTTGGGACTTAGAAAAATCCGAAGTTTAGTATTGAAAATTTCACAAGTGTGTCACAATGGCTGAAACTTTGAAGTCACGCCTTCGCAGACAGGAAGATTTGGTTGATCGCGTAATTAAGGCCCATACTAACTATAAAAAGTCGCCTAAAGAGAGAATTACCGCAAATTATGTAGAAACCAAATTAGAATCCCTGGATCAATTGTGGAACGCCTTTTTGGATGGCCACAACGAGATAGCGTCGTCATTAGAGAAGTCGGATAAAATCAAACTCGAATATTTTTCTGAAGACATATACTCAAAAGTGGAAGAGATTTACACGGAATATAAAACAAAGCTCAAGGATGACTTACAAGTACGCAAGCTACCTATCGTTGCTGCTTGCGCCTCTGGTACGAGTCTCACTACTTCTCCTGCGGGAACAACGTGTGAAGTCAAGCTGCCACAAATCCATCTGCCTAAATTCTCCAGTGGTTACGAAGATTGGCAAACCTTTCATGACATGTTCGAGTCCCTCATACATAAGAATGCGAGTTTGAGCGCAGTGCAAAAGTTGCATTACTTGAAGAGCTGCTTGACGGGCGAAGCGGAAGTCCTGCTAAAGAACCTGACGACAACAGAACTTAATTATCAAGAAGCATGGAGTATGCTAGTTCGGAGATATAACAACAAGCGCTTCAATGCGAACGAGATTATGAAACGTCTGTTTACGCAGAAAGCTATTACTACTGAGTCACCGACAGCTTTGAAGCAGATACTTGATACAACATCTGCTTGTCTAAAGGCCTTAGAGAACATTGATGTTGGTACAACCTCTTGGGATACAATAATCAATTTCTTAGTTGTGTCAAAATTAGACACAGAGTCACGAAAGTTATGGGAGTTAGAGGTGAGCCGAGAAAGTGACGAGTCCGCAGATAATCTACCTACCTGGCCTCAACTTAAAAGGTTCTTAGAAATGCGATTCAGAACCCTCGAGATGATTGAACCAATCGTTAAATCTACACCCAGAGCACAACCACAAAACAATACAAACAAACCGAGCGTAAAAGCGAGATCATTTCATTCATCCATTCAGGAAGAGAAGAAGAATTCAAACTGCATCATGTGTTCAGGACAACATGCGCTGTACCAGTGTAAGCAATTTGCAACGCAGAACCCGGAGAAGAGAGCTGAGTATGTACAATCAACGGGCCTGTGCTTCAACTGCTTGTCCCCCACGCACTCTGTAAAGAATTGTCGCACATCTTCATCTTGCCGTCGCTGCGGCAAGAGACATCACTCGCTGCTGCACTTCGAGAGAACACCAATTCAAGATTCAGCTACTGTTGAGTCTACGAGATCTACAAATACTCCTACTGGAGTAACTGAGTCGAGCAAGCAACAAGAGGTGAAAGTTGCAGCTCATTTCTCAAAAGAGAGTTTTCTATACAACAAGGGACTACTAGCTACTGCTATGGTCAAAATTAAGTCGCCTACTGGCTACTCACAAATCGCCCGAGCCCTTATCGACCCAGGATCCGAGGGCTCATTTATAAGAGAAGCTACTGCACAAGCTCTCCGCCTGAAAGGCTTAGCGGCGAGGGGCACAGTTTCGGGAATCGGAGACAAAGAAACTGATATAACAAAAATAGTGGCTTTTGAGTTAGGGTCCCTACACAACCCTGACTATTCTGTGCCAGTTGAGGCATTTGCGATGAAAAATGTAACATCATTTCAACCGTGTCAAGATACTTCACCACCAGACTGGCCAGAAATTCAACACTTACCTTTGGCTGATCCAAACTACAGAGAACCTGGAATTATAGATGTTGTATTAGGATCGGAAGTACACGGAGAAATCATTCTGAATGGTATCATCAAACATCCTTCGATGAGTGGTCATGTTGCATCCAACACGGAGCTTGGCTGGATAATTTCTGGAAAAATAAGCAAAGGGTTATCCAATCAACATAAAATAACTAACATGCACATACAGATAAAAGAAGATCAACTACTGAAGAAGTTTTGGGAAATAGAAAGAGAACCTGATAGTATCGGAAAACCAATGACAAAGGAAGAAATACGATGCGAAGAGATCTATGAAGAAACTACAAGAAGAAACGAAGAAAGACGTTACGTCGTGAGATTACCTTTCAAGACTTCCAATCCAGAATGCCTACACAGTCAGTCAAATGAGATCGCCTTGAAGAGGCTCACATCACTTGAGAAGAAACTAATACGAGATCCACATTTACAAGAGGAGTATAAGAACGTAATCGAAGATTATGTCAATCAAAATCACTTACAACCCATCACAGATTCCAAAGAGTTAGATGATCAACAAGTTGTCTACTTACCACATCACTCGGTTGTCAGAACAGACAAAGAAACAAGCAGAGTAAGGGTGGTCTTCGATGCATCTAGTAAAGGCTTGAACAATGTGTCGTTGAATGACAATTTACTTGTAGGTCCAAAACTACAATGTGACTTGCGGCATCTACTGATGCGATGGAGAAGGCATGCAATCTGTATTGTAGCAGACTTGGTTCAAATGTACCGCCAAGTTGTAGTCGACGAAAGAGACACAGATTTTCAAAGAATTCTATGGAGATCTAATCCGCAAGATGAAATTCAACATTACAGACTATTGAGACTTACCTTTGGAACATCCTGTGCGCCATACTTGGCCGTGAAGACTCTGCAACAGCTAGCAAAGGATGAGTATAATAACTATCCTATAGCTGCAGAAATAACACTTAAAGACTACTACATGGATGATTTACTTACCGGATGTGACACAGCAGAACAAGCTGTTGAGATCTATGAGCAGATGAGTAAATTAATGAATGCAGGAGGCTTTCAAGTTCAAAAGTGGTGCAGCAACAGTCGCAAATTGCTTGATTACATCAGCAAAGAGAACCAGCGACCTGACCAACTGAAGAGCTTCAAATCTGATGAGAACATGAAGGTGCTAGGTATATCCTGGAACAAAACAAACGATCAATTTGAGTATCATTTTCACTTACCTGAACATGATGAGATGAGAAGAGGAATCACGAAACGCAAGGTACTCTCGGAGATAGCCCGGCTTTACGATCCTATGGGATGGATTTCACCGATCATCATAACCGCCAAAATTTTCATACAAAAATTGTGGAAGTCAAAGTTATCATGGGATGAGGAACTTACCCCGCAACTCTTACTAGAATGGGAAAAGTTCAGATCTGACTTACCAAACATTGTGAAGATAACTATCAGCCGATGGCTTCAGACAAGAAGAGACGACGATGTAGAGCTTCATACCTTCGCTGATGCATCTCAATCCGCATACGCAGCAGCTGTGTATCTGAAATCGACGAGTAACGACGGTAGCACCGCAGTCCATCTGATCACTGCTAAAACCAAGGTGGCCCCTGTGGAAAAAGAAATATCAATTCCTCGCATGGAATTATGTGCAGCATTACTTGCTACAAAACTAGTGTATGAAGTTTCACAGATCATGGACATACCTACGAGCAATATCTATGCGTGGTCTGATAGTACGGTTGTTCTAGCATGGATAGCAGGAGAGCCCAGTCGTTGGAAAACATTTGTGGCTAACAGAACATCAGAAATACTTACCATGTTAGACCGCGACCAGTGGAGACACGTTGCGACGGATCAGAATCCAGCAGATTGTGCATCTAGAGGACTTCGTATTCCAGAGCTGAAGGAACATCGATTATGGTGGCATGGACCAGAATGGCTAAAGCGAGATGAGTACAGACAAAATTCAGGCAACATGTACGACACATCGGAAGAAACAAGATCAATCAAAGTGCTTACCACCACAGTTAACGAGAAAGAAGATTTCATATGGTCAAGATTTTCCAACCTAGCAAAAATGTTGAGAGTTCTTGCATACTGCAAGAAATTTCTACTACTGAGACAACCTAAAGAACAACGTGAAACATCATTCAAAACCGTGAGTCGAGAAGAAATTGAGATAATTCTCCAATTCTGCATAAAAGAGACCCAGTCTTTGCACTTCAAGGATGAGATTCACCGTTTAACATCTGGTCAGAACGTTTCCAACAAGAGCCAGCTCCTAACACTTCACCCAATTCTGGACAAGAAGGGAATTTTAAGAGTAGGGGGCAGGATACACGAAGCTGAAGTAGAAAGTGACAAGCGACATCCTGTGATTTTACCTAGTGACAGTCATCTTACTAGGCTAATAGTTCTGGACGCTCACATCAAAACGCTTCACGGAGGACCACAGCTGATGTTGAACTACTTGAGGTCAAAGTACTGGATAATTCGAGCACGAAATCTGGTAAAGAAATGCTATAGAACCTGCGTGACATGTCTGAGATATTCCCAACAAAATAATCAACAACTAATGGGACAAATTCCTGCAGACAGACTAAAGCCAACGAGACCTTTCAAAATCAGCGGTGTCGACTTTACAGGGCACATCAATATCAGATTTTCACTAGGACGAGGAGCTAAATCTTACAAAGGCTACATTTGTGTATTTGTGTGCTTCTTCACCAAGGCTATACACCTAGAAGCGGTATCAGACTTGAAATCATCAGGCTTCATAGCAGCATTTCGGAGATTCGTTTCAAGGAGAGGACATTGTCAAATCTTATATTCTGACAATGGCACCAATTTCACTGGAGCTGACAAAGAGTTGCGAGAGATGTTCGAGAAATCGAAGGCAAACCCGCTTCATCATCTACTTGCCAACGAGGGTACGACGTGGAAGTTTATCCCACCCTATTCGCCAAACTTTGGAGGTCTATGGGAGGCTGGAGTCCGGTCTACAAAAAATCATCTAAAACGTGTTATTGGAGACTCAACTCTCACCTATGAGGAGCTGTCAACGGTATTAAGTCAAATTGAGGCTTGTTTGAACTCCAGACCGTTATCCTACACCAGCAACGATCCTGACGACCCAATGCCCTTAACGCCTGGACATTTCTTAGTAGGCGAACCACTGACAATAATACCAGACGAGACATTTCACGAGGAACAACCCATTTCAAATTTGAGGCGATGGCAATACTGCCAAAAATTAATGAGTCAGTTCTGGTACAAATGGTCCAACGAATATCTGACCACCTTAAACCAGCGTTATAAGTGGGCCATCAAAAAAGAACCGGAACCTATGATTGGCGCCGTTGTGGTTATCCGAGACAAAAACATACCACCGGCCAAGTGGTTAATGGGACGAATTGTTGAGAAGTTCCCCGGAAAGGACAACCTTACACGAGTCGTATCCATCCAGACCAAAGGAGGGATTATTCGAAGACCCTGCAATAAGTTATGCTTCTTAATCAGGGATACGTAGTTTACATGTTAATTTCGTTATATGTTTTGTATATTTTACTCGTGCCATCTATGTTTTCATTCATTAAATTTGTGTTTATTTTCTTTTGAGACGTTCCCCTCATGGTGGGCGGTAGCAGTCTATCACGTGTCATTTTATTAAAGAACGAGGTTCTTTGGTGGGCGGTATGTCCAAACAGAGTACTCAGTTCAACAAACTGTAGTTACGCGGAGAAAAACTAGATGGCGCTAGTAGTATTTTTAACACACGCTAAAGCAGGCTAGTTGAGATTTGTAAGCAAAATGTCGAGTCAATTATAGTTTGAGTTTAAGAAGAGTTCTATAAGGTGTTAATAAAGAAGTTCTTTCAACAGTGTAGTAATATAAGTGAATTGTGTAGTGTAAATAAATAGTGCAGTGTGAAAAAGTGTTTCATTGAAGTGATCTCCCCCAACAAGTAATAACAATTGGAAAATTCATAATTACTTGTTTTCTGCGGGAATTAAACCCGCTGCCCTAGATTTAAATATATATTTCTACTACTACTGATACTAGTTAACGGATAATACATTACATACTTTTCTTTTGTAAATCCATACTTATTATGCATAACAATTAGAACAACTCAACACAAGTAATAACAATTGGAAAATTCATAATTACTTGTTTTATGCGGGAATCAAACCCCCCGCTCCTCTAGATTGAAAGGCCACTACCAACTAAGCTAACAGGCCAGTCACAAATAGGATCATCTTGTCAGATTTTAAGTATATAGGTACAAATTTAATAAACCATTTGTATTTACATGCCATTAAATACAAGTTCAAACGCTTCAAGTCCATATACTATCACATCTAGTGTCAAATTACCCACAAACTCTCAAGGATTTTCATCCCTCTCTTTCTTTCCATGCAAACTCTTGGATTTGTCTTAAACGTCATTTTTTGACACATCGTCACTGATCAGAAAGAGAGGGATGAAAATCCTTGGATGAGATATGTAAAACAACAAAATACTTAAGTTTCTTGACTGGTATGTCCAATTTATACTCGAGAACAGCTTAAAAATACGGCTCTAACAAAATGAGTAGTGGTAGAATTCTAATAATTTAATAAAGTATGGTGCGCTATTGCGATCACAAAGACCTTCGATTATATGTATATCATTATTTCAATCAATAACGTTATCATTAGATGAAGATTACTTATTGACAGGTTTCAAGATGAAATACCTATTATTATACCTATTTCATATCTTTGCGGAAATGTCAGGACATGCAATGTCTTTTTTCATTTGAATCGACTGATGATAATTACAATTATATCGTTTATAAATCGATGTTCTGACCGGAAACGATGTAAATTTCCGCCCAAGTAAACAAAAGATCAATGATGTATTTTTCTTGCAATTGCTTAGAAAATCGGTTGAATGATTCTATTTATAAAGCCACCGTTAAAGGTTAAGTTAAAAGCAATTCTACTAATTTATAAAGCTTGTTTTTGGACTAGGTTTTGGAGGTTCTATAAATTATTTTATTGCGCAGTGGTGCGCAACGCTGTTTTTTTAAGATATCATTTGATTTTAGTGCCAAATATTGCATTAGAATTAATGTTTTTCTTTATAACCATAATAGTTTCGTTTCCATTTAGGTGTTAGACTGATCATGATTATGTTATCTTTGTACTTATTTAAAATAATCAAGTAATTCTAAAAAAATGGCCTTTCTTGTTTTACGATGATTTATCGTGTGTTTTTATTAGTTGGCAATACCAGCACCGTCTTACAGCTTTTCATAATTAGTAACTCTGTATAGCACGCCTATGAGCAAATGATTGGTAAAACCCATGAATAGGAAGCGATGTCACAAGCTGCTGCGTTTAATGATAATGATGGTTTTCCATGCCTAGGTCATGAATCTGACGTCATACTTTTACGGTCTAGGAACTTTAGACGGATCGTAAACATGGAATTTTCCGCAAATATTTGAACCTAGTGGACGCCCGCGGCTTCGTTCGCATTATTTCAGGATAAAAAGTAGCCCATGACACTTCCGGGGTCACATACTACCTTACCATATACCGTAAAACATGAAGATCTGTTCTACTTTGGTTTGTTAACCAGTAAAGCAAATTCGCAGTTTAAAAAACTTATCCAATTAACTTATGGAGTACCCGAGTACATTATGTAAATTGGTATTTATTCTAGATAACATGATTTTTATGTTGTCTTTACTCGTATGTACGTTTTGTGCGTGCTTTGAATTTATAGCTATGTTATACTAATACCTACTTTTGTCTAAGACCCATAGTTATGTTAAACGAAATAGTCTAGAACTTTGGAAACAAAAAGTCGGTTCTTGTTGTTCAAACATCACATACAAACAATCAAAATGTCAACTTCAAATTAGAACGTTGATTTGTCATTGGTAACATTTTGACAATTTGATTTTGATGACATAAGAAAACCAATTTTCGAATTGAACAACAAAAACGGACTGCATATTTTCAAAGTTCTGGACTAATAACTAAACCACGTGAAGTGAAAAAGGTTTGTGTTTAACTAAAGCATATCTGCAGCCCAAGGTGTAACTCTCACCTCTCTCCTTAGTAGTTTTTCCTCAGTCTTGACTCCCCCGCAGACTCAATTCGTAGGGAGAGTTCTCTTGGGCAGATACAGCGTGGCGGGAGCCCAGGTCCTTCCAAAGAAAAAAAAAGATTTGGAAGGGTGTACATACCAACCTAATACTATGGGGTTTTAAAAGTAAATCGGATATTCACAGAAAAAAATCGCTAAATCATAGATTGTAACTTATCATCAGCTGAATTAAAGATTCTGTATTCTGTGGTTAAAGTCAAAGTCGAAATTCTTTGAATTTTGAACCGTTTAGCAGCGCACGCAACGGAAGCTCTCATAAATGAATAATTTTCCCCGTTTTTTCCACATTTTCCATTGTTTCTCCGCTCCTATTAGTATTAGTTGCAGCGTGATGTTATATAGCCTAAAGCCTTCCTCGATAAATGGTCTATTCAACACAAAAAGAATTTTTCAATTCGCACCAGTAGTTCCTGAGATTATAAAATAAAATAAAATAAAAGATTAGCGCGTTCAAACAAAGAAACAAACAAACTCTTCAGCTTTATAATATTAGTATAGATAGGAAATATCAAGTAATGTTATATTGTTATTGTCAAGCGTAAACCTATCAACCAAAATAAAACTTTATAGAGAAGTACATACGAGAATCTTAGTTAAACTGTCTGTAGGTACAAAATATAGGTAGGTATATAAGTTAGTAGTAAGATAATATTCTCCGCCAATTTGTAACGAATCAATGATTGAAAAAAATGTGGACTTCATTGTACGGTCAATGACACATGTAACAATGCCATAGTAATTTGAACTGTATTACCTTGTGATAAGAATTATAATTCATATTATAGTTTGTTGAGATTGGTCCCGTTACGCTTGTTTTATTTAAATCGTTTAGGCTTATCTTGTTGATGATGATTAATTAAATGTATAGAATATTTTTGATCAAAAATCATACACACACACACAGCTACACACAGCTGTGATAACAGTATGATTCTTATTCAGGCGAGTCGTAGCCAAATGTGCCAAATAGCAGAGGAAAATATGTATTACAATAAATATGAAATGCCACTTTTTGTTTCTGTTGTGGTCACCGAACCACCCACTGTCTGTTAATCGCGAAAAAATACTCTAGTCAACCAATCCACGGGTACAACAAACCGTTATATCACATAATATAAATGTAAATACATGTTAAAATTCTCCATACATTGTACATGTACTCGTAAAATACTTTTGCTTTGGGAAACTAATCCGATATTAAACGTTTTTTATCTTAATCGATTAAAAAAGTCACAGAATAAAAATATCGAAGGAAATATTTATTTATTAATTAAAATTAAATTTCACTCATAAATGCACTAGGTTTAAGTATATACTTAACCCTTCCATCAGTTTAGAATAAGTACTCGTATTTTGATGGATGTATCAGACTAATGCTTCTACCATTACAACAAAACATCATATCCTAATTATTTTATTTATTTCTTAGGTATATACAAAGGAAACCCTTTACTGCTGCATAATTATACGAAAAACTGTGATGGAAATATCCATAAAGGAAAATGAACAATGTCGCATGTCATTTTATTGTTATTTCGATCCTGAGTTATCATCATCGTGCTATACGTCATAAGATACCTTATAAAATTACAAATAAAATATTCGGTTTTCTAAACCCTTTCCTTTATTATCTCGAGCATGCAAAAAAACGGGTTTTGAGAGTCAATAACCCGATAAAAGTTCATTTCCAGGTTTTTTTATTTTATTTATTTTATTTCAAACACGTGAAAACGCTCGGGAAGTCATTGTATCGGGTCAATACGGGTCATGATACCTTTATCCCATTTCTTTTTTAATTTTATTCGGGCTAAGAGAAGTTTTTGAACTGAAAGTGGTATAACTTAATTCCCATGAGTCCGGGGTCAGTGCTCTGAAGTTCGTTATTTATATTATAAACACTTTCACAACTACCCACAGATCTTTATAGTCACCTGCTTAGTTTTGTTTTGTCTAGTATTACTGAAAATCAATTGCTGGATCAATATTTGACTTTTAAATATTAAACAATTAAAAAAAAACGTTTTCAATGTTCACATCCTATCATAGTCGTTAAGATCCGTCGTAAAGCTTCTACGTCCGTTTGAAAATCCCTTGCTGACAGAATTCAACTCTCTCATACATATTAATTATACATATTAAATAACTTATTTTCTACTTCTTGTATAAAAATAAATCTAACATGGTTTGCAAATCAGTTCCAATCCCAAAAAGTTTTTATCGGTTCAACCATTTCTCCCGGAAATATAAAGGACTTTGACCTCAAAAGATTATGCTAATTTTAATGCGCAAGTCCGGCTAAAAATAAAACTCTAAACTGCATTTTAAAAATTTCCATTATTGGATAAGTATATGATGTCATCAAACCCTTGCTTGACCTTTGATGAAACCCGTATAAATCTTCCACGGTGGAATTTCACCGGTCGGCTAAATAATTATGAGGAAAGGAAAAAGTCCCTTTCAATTGTTAATAAAAAAATGCGGTTTGATAAAATATATGCAGAGTTTCTGGTAACTAATGTTATTATTTTTAAAACAGCCTCATATATTCTGTATATTATCTGATTTTATCAATACCGGTGTCCCGACGACAACTGATTGTAATTTTTAGCTTTTGAATGAATAGAGAGAAGGTTTTCAGTCCGACTGTATGTTTTTAGTGGCACAACAGAATGAAAAAAAAATTTTTTTTTTCACCTGATACTCCTATTTTTTTCGCATGCTATACAACCGCTTTTTAATTAGAATTTAAATTATTGAAACATATTGATACAACATTATTGTATCTAAATTAGTTCTTTAAATCTTGACAATGCCAATTTTAAAATGTATTTTACCCCTCCATTAAATCATACTTAGATCTATATTATTATTGGTTGTGAATGTATGATAACATAATTGATGATAAATAATTTCATTCGATTTCATTTCATTTCATGGGAGTAGCCAACCGTTGTGTCGAAAGTTTTCACAACGGCTTTTGAGCCATGATATAACGACAGTCATACTTTAAACAGTAGAGACCTACTATTTAACGTGCTACTAAAGCACCTAGATAAAATGCCACTTTTAAAGGACAGACCACATCGACATTGGTTGCCTGGAAGAGATTGCTTTTAGCAATAAGGCCGCCACTTGTGGCACTAGAGTAGTTTATGTAAGTAACTTTTGTTTTATTAATTTTGTTTTATATGTGTGCGTCAATAAAGAATTATCTATCTATCATTGGTAATGCTTAACATCAGGCGGGCTGTAGTTAAATGCAAACCTATCACACTTTAAAAAAAATTGCGCAAAAGTCATAGACGCAACCGACTACTGCATATGTATTTGTCAATTATTACGTTGTAAATATAATATGTACATACGAGTATATGTCGTTTTCAGTTGTTTCTATGAACATAAAATAAAATACTACCGTACTTATAGCGTCCCAAATAGACAACCACTGTCACAACTGTAAATCTGATGTTTTCTTTTTATTTCGTCTGAGATTGCAACTATACTTTCACCTCTTCAAGTAACATGGTCGCTGATTGAAAGGTTTTGAAGCTGTGTACACTTTACTATTACCGACAAAATCAACATTATCATAGAGTTTAATGAATTTGCATTGATCGTATAGTCGTTATAGTGCGGATATCTGAAGTTAGGTTAATTAATTTAATATTTCATAATTATATCTAAGTACTGTACTAGTTGTACTACACATTCATCCATATTACAAAAACTACTATTTAATCAAATTTAGACTGAGGAAGGAATTTTCTCTAACAGGAAACATAGGAACCGAGCTAGACAAGAACTTGGATACCGTCCAAAAAACACGGAAAAAAAAAAAAAAAAAAAACATAGGTACCGAATTGAAATAAAATAGTCTTTAATTTCAAGTAAATTACCCCGAAATCCATGGACACAACAATCAAGTAAAAAAAACCACATTTGTATATTACTAAATGTAATACTTTGGAAGACCAAATTAATCATTTATCAAACTTTTTGTTCAATTTCAACGATATTGCAAACGTAACCTTTTTATTAGACGTACAATAGGATTGAAAAAGACGTCTTTCATACTTTTCGAAGGCTAAATAAGTGTAGATGACCTAAGAAGGTAATCATATTTTCTAACTTAGAAATAACATAAAGAAAACGTATGCGTTAAGTAAATTAGTTAAGTTTATGGCTTGCCATAACTATTATCTATTGAAGCACTTGTGTTACCATATTTGTCTAAATCATTTGTATTTAATAATCTTTAGTGAGTAAAAGCCTATGTACACAAATCTTGTGAAGGTTTTACAAACCATACTACATGCTATTATATAAATTTAAAAGCGAGAGAATGTCTGTTGGTGTTTTCGACTGTTTATTAGCAACTGATCTATGTGTTTTTTGTTTTGATGCTAGTAAAGAGTCCTAAAAGTTACATAGGTCGCTTTCTATCCTGAATTGATACGGCGTATAAGGTTAATAAATAACTGAGTAGAGTGAAGTTTTTTTTCAATAGTTATTGAATAAAATTTTTTATACACCTCTAAATTGGTTAAATAAAATTTAACTACAGTCACTTTGTCACAAGTTTGTCAAACAGCCGAGACATCAAACATAACATGTCATCCGATCTACAGAAGCATTCGCCTTTTCTCTCAGCTCGATCACCCATCCAAGCACTGACTGATTGTTAACTAAGCAAAGATTGTACGATTTTTCTTATCGGTTTAAAACACCTTTACAATGTCCAGCGAGGTTTTATGTTTTGCTTTGATTGTATGTAATTGTACAATAGTGTAATGAAATTACAATGATTGTAGTAATTGTGCAGTGTAAGAACGCACAATTGTAGTAATTTTTTGAGCTGTATCTCTATTGACAAAGGAACTAAACATACTACACAGGGCTACAACGAAGCGCCCGTAGCTCAGCTAGCGGAGGCAATCGCATGCGATCACCAATGTTAAGCAAATGTCGACACGGTCAGTTCTTGGATGGGTGACCGAAAAGTGGCATTCCATTTTGGGTGCTTCCGTGGGTCGGATGACACGTTAATTTGTAGGTCAGGGCTGTTTGTCATAGTACAGAGTAGAGACCCTTAGAACGGCTTGATAAACTCTCGACACCAGAGTTGGCCACTATTTTTCAAAAAGAAGAAGAAGGGCTACTTCAAAATTATGGAAAACTGTCTAGAGGCGCTTTTTGCAATACCGTTTTTTATCATACGAATTTTTGAAATTCTCAAATCGCGCTTTTATTATTTTTCATCGCTTTCTCATAAGTTATAAAACAAATTTTCTGTTATTGTTTGCACTAAAGATTGCTACATTTTTTTGCGTTAAGTGCCGGAAAGCTTGGATGTTCTTTTACTTGCTATTTACCATTTAACGTAAGCAAAGTAAACCTATACATTTAATTGTATGTACATGCATTTTTAAATCATTTTGCAGTCTATAATAAGAAGCAGTATGTTTAGTTTTTTCTTCATTATTTCTTATTCGTTAAAGACCCTGCCAATTAACAGTAAGACATCGATTTATGCACGTTAATAAATTGAGGTATTTATTTTGGTCAAACCGGAAAGTCGGTGCAAACTATTTGTAATATGTTAAGCTCGTGAAAGTGCATTTACTTGCGACGTTTATCTAGTTCAATGTCTGAGGAGGTGTGGCTAGCATCTGGTTCTGATTAATCTAAGTTATATGAATTAGAAGGATTAGTGGATGTCTGTGGCTTCGCTCGCGTTGTTTCAAGATAAAATGTAGAGTAGTAAAGTAAGTTCGTATGCGATTAGACTCCTTTTGTAAAAACACACCTAGAACTCTTATGTCAGAATTTTCAAACCACCCTAGGGGCCTCTTAGTTGGCTTAACAACTGCCGCACAAACGTACACATAAACGAACAGGCGAGACTTACAATTTGACGTGTGCTCCGACTCACGGAATTGCCCAAATGAGATGTCACTGTTTGGTCATCCATCCAAAGACTGTGCGTTGACAGTTTGGTAATCGCCTCTGCTGTGCTATGTAAAGTTAGAATATTAATAGCATAGGGCTATATCAGCTGATGTTAATAAACTTTCTGATTATATTTTTTTCATATAATTTGCCAAATAGAAAACGAGTACTTACCTATCACCACAAAATATAGAAGTCACAGACATCATCATCATCATCATAATATCAGCCTGTATCGATCATAACCTCCAACGCGTCATACAAAACGGTCCTCATAAAAGTGAGAATCTTCGAAAAAGAGTGGCCAACTCTAGTGTCAGAAATGTCAAAGTTTTTTAGGACAGGTCCTTAAAACTTGACATCCGTTTATACATGTGCAATAGCAAATATTTAGTTAACTAATACAGTTCCGCCGTGGCCGTACTTCTAGACCAGCTAATCGCAACACATTTCGCAAGGAACTCGTTTGTGGCTCAACCGAGAGAGCGGTCAGCGGGCGGACCAATGTTGTGTTCTGGGGAATTGTACGATGTGTCTGTGTTAATTGGTTAATACTACAGATCTATGGTTATTTTTTATCTACGTTTTTCTATGGTTTTCTAATATTATAAAGGTGAATGTTTGCGTGTTAATTTTTCATTCTCGAACTACAGAAGTGATTTAAATGAAATTTGGTAAGTGTCTGGTAAACCCGTTTTAGTTACACAAAATCATTAGAACTCGCAGAAGAGAATTATTAATCAAGTAATATTAGGTTTGAAAAGTTTTTTGTTGATATGAAATCGCAATCAATCGCTTTTCTTAGTGATTGATTGATTTTGAAAGATCTTTATATTTTACATTGTCGGTAACATCATTAAGCATAAAAAGCGTAACACAAATTAACTGATGTAACGTTTCATTTATAGGACTTGCCATAAACTGTGGTTTCTGGTTCCATGGTGTCTTACATCACAGTCAAGTTCTTAACTTGACTTTGACATAAGACACCATGGAACCAGAAGTACAGCAGTTTATACGTTTATCTATGTGGGTGCAGCAAACAGAAACCAGTATGAAAATATTATAGTACAGCAGCAGACCACGAAGAGTTTTGCAAATTACATTACTGTAACACAACTGTTCGAATACACCAATGACTTGTATTTTCAAATTAAGTGTGGATTTGCACTCGCTTAACGGTGAAGGAAAACACCGTGAGGAAACATGTTTGAGGACCATAATATCCGAGAACATGTGTCTTCTGTGGAAGGACCTGGGCGCCCACCACGATGTATATGCCCAAGAGAACTTCCCTAACGAATCAATTCTGCGGGGGAGTCACGATCCTCAGTCATGAAATACGACTCAAGAGAGTGACCACAACTATTAAAACAGTGACTTTATTGGGTCTTGCTTTGATAACTTTGATACAACTGCACCGCACGAGCAAGAACGTAATTCTTTCCGTGCCGCAATCAAACTAAAAAAATACCTGTGCATACCTTCGATCAATAATGCACTGCATACATTGAAAACGGAATTGGTTCAGTTTCCGAATTTATTCCAAATCAAAATCTTTATTGCTTAACACTGTGTGTCATAAGTTGTTACAAATAAGTTGATTGTAAAACATTTTCAAGTGTGACTTATTTATACATCAAAACAGAGCTGCGAGGTAACTAACATGAAAATCATACAGTTTATTAAATATGTCAACCCTATTTTTTAATGTCAGTTAAAATGTATCACCCTTTGTTCAGCTTAGAACTAAGAACATTTTCAGAGTCGATTGTGGCAAAGTATAAAGTCCATCGAACATAATACATACCGAAGTGTTACGAAATGAAGAGCTCATAACTACCAGTGGCTGACCTTAGGCGTAACCAGCCGGTTCGACGCAGGTTCGAGTCCAGGCGAGTACAAAGGTGTTCTAGGCCAATGTATGGTATGCTCCACCACTATTTTCGCGGCTTGTTGGCTTAGTTGATAGTGGCTCTGCCTTCTAATCTAGGGTTACGAGTTCGATTCCCGCATAACACAAGTAACTATGAATTTAAAATTTGTAATTACTTTTAGTTGTAATAACCGGCTAGCACTTACGTCAATAATTATGTCGCAAAATTAGCTCGACAAGCAAAAACTTAATAATTATTTAGTTGTAATTACTTGTGTTGAGTAAGAATGAATAATAAGTAGACATTTACAAAAGAAAAATACATAAGTATAAGTTACTGTTATCCGATCCTTGTACCCCGACACAATCGTTTGCTTAGTGCGGGGCTAGATGGAGCTGTGTGCAATGTCCATGAACATTTAATTTTAATTATAATTAATTTTATTTAAGTTAACCACAATGTCGCCTGTGAAAATGTCGCTTTAGATGACGAGGTGGTCACAACTTCAATCAACATACATACATATATATTTTTTAACTAGCTTTTGTCCGCGGTTCCGCACGCGTTATTACACAAAACTTTCCTCTATTCAAGTTATTAAACCTTCATCTTGAATCACTTTATCTAATAAAAAACTACATAAAAATCCGTCGTGTAGTATTAAAGATCAAAGCATACATACAGACATAGGGAAAGACGCGGGAAGCGACTTTGCTTTATACTATGTAGTGATAGTGAAATCGTCCACCACGATGTATCTGTCTAAAGAACTACTACCTAATAAATAGATTCTACGGAGAGTCACGACCCCCAGTAAGGAGGAATACGACTCAAGGAAATAAGAACTGGTTAATTAACGGTTTGTCTTTATCTCGTCTTAGTGAGAGAAAATAACAAAGCTTATGTATATGTTACGCGTTTCCAAAACATGTAGGTATATATATCTTTTTAAAAAGGAAATTAACTTTTTATTTTTGTATGTTAGCAAAAAGGTTAATAAATTGTACCTGTGTCTAATAATTAGGTAGGAATTAATTTTAACTTTTTAGTATAGGTATCTTGCTACAACTAGCTACAACCACCCTGGCAAACAACTTTTTAGTGTCCCGTTCTTGGCTAAACGATAATTCCAAAAGCTTATTTCCTAATGAACAGGCTATGACGTCAAAGAACATGTTCATTTTGGACGTATAAATACCTTATACCTTCTAAACCAGAATAATGCATAAATATTTTATCTTTTATTTTTATGATAGCTTTCAATAAGGTGGATTACACGTTTTTGTTTTGTGAAAACTAGTTTGCTTACGTCTATTCGAATTGATATAGGTAGGTGCTTAACATTATAATTTGTTGTCAAAAATCTAGACTTTAGGAATGAAAAATGTACATTAAATAACTTAGGCTAAAATATGATGTACGTAGATTTAAATAATGGTGTTTTATTTAATTTAATTTTTATTCACTGAATTGAAAAGTTACGTTACCTGCGAACGTTGTTAGTAAAAATAGTCGCGAAATAGTTTTATGATCTTTGTATGCTATATTGACACTGATATATTATCAAACTAATCGAAATAAAAAGAGACTTGCTCAATGTGATTTATACTACTACGTTATTTATTTATATGTGTTACCGTCAATCTGTATAATCATCACATAATATTATGTACTTTTAAAGCGAGTGTGGCTCAGCAGTTCCAGTGCCTAGTTTTAATCCAGACACACCCTGGTTCGAATCCAGCCTAACACCAATGACTTATATTGTTAAGTGTGGAGTTAACGTTGTTCGTTTAACGGTGAAGGAGCGAAAATTTCGAATCTGTGAAACACCCTAAAGGGTGCCCACGATCTATCTGCCCAAGAGAACTCGAATTAATTCTGCGGGGGAGTCACGACCCTCAGTTATGAGAAAACACGACTCAAGAGAGATACATATGTACTTAATTATTAGACAAGTGACAAGCGACAGTGTGTCCAAAGGTGGTGCACGCCTGCACGCTGGGCTACAGGTACTCAAATGAGACTGCCAAAACATGCCGTTTCATGCTTCGTAAGCTAGACATGGTTGTTCATACGACGAAATGAATAAATTGAGTGATTTTTTGAAGACTTTTTTTAAACATAGAAAAAGTAGAGAGAGAGTAGGTATAACTTAGTGAACATACTGAGAAAATGATGCACATGCATACTTACGAAAGAGCTGGATTTGAGATATATTTATTATTTACTCACACTGAAACAGAAGATATACTTAAGATAGTACAGTAAAGACAACCCTTCCCACTCTCTTCCTTCCATTCTCTACATGCACACGCAAACACACATACACATACCTACACACACATTCACTCACACACACACACACACATACACACAGTTCAAAACCCTAGTTGTAACCTAATCTTACCCAGTTCAAGCTTTTACACAGTCATTTCAATAAAAGAAAGATTGAGCCAGTTTAATTTAAATAATAATGTAACCTAGAATTTAACTTTTATAAGTTATGTACAAATATTGTTATACACATAGCAAGTAAAACCGCACCGTAATTTAGTAAAACTTATAGCAAAGCGAAGTGGGCGCCTGCGATACAAGTGTAAACTTAGTGCAGGGTCACAAGAACTCTAACAAACCTTCCTAGGTATAAAACCGTAACTCTATCTAAGTTTGTAAATATTAGTTTTTAAGGTTTTATGTAATACTTTCAGTTAATAAATAATTTTGTATTTGTATTTCTACCGATTATAGTTATACTAGTGGGCGCTCGCGGCTTCGCTCGCATTAAAAAGTAAAATTTGCATCCCTTATTTCACCCCTTTAAAAGTGGCATTTCCAAAAATCCTTTCTTAGCGGATGCCTACGTCATAACATCTACCTTCATTCCAAATTTCAGCCCAATCCGTCCAGTGGTTTGGGCTGTGCGTTGATAGATCACTATATCAGTCAGTCAGTCAGTCAGCTTTGAGTTTTATATATATAGAAGATATATTAAATTAATATTTTGTAAGAATTCTTAGATACAGTATAGGAAGTTATTCTAGTGATTCTATTGAGTTATCAATGTTAGCCATGAACAGTGGGATGTACCGTGGGATTCTGTTATGAAATTCTATAGGAAGTAAATAAACAAATTGTATGATAATAGCGTAGAAATAATAAGTAATTCAGTACATACTTTGTACATAATGTAAGGTCAATTCCTTGATGTGACTTACGTATGTAACATTTTCTCAAAAAGTCTTTATTCTTTTTTCTTATAGGAAGAACTAAATCTGTAAAATATTAGAACTTGTGTAAAATACTTTAAATCCATAACAGAACACGTTTCAGCAGTTTTTAGAATTTTGGTCGGTTTAGCTGTTTGTTTGTTTATTTTAATGCCCATAACGCAAAAACGGCTGAACGGATCATCATGATTTTAGACAGTATGAGGTCTGAGAAGTGACATAGGCTATTTTCAATCATATATCACAATTTTTCTAAAATATTCTGTTTAAATTTTTGACAGTCTTCAGCTTTATTATACGAGTATTTATAGACAGCCATCAAATTTCGTTCTTATCGGATCGTCCGAGAAGGATAGACAAACATTCACACTATCGAAATAATATATAAGTTGACAAATTGTATGATTACATACCTATTATTATGTTTGACATGATTTTAATAACAAAAATTTTCATTATTTGATTAATAAAACTAGACATATGTAACTTCTAAAATTTTATTAAAACTAAATGTTATAAATTCAAGTTGACGAGATATTGTAATTTGTGTAGCATATTCTGTGATATTAGTACTTATACCTATACCTATGTATGTTACAACTTTACATTATCAATAAAGATTCTTTATCTTTTATCTTTATCTTTATATAAAACCAATGACGTAAAATCTTAGTGCTCAAAACGCTAATCTGGGCACTTTTATAGGTCGAACGAGTGTCTCTATTTGCTATTTTTATCATTCTACAGAAATACTTGCACGTACGTAGTGATTTATTGCAAAATTAATACAAATACGAACATAAGTTGAGTAAGCAGAATATGTTAATTTCTAACTACGTAAGAATGTTTAGAAGTACAGTCATAAGCATAATTTTCATAGCAAACATTATAATATTTCCATAGTTTTTGATTTGATTTTTTTTTAACTGGCCGCATTATTTTTGCAAGACATATTTTAATTAACCAAGTGGCGACACCATATGCTTCATTAGTTGGCATATTACTATTGTGTAATTTATATTTTAAAAACATACGTCACTTTAAATAATTTGCTTCTTTTTGCTTCTATTCTATTTATTAGTGTTTAGTTTTTATTATAATTTTATAATATGCTGCTCAGAATAGCAAGTTAAGTTACTATGCCTTTTAAAAACTTCTCGTTTCCCGCAGGTTCGCTCGCATTATTTCAAGATTAAAAGTAGCCTAAAACCTCATACTACCTACATACCAAAAATTATGATGATCCGTTCTGCCGTTTTTGCGTGATAAGCGTTTATATAAACAGAGATACAGACAAACAGACAAAATTTCTAAAAATTGTTAAAACGTGTTATGTTATCAATTTGAAGTATCTCTACAGCTTAATATGTATAATATGTCTATTAGCATGCTTGATTAACAAAAATATGATTCTCGCTGAAGTTTCATATTCCATTTGATACCTCAAAGACAATCTAATTTTTTTTTTATTACGTACATACTTACATGTTTGGTGCTGACTGTACTACTTACCGAAATATGCAAATTAAGTAGTAAGGATTTTTATATTCGTTTTTTGCATTGAGACATAATATTTATTCCGTTTAATTTGTAATAAATTTGTAATAGACCAAAATCTATGCGAATATTTATGCAAATATATAAGGCACAAAAATTGCCGTTATGATAATTTATAATTAAGTTTAAGTGAAGAAATTGAGCTCGTCGTTTCAATTTCTTTAAATAATATGATATTTGGTAATTTTATTTGGGGACAAAAAAGGGTATTTTTATAAGATATGTAATTATTTTTCGTCTAGATACCTGAGACACAATATTGCCTTGTTATTTAATACATTTAATATATTATATACAACTAGCAAACCGCGCGAACTCCGTTTCGCCACCAGATGGCTTCGTTTCTTTTTTTAAAGCCTCACGGAGCCCGAGACCTTTCCAACGAATGCAAAACCGTGGAAATCGGTTCGTGCGTTCTGGAGTTATAGCGTCAGGAAGGAAAACCCGACTTATTTTTATATAGTAAGAAGATTTAGGTGTGTAAGTGAGTGTATACATTTGTTAATTTTTCTCGCTCAAACCGCGGAACCAATTTGAATAAGATTTGGCGTGAAGTTAGATTAACTCTGGACTAACACATAGGTTATTTTTAATCTCGAATTAACACTTAACAACCGCGGGACGCAGCTAGTTCATAATAAATTTGGTACAGGCGAACTATGAAAGAATTATGTATGTCTGATTTTATTATTTACTAACTGTGCCAGCGACTTCGTCCGCATGGAATAGTTATTACCATAAAACGGTTCTAGTGAGTTAATTTAAAAAGATAGACATATACTGTTGCAGACATTTTATTAGATCATTTCAAGAGGAATAATTCTTTCGTACATATTTTTTTGATATCTTGAACTGTTTTTGCAACACACGCAACGGAAGCTCTCAAAGATGAATAACTTTCCCCGTTTTTTTTCACATTTTCCATTGTTTTTTCGCTCATATTAGTTGCAGCGTGATGTTATATAGCCTAAAGCCTTCCTCGATAAAGGGTCTATCCAACACAAAAATATTTTTTCAATTCGCACCAGTAGTTCCTGAGATTAGCGCGTTTAAACAAACAAACAAACTCTTCAGCTTTATAATATTAGTATAGATAGGTTCTATATTATGCATCTTAATATCTATATAAATAATGCATATAGACGTAAATAGAGATAAAATATTATACGTTATAATTTGTTCAATGAGTTAATAAAACTGAACTTTTAGTAATAAAAGTAAACGTGGGTAATTATGCGACTAACCGTTATTATATTATAATAATTAAACTGATTGCTATACATATATTGAGTATGTATAGAGTTGTTTTAATATGTAGGGTTAAGTATCTATTAGATACAGAGTCATTATTATTAGAAAACTATGCAAGTTTTATCTTATCAAGACTAAGGGTGTGTTGGTGTTAGCTACTTTTATAAAATAACAATAAAACGATGTAAGATTTCAATGTGGAGCATCAATTCGCAATGTAGCATTGTTGCATTATATACCTAAACACTCACTTGTTGGGACAAGAGGTGAACCCAATAAGCCGGGGGTGCACTGAGTGCTCCTTCGTTTATGATGGTTCGCCATTTGGCTGGAAAGAGGTTCTTTGTTTGTGATTGTTTTAGTATCGGAATGTATGTATGTATGTAGGATGTAAAAACCTGTAATGCTATTTATTTATTACTTACATTAGTAAAACGAACAATAAAAAAGGTGAAATTATTTACCGATTAGATGAATAAACAAAGTAAACTGCGTAAGCAATATGTTTAGTCTAACAATGTCTCTGGCATTCATTGTCGGAGGAAATATAGACGGAACAAAAAAAAAATGTAGAAAAGGCGAATTAAAATAATTACAAACTTGTTATAGTTAGTGGACTTATTTTGCGTGAAATGTAATAAATACGTAAAATTCAACTTGACATGAAAAATTAAAATTATTGATTCTACAAAAGATATCGTTTTTCTTATTTATCACAATTTCCTGGTCCATTGATCTTCTTGATATAATATCAAAATCAATAAATGGACGACATTATTATAAACGTGTTGTTAAAGTTAATCACTATCTTTATAGCGATTAACTTTAGTTGCTACCAATTTTATTAAAAGGAAAATTGGTGAAACAAGAAAGTCTTCCTTTAATCACAGACATTACATTTAACGAGTAGATTACACAGGTAATAATTAATAACAATAATCGCTTTTACAAAACAACCAGTTTAAAAAGCTTGCAGAGTCTTTCGCCAACATAATTGATAAAAGTTCATGTAAATTGCATAAAAGCTTAAATCAATCAACAAAATTTCTCGATAAAAATCCGGTTGTGAATCTTATTTCTCTAAAAAGTGCAAGTACAAATACCGGCTTTAAAAAGTAAAATGAAATACTCTCGAGAGCAACCAATCATTTTAGGTCCACAGCCTCTTCGCGTCTGACTTTCCAGTGGCCTATTGCCCTACATCCCCACCTGCCTTCAAGTGAAAGCGAAAATTAGCAAAAATGACATAATACTACATAATACCAACCTCAAACGACTATTCCGAGATTTTCGTATCACTTGCAAAACACTCACATGCACTGAAAAAAAAGTTCACGAAAGAGAGCACTGGCCAAAAATGCCAAAATTCAAATTTGCACCGGCTGTCACTGTCAAAAAGCGCGCGAAACTTTTTTCACGGTTGCACTTTCCCGCGGTTGTGATTGCTTTTTTCTGGTTGCACAATGCGTCGCACGTTCTACCAATTCGGGCCGTGGAGCCCGACTGTGGCTGCAAGAGTTCTGAATAAGCACGGCAAAGCATGCGGCAGGGCTGCCACTGATTAGCCGACACTCGGATGGAATTGTTTATATTACTACATTATATACATATATTTTATATACAATACATTTTATCCGCTTTGGATTTTCCCATAACCTGTATCTGGCCTAAATTTCGTAGAATCACTTCGAAACATTTCCACAAAATAAAATCATATTCCTTCCGATATTTGGATCGTAAAAGAGGTCTGTAAGGTCACGACTTTATGCGTTTTAGTACTTAGTACTTACTTGTATGCATCATAAGATAAATATTTAGGTCACATTTTTTCCTCGAGTCCAACCTTGCATTACAAATCCATTTTTGGTCAGCGTAAATAATCACGTTGAACTGATTCTTTAAGTATATAATGACTTAATAAGTATATCTGTAAATTACTGCGTAAGTACATATGTATCAATCTACTTGATCAATGACAGCTCACAAACTAATTCAAATTAGGCTTATCATTTATGTAATAGGTAACTAATCAGCTATATATATATATAAATAAATTGTCATCCATATACCTAATAAAATATTTAATGTCTACATACTTTTTTTTACATGAGATAGGCTCACGCTTGACTACAACTTGCCTGATGTTAGCAATGCTATTATCGAATTTATATCATATAAGTAATGATAAATAAAGTGTCGAATACCTGATAACAGTGCATAGTTAGTGTCTTACTGCGATTAATAAAATTGTCTCATTTAATTTTACATTTAAAGTTTATTTTTTATTTTATTTTTTCAGCAGATGCCAGCCCTGTTCATCTGATTCATTTTCAAACGTCTCATTTCAATTATTGAAGCAACATTGTCATTTTCTAAGGAAACTTGTCAAGGTGTCACAAACACGCTAAAAACAATGACAAAATGACAGCTTATTATCGCAATTATGTACTATATTATGTACTTAATTTAGTCGTAGTCAGTTTTGACCTTTGAACTAGTACATAGATTGATGTACATAGGTAGGTACATATTTATATTTTGAGTTACGTGATTATTTGTGTGTGTGTACCTGTAGAGCATTATGTATCACATACGTATTTACATGAAAGTCAAGGTGTGTTTAATGGTATGTTTGTTCGTAATTCAAACAAGAAGAGCGACGGATTACTGAAAATTTTGTCATGAAGATACTAAGGGAACTACAATACTGAAAAATATTGCGGAAAATGTTAAAGCTAAGCAAAATAAAATTAGCAGTAGAAACTAAAAGCTAAGTAGTACAGGAAAAAATAGTGAAATGCGTGCTCGATAGAAAGTATTGATATTTATTATTGTCAATGCCGAGCTGTAGTGGCTTTCAAGTTTAGATTTACACTCAGATTTGAACTTAATAAAAGTTTTTAATGTGTACCTACTAGGTACCTGCAGGTAATTATTTCAAGTTACAATAATATCTAATATCATAAGAGCGAAAGTGTTGGTCTGCTTGGCCGTTTCTACGTCGCAACCAAGCGACGTATCATCATCATTTTTGGTATGATCATAGTACAAAGTCATCCACAGCATTTTTTTCCCTAAACGCGACCAAAGCCGCATGCAACCATTAATTTCGTCACATAAATCTTTAGCGTGTATTTAGGACCGACATTTGTATGTTGTATGTAACCTACGAGTATGCGTTTGGCGTGAAATGGTGTGTATTTGTTTATGCAAACCCACGTTGTTTATTATCTTACAGCTTTATCACTAAATGCAATCTGTTCCAGGCTACCAATACCTATCAGTGTCAAGGGTCGCATTCCATTTCACTACCAATCCGATCAAGTTAAAGTTCATTGTCAGAGAAAGTAAGATTATTATTTATAGAAGCCTTACCTTAAAGTTTACGAAAGGTTATATCACTACAATACAATACAACTTTATTGCACACCAAATAATATAAATTAACATAATAAAAGGACTTCAACTATAGATGTATGTACAAGAGGGCGGCCTCATGATCTTATATAATAATATAGGTACATAATGTTATATCACTGTTGATTTAACCAGCTTTTAAAAAAAGACTTTTTTAATTTTGTTTTTATTTAAGCACAATTAAACTGCTATCTACAACAATCTAAATACATACCTACATATATTCGAAACAAAATTTGAGTGAATCTGTGATTCTTTCTTCCCGAACATGCGCCATCGTTGATTATGACATGAGATTGGGAATAAATGAATTAATGTAAAAAAATCCGTTCCAGAAGGGAACAAGCAAGTGACGGCCAAAGTGGCGGGAATGAGAACATCATTTAAACAAACAGTTACACAATTGTATAAAATTACTTAGCTCAGAAAGTCAGCTATGCCCAGTCTGGCTGGACATCTGTCTGGACGCCACCGTCTCCTGCATAGGATTTTTTTTACTTTCACTATGATTTTTACATAATAAACGCATTTAGGGCACAAATTTTACGCGCGTTATTTAGAGAACAAAATTAGGAAAATACAATTTAAATCCCAAAATCGAGGTGCCGAACAATGACCCGCCGAGATCCCGAAAATTGGTAGCGAAGACTGCCCTCCCCTCCTCTTCAAGCCCTTGTTAATTTTTTGTAGACTTACAAAATGTGTTCCATAAACTACTGTAGTAAATAGTTTTCTGTCGACTTTTGACTGATATATGTTCTGCACTTTTGCTTAGTAATAGTTCAAGTACTTTTCTAGTGAATTCTATTTTTCGACACTCCAAAGCTCATGCTTTATCGTTCTAAAAATTCGAAAAAAAAAAAAATGGGCACGTCTTGGGTCCAATTCACTTTTTAAGGTTTATTAGTACGACTTTCTTTATTAACTTTAAACCATGTCAGACGCCCTTAGGGCTGAAAAGCTCTGACACCCGAATTAGCTACTCCCTTACGAACTTATACCTATTTCACTTACTTACTTATTTACTAACTTTAATAAGTATATCTAAGTTACAATTGATAAGTTTGCGTTTGACCGTTGCTTTGGCCACAACTAGTTCTAGGTTGGGCAATTTTGTGACCTAAAATTTTGTACTGTTTTAAGAAAAAAGTGACTCATCCAAAAAGTTCCACATATTTATTTCATCACGAAAAATTATGAGTCCTAATTTGTAGAATATCTACCATGAAACTGATTTCTTTTTCATCTTCCCGGGTCTTATCTTTTGTAACACCGTGTGAAAAGTCTCGACACCAGAGCTAGCCACTCTCATACGGTATTACACCACATAACTCACATACATCAATAACTCCTTTTTTTGAAGTCGGTTAAAAATTACTAGCAATGCGTTACTCGGTTAATTCTTGGAATCAAAATTTGCCCTTTAATTGATCCTGAATTTAAACGATTTCTTTATAACATTTTATAATATACGCTTCAGCCGTCTGAGTGTAAAATGCATACAAGCATACACACTATACTAGCAAAATTGTCTTTATTTGTGAGATGCGTTGGGAAGTGGGATGCGATAATTATAATCAATGTCCAATAAAATACAACAATGAAACATTAATTTAATAAACATATAAACTTTATAAGGAAATGGACAAAAAAGTATTTTAAATATATAATGCTTTCAATACATATAATAAAGCTGAAGAGGGTCGAAAGTCTGAAATTGAAGATATTTAAAATGTTTGAGGATACTTCGAATAGATAGCAGAACACGTTCCAGCAATTTCCCTGATTTTTTGTCTGTTTGTCTGTTTATTTATCATCATGATTTTTTATATGTAGTTAGTATGAGGTCTTAGGAGTGTCATAGGCTACTTTTTATCCTGAAATAATGCGAGCGCAGCCGCGGGCGTCCACTAGTATACTATAAAATTATATAGCTAACAAACTACAGTTACAAACAATGAAAATTTCAGAGATCGTATCTGGGATTTTCACACATTTTTGTGTCTTATACATACCTGCCTATATCCTTGTTGATAAAATATAATACCTATCTGGCATACCTTTTTTTTTTTTTTTTTTTTTTTTTTTTTTTTTTTATGCCAGGGGGAAATCTTCATAGATCCCCGACCATGGGAATATGGTCAGGGTATGTGAGATTCTTACTCACTAAAACCCCCTCTAACCCATCCCTTGTGCTTTGCTCTGGAGGATCTGGGACTTCTGCAGGGAATACAACCAGAAAACCACCAGCACACCGTAATTGAAAACACTTCTCTGGGTTTCTCTTCCAGGCTTACAGTGTCTGGCACTGCTTTCACCTCTGGGCTCGCTTGCATCTTGGTGACCAATATCCCTTTAGACCTAAGGACTTTGGCTTATCAGTCAACCAGCGAAGCCCTGGCTCCTCCTTTTAGTCGGCTCTTACGACAGGCAGGGGCTACCGGAACAGTATTCTATTCTACCCCGGTTCCAGGGTCAAGGGGGCAATCTCCTTCACCACCCTCTTGTCGTCTCATTGAAGCATTGTTAGCTCTATCTCTTTCTCGACCGGCAATTTCTTTTTTCGAAATCACTTCTTCGCAGAACTCTACCACTGCTTTCCAGGCTAATTTATCTGCCAACATTTTCACTATTAGAGTGCTCGGAGTCAGGTCTAGTCCAATAACACTTACCAGAGCTTGTCGTTCCATCCTCCATGCTGGGCATGCGTCCAGAGTATGTTGCGCGCAGTCTGTAGCCACCTCACAATGCTGACAAAGAGAGGTAGTCGCTCGCTTTATTTTGTGTAGAAATGCACCAAAACATCCGTGTCCAGTCAGAACCTGAGTGAAACGAAACGTTACGCGCTCTTTTCTGCCTAACCATGAGTGAAAAGTCGGCAGAATAGCTTCTACTGCCCTCTGTTGTGAGACCTGTGGCGCGACTAGACTCTGCCGCCATCTTTCTAGGGCCATATCGTTTTCATCTTTGCGCATCTGCGACCAAGAAAGAGGATCGCCGTCTCCTTGATGCAGCCGCTGGTATATACGGGCATCCATATCTGCAAGAATATCCATAGGAGGAAATCTTGCAATGAGTGTTGCTGCCTCAAAAGAGATGGTGCGATATCCCCTTGCTATTCTGATAGCCACCAATCTTTGAACACTCCTAAGTTTGGCTTGGTTGCGTTTAATTTGCAGCCTTGATGACCATACTGGGGCACCGTAGAGGGCCATAGACCGTATCACACCTGCGTATAACCGACGAACTTCTTCGCTTGGTCCTCCAAGATTTGGAAGCAGCCTATGCAATGCACCTGCTATTTTTTTGATTCGGGGGACAATGCGCGTAAAGTGTTCATCGAATCTCCAGTGGCTATCCAGGGTAAGTCCAAGATATTTTAGAAATTTCCCAACCTCCACTTCAATATCTCCGACTCTTATCACGGCTGTACCAGGGTCATTTCCTCGCCTATGCTTGTGGAACCACAGGGCTTCTGTTTTATGAGGAGCCGTCTGGAGACCCATTGCGTGGATGTGGCCAACGACACTCGCTACTCCAGTCTCGGCGAGTTGAAGTGTCTCGCTAAAGGTTAGCCCTTCGGCTAGTACCAAGGTGTCGTCACAATAACAAACCAAGTTAACACCTTTGGGCAGCTCCTTTCTGAGAACCGCGTCGTAGGCCAGGTTCCAAAGAAGAGGACCCAGAACGGACCCCTGCGGTACCCCGCAGAACATTTCTCTAGTGTGAAGGACACCGTCTTTGCCAATATACTGTATGGACCTGTCCTTGAAATATTCTTCCACGATTTGTCGCAAGTAAGTAGGAATATCGTGATACATGAGCGCTTCCTGTATTGTGTTCCATGGGAGTGAATTGAAAGCGTTCACGATATCAAGACTCACTGCAATTGATTTTCTTCCCTTTGCCGTTGCATTTTCACACAGCTCACGTACGCGTAAAATTGCATCTACTGTTGATCTACCACGTCTGAAACCAAATTGGTGCTTAGAAATATTTGGCCCTTTTTGTTGTAAGTGCCTGGTGATGCGACCAGCTATTACCCTTTCGAATAACTTTCCGGATTCATCCAAAAGGCAAATGGGCCGGTAGGCAGAGGGAGAGTCTGCAGGCCTTCCTGCCTTCTTCAGTAGCACCAATTTGGCTTTTTTCCAATTTTTTGGGAAGACAGCGTTACGGAGACAACTCGTAAACAATGCCTTAAGTCTATCCCTGAGTTTAACGGAGAGCGCAATTCCCAAAGCTTTGCCCGAAATTCCGTCTGGCCCTGGGGCCGTATTACGTGATTTCAGTTTCTTGATGGCAATACTGAGCTCATCGTCCGACACATCATACTCGTTTGACCACTCTACCATTTCGTTTTGGACAGTAGTTGGAACTCTATTAACATCTTTAGGGAAGAGAGCATCGACCACCGTTTCGACAAAAGTTATGTCTAATGTCTCAGTTAGGGGAGGCACCCATGGGCGTAGCTTTCCAAGAACGGTTTTATAGGGCCTTCCCCAGGGGTCTCTGTCTAGGCTATCGAGCAACTCTATATGAGATCGAGTTCGTGCTTCGCTCATAGCGTCGTGCAGTACTCGAACGCTTCTTCGAAATGCTACGTATAATCCCAAGGTTTCTTCTTCTAATGTATTACGTCGCCTGCGAGATCTGGTATATTCTCGCCTATTACTATTACAAGTTTCTCGCAGCAACGCAATATCGTCTGTCCACCACGGTACAGCGTCACCTTTAGTTGCTTTTGCGCGGGGCATCGAAGCGTCGCAGATCGTAATCATTGCCTTACTGAACCAAGCAGCTTCGGTTTCAGGATTATTTAAGTCTGCTTCGCTACATTTTCCCCAAGACATGGCGATTGCTGCCGCTTCTAGCAAATCTTTGTCTAGTTTTTTAAGCGACCATCTCCGATAAACGTTGCTATTGCTACGCCTATGGTTTGATGGGTGAAAAGCTAGATTGAAGAATATATATCTATGATCAGAGAAAGTATAAATATTTTCTTCCACTCTCCAGTTTGTCACCATACGAGCAGCTAGTGAGTTTGCCCAAGTCAAGTCTACGATCGACTCCCCTTGCCACCGAACACAAGTACTGACTGAGCCCTGATTTATTAGGATGAGGTCCGTAGATGCTGCCCATTCTGCCAACTTGCGACCTTTTGCATTATCGCGGTTAGATCCCCATTCGCGTGAGTGAGCATTGAAATCACCAAGCGCAATAGTAGGACGTGGATGACATCTACGTATGCAGTTTCCCACCATCTCCAGATAGCACTCGTATTCGACAGCGTTACAGTTGGGCGAGATGTAACAAGCCACAAATGCAATCAAGCCCCATTCTATTGCTACAAAACCGCTGCCCGTCTCTAGAAGCGAGCAAGGCACATTGTCTCCCCAGTAAATTGCTACCGTATTGGTTTGGTCGCCAAACCAGCGTGGATGGTCTAATATGCAATACGGTTCGGCTATGATTGCGACAGATACGCGTCTTTCTGAAACGGTTTGCAACAAAAGATCCTGCGCGTCTTTACAGTGGTTTAAGTTACTTTGTAAAATACCTACTAACTGATCCGTTGTGACGACACTTTTTCAACCTCAGCTTGACATTGACCTGACTGTTCCATTGCCATAGAATACTCTGGAATGTCTTCTGCATTTTTAGGAGGTTGGTTCTCTCCTATTTCACCTCTTTGTGGTTTTTTACTTTTTGGTAAGGTACATCTTTTGCCACCCATTCGATGGTCAGAAGGTAGGTTATGAGCAGTGCACAGCGGACATTTTGCTGGCCGGTTGCATTGACTTGCATTGTGACCATGCTCGCCACATGCGTAGCACTGCTTGCTCCTATCCGTCTCGCTGGTACACATACTACGCACGTGGCCTGTTTCTAGGCATCTGAAGCACTGTAACGGTCTTGCAGCTAGGGCTTCGACTCGCGCTGATACCCAACCAATAAGAATATGTTTAGCAGCTACTAATTTCTTAGCTATTGTTAGGGGACAACGTGCCCAAGTAGATCCTAGCCTATTCTTATTGCGACGAATTTCACTAACTTTAACATCCACAGGTGAACATAAGCCTGCTTTGACGATTGCATCAACCACATCTTGAGGAGTCACAGAATCGTCAAGGTCTAACACTCTTAGTTCACCCATTTTAGTTGGTCTTCCAACCCTTACATCCAGATCCTTCAAAGTTTCGCGCATCTTGTTTGCTAAAACGTCAGCTTTAGAAGCACAGTCATTTCCAGAAACCTCTAATATCATACCCCCTGTAATTGAACGCTTTGGACGAACTCCTTCTATTCCATAGTCTGTAACATCTATACCTTCTCGGGCTACCTGCATAACCTTTGCGTAGGATTCTTCAGATCCTGGTAGAACTGTCAAGGTTATTACAGCCGTCTTTGGCGTTCGTGCTACCTTTGTCTTCCCTGCCTTATGATTAGGCTCTTGTCCTCGACCTTGTTCATTATTTTCAGTTTTGGACTTTTTCTTCTTTTTCGACTTTTTCTTTACCACCTCGATCCATGCGCTCGTTGGTTTCGAAACCTCGGTTGTGTCCAAGAGGATTGGTTCACCCACTCGTTCCGGAACATTAGAAGGATCTTGTTTTTGTCGCTGAATTTTGCCTCGTTTTGGTTTTGGCTGTTCTGTAAGAGAACTAGCGGAGTTTGGTTCCACAGCGTCTTTTGCATGTAGACCCTGTTTAAACGTCTTAAGTTTTCGGTCCATCAACATACCAATGCGTTGCATGAACTGATCTTCCCACTCTGAATTCCCAATCGTAGCTTGTGATGTCCTTGAGTCCTTTGTTTGCGAAACGCTCTGGCGACGCATGCCTTGGAGCTCATTGGCAAGTTTCTCAAAATTGGAAGTTAACTCCGCCATTTTTTGACGCAATTCAGCATTTTGCCATTCCAGACGTTTTAAATGAGCATTGCTTTCGGTGCGATATGTCATCTCTAGAGAGGCAGCTTCAATGTTTCTGGCTGCCAAATGTAGATTGTAATAATAACTCCCTCTTAGGTTGCCGGCTTTATCCGCAACACTTGCAATCTCAGCGACCTGCTTTTTCATAAAATCAGCTAGGTCATCGGTTGCACACTCTTTCATATCTTTTTCTAAACTTTTCAAAGATGGCAGTTTGCTTTTCCTCGTTTTGGTAGGTGATTTAGACTTATCGTTTTCTTCGTCTAATTTTCCTTCCTCTTCTCTTCTCTTCATGAACACTGTTCTCTTCGAGCATGGCTGAACTCCTTCAGCCAAGCTTCTACCTTTCCTTTTTCTACTCGAACTTAGCGAAGAAGTAGAAGACAATGATAGGACTGACCCATCAGATTCTTCTCCTTCGCTAAACTTCGAAGCAATTCCCCTTTGTTGTGGTTGTATAAAACCATCGCTTTGTTTCTGAGTAAGTAAGTTACTCAAAACAGCTTCCTTTTCATTTGGACCCACTGGACCCTGACTTCCTTTTCCTCCTTCTACATCATTTTGGTTTTTTATAGAATCATTTGACATATTGGTTCCCACGAGATTAGGGCATGTATAACGTCCATTCGAGTAGAGGCCCCAGTACCCGAGTAAGCCTTTAGGAATTTATATTCCGCCACGGGGGTCGGCCGGTACCCTGGCGGAGTCCCGCACTTACGACTGAATTGGCACATCATGGGGGAGGGGGGTCGATCAGCAGCGCGCTGAGCACTGGTGTCCCCCATGACATGCCATTACCTGTCAGCCATACATCTCCTCGCGGTGCGTCGCCGCTTAAGATTCAGGGTTATTATTTTATAGAGGTTGTCTTCCTCTCGGTCCGGGCGGCTAAGCCGAGACCCTCAGTCCCACTAGCGGCACGAATCTCAAATTGCCATCTAGTGGGGTTCCGAGTTCGACGCCATATCTTTCCGACAGTACTTTCAGTACAAGCCAGATGCGTCCCTCTTTACTCCTTCCCTCAAGGCTTCCTGACACGTTGGCCATCGGTGTGCAACAATAAAACAGTATATTTCACTGTTGCACACCGAGTTACCGGGGGGCACCACGTGGAGGTGTGCCTCGGAATTGGAGTTACTGACTTGACTCAAGGCATATCGAAACATTGACAACCAATATTGCGAAGTACCTCGCGAAAATCAGCAATTCCCTTTACCCCCCTATCTGGCATACCTATATCACTCTTTATAGAATATCTAATATTTTTCGAGAGAATCGCGAATTTAAGAGCGTGAGAAGAAACTACTTCATCTCTTGTTAGACAAAATATCATTGGACATAATACAATACAATACAATATATCTTTATTGCACACCAAAATAAATGAATTACAATAAAAGGACTTAAACTAAAAATAATGTACAAGTGGGCGGCCTTATCACCTTGAGTGACATAATAACACGAAAAAACAATAAGTGCGGCTAATCTATATCTTCTATCTATCTATACATCAATTAAAGCTGAAGATGGTCAAAAACCTGAACATAAAATATATAAGAAAAGAAGTGGTTTGGGTATAGGTACTTTAATAATAATAATAATATGTCTTTATTTCAGACAGCAGGGTCCATAGGAAGGTTAGTTTAGTATTAGGTTTTTAAATCCATAACAGTATACGTTTCAGCCGTTGGTAGCCGAACTTTTGTCTGTTTATCTGTTTGTCTATTTATTTAAAAGCTCATAACGCATAAATGGCTTAACGGATCATCATGATTTTTGGTATGTGGGTAGTATGAGGTCTTAGAAGTGTCATAGGCTACTTTTTATCCCAAAATAATACGAACGAAACCGCGGGCGTCCTATAGTTATAAATAATGGAATAGTCTATTTAAACCATACAATTAAAAGATTTATGTTTTAACAACGCAAGTTTGTGAGTGCGTGTGTGTATGTTTGTTACTTCTTCACAAAACGTCAGGAATTTTGGACTTTTTAGGGTGGAATTTGGTATGGGGATAGATTAAATCCCGAATTAACACATAGGTACTTACTTTCATACCGGATAAAGGCAGGTAACACCGCAGGGTTCCAATACTTACAGATAATATCATTGATTAAAGTTCTTGTTAAATATAGTTGCTTCTTCTTACCTTGTTATTCTCACCACTGGCGTTTATTTACAAAAAATCAAGGTAAGTTAAATTAAATGTTTAAATTTAGTTTAATGTAATGTTCAATCATTATTTTATTTAACTAATTCTATGCTGTAAATTCCGTGGAAGGACTTTTGATGGAAGACGTTTTCTAAATACTTATACAAAAAAGCGCCAAACCCGAGAGGGGCGCCAATATCTGAATTTGATCACACAGCGGTCTTAGAGGAATATCTCTTTTATATCTTGGTTTTGTTAAAATGCTGATACATGTGTAAGAATTTTTATCTCTCTCTATATATGCGCCAAGGAGTATGTTGTCCGATTGCCCGGTTTACTTTTAAATCGAAAAAATAACCTGTTTCACACAAAAAGTTTAACGCCCCCTGAAATCAAATAGTTTTTAGTTATCAACCAGAAACCAGCAAAAATATTGAGGTGTTGGATAAGTATCAGAAAGAACTCGAACTTATTGAAAACCTTAGAGCCTTGTTTTTTAAGTTATGTAATTTTGCGTTAGCTATTTTTGGACAAGTGCTACATCATCCGCCATCTAGTTTTTTAACTAAAAATCAATCTACAACTACCACTTAATAGTACAGCTATTCGGTAACAGGTGGCAGTAAAAAGAAACATACTACCTCGCAGTACAATAATTCGCTAACAGATGGCAGACTTAATTGACTACTTACCAGTGAATGACGCTGTATAAAACTGAATGAAATGTAATCTTATCTTTAAAGTTTTTACAAAATTTATTATAATGCGTGAAAATCTGTATAGGTATGTGTTTTTAGAAAAATCAAGAACATGATATCCATAGTAGCCTCATTTTTTTATCTAATATCCGAACACAATTTGATATGTCAAATTTGACAGTATTCAAAGTATTGCAAGTAAAAATTTGTTTTCCAATTATACTAGTACTTTTATTAGCAACGGGAAATGTCTAATTCATTAAATGTTAGGTTCTTACTTTTATTAGCAACGGGAAATATCAAATTCATTAAATATTAGGTTTTTTTATATTAAGCCTATTAAGGTACCTATATAACTACAAAGTCCAATTCTAAAGCATTATGTTAACTACAAAAAAATACACACTCACAGGCTGCTTTTATCCCGGAAAAATCAAACAGTTCACTGACAAGTGACATAGAACTTATTAATTTTACTTTAAAAAAAACCGACCAAAATATCTACCGGTTTCTTGTTACCGGTTACTTATTGTATAATTTTACCTTGCATTTGTTTGATTATTATGTGTACCAAATTCATTGAGAGTAAATATTTATGTATAGGAATACCATAACACATTTGCTTAATGTGTAATATTCAATCATTTACTTATGTTTATAGTATGTACTCGATATACCTACCTAAATTATAAATTAAAGATTCATAAAGCTGTGGTTATTTTTAGATTTGATATGGCAGCACTGCTTGACAGTGCCAGCCCACTCCTCGGTAACGAACGGCTGTGTTTTGTAAAGTTTGTAAACTTATTTTGAACAACGGAATTGTGTGGAAGACGAGATCCGTGATTGTTGCTGTTAGCTAATCACCGTGTAAAAAGACAAAAGTTTACACTTTCGCAATTAGCTATTTGCAACGCGTCGTTAGTGCCTTGTTAAATTATAAAACAACTTTGTATCTGCAGTGACTGTTATGCCTTTGGACTGGCCGTGATAAAAATAAACAAGTTTAAAATTTCTAACATGTGTAATGTTACTGTAGTTTGTTATCGTTACAGCTACATATCAAACCAAAATTTGTGAAATTAGAGTGAAACGTGAGCGTGTGTTATCAAAAATGTCGTCAGTTTTAAATAATTCAGCGGAAGAATGATATCTCATCCTATAAACAGAGTGCAGGCAATTAAAAGCAAATTCGAGAACTTGAGCAACGACACCGCGCCGATAAAGCAACAACATTCACAGTTGTATAAGTTTAGAAATGACTTCGATGGCCAGGGCAACAAGGAAACATCGCGGCAAATCGACGATAAATTTGCCTATAATAAGGTGAGTGAAACCGAAACGGATTCCAGTGATGACTATACAGCGAAGCCAAACGCAAGTGCATTGTACAAAATTGACGTAAAACGGAGTGCCAGTGATACAAAATCTATATTGTCCCGGCAAGTGAGTGATCCAGGAAAAAAATTGCACCGGTCACATGCATTTCGCTGTGACAGAAGCCAAAAACTGAACAGCCCAAAACGGCACGGCAGTTGTAACGGCAGATCAGAGACCAGCGAGTTTTTGAAAATGGAGCGGAAGCTAAGCAAAGACAGACTCAAGAAGTTGGGCAATGTCCTGGAACAGCAAATGAAAAAAGAAAATTTTATTCCATTCCATCCTGAAAAGGAAATTATAATAGGTGTGGTCAAAGAGGTGAGCCCACTGAGGTCTGTACCTGATGAAAATGTGCCTCCTCATATACTGGCTCAATATGCTCAGGTTGTAAAACCAAAAAAACATGATGACAAACAGGAAGTGATGACTGATAGTGGAGTGAGTTCAGAGACTGAAAACTTGGAAGAAGACAAAAGTGGCAGAGTTAAGAAGATCATGAGCCAATTTGAGAGTATAGAAAGAATACCTGAACCTGTTAATGTGAGTTCAGAAGAACCAGAAACTAAAACAAATTTAGATAATATGGAAGATCTAGCAGGCTCCAGTGAAACAATGAAATTAGAACGTAAAAACCCACACCTAAAGCTCACTGACACTCTCAAGAAAGCTTTAAAACAACCCCTACCTCCAGGCCCTCCGCCTAAAAAGCCTCCTCGAACTTTCAACCCAGCCGATGTTAAAGAAAAAGAAAAAAGCGACACTAAACGTAAACTAGAAAAACTGGAACAAGTTCTCATGAAACGTGAATCAAAAAAGGAGAACACAGATAAAAATATCTATGATATTGCAGAGGAAAATCTAAGCCCCAGTCACCCAAAGGAAATACATTATCTATGCACTGAAATCTTAGATATAACACAGAGGACACTGCTGCCTAATCAGAATCAATCAAATGAATCACCTCTGAAAAGTTGCTTGAATAAATTAAACTGTGTTGCAAACCAATCCATGTCTTCCTTACCATATACAAGGCTAAGTGCCGGCTTTGATCCCAACTGCGACACTTTAAAAAACATCTGCTCATGTAGTAAAGATAGCCTTGATAAAGAAACCTCACCACTACGCACATTCATGAGCGAAAAATGCTCAAAATGTCACCTCAATGATGATAAGGATGATGGGTTCAAATGCCATCTGAACTGCAAATGTCGCACTGAGAAATCTGCATTCTTCATTGATGATCATATCTATGATGAACCATACGTAGGTGATGAAGTGAAGGAAATAAATGGATATGGTGAAGTGAAAAAAAGTGATAAAAGTGTTTATGGGACTTTGAACAATGTGAAAAGCAGTGTCAGCAAAAGTATGGAGGAATTGCATTTGAAAAAAGATTTGGTAAGTTTTTGATTATTCTAACTAAGTAATATCATATTGTACTATTTAGCCATCAATATACTTAGGTAATATTTAATATGATTATGATTTATGAATGAGGTATCATATATGTACATATTACTTACTTATTATATAATGTATCTATTATTGCATGGATATAGTAGTAGGTATATAATGAGGTACTTACCTATATGGGTGGAATAATTTCTGTTCTGGTTATGACTTATTTTATTTACCTACTTAACCAAAATAACAAAGAAGGAAAATCATGTGACAATACATTAAACCTAAATGGAAAATCCTATTTAGTTATTGACAAAATGATTTTAGTTAGGTAATTAATAAATTACATCTATTAGTATGTTTACAGTGCAGTTAAAAAGTAACAATTAAGTTTACAAAAAATACAGTTACTTTAATAAATTTGAGTGTGTACTAAGAACTAAGTAACTACTTAAAATACTTAAATAAGTACTTAGTTACTTGAAGTACCTACTTAAAATATCTACATTTTGAAACTACTTCAAGGGTGAAGTTAGTAAAAGAAAAAAAATAGACTAGGTAACATTTGGATGATATCATCCAGTCTTTTCATCTGAATTTAATTTTTACTTTCTTGCATCCATCTTTTAAATGAATATATTCTTACTTTTGTAAATAATCATGTAAGTGTGCTTCTATTTATTCTTCTATCACCCCAAAATCTAAGTAAAAAAAATTAAATAATCATTTTAGTTTTTTGTTATGTTGATAATATACTTAGGCTCCCAAGAGTGACATAGACTACTTAACAGCTTAACACAAATATTACCTATACCTATAATGTTTTTAGTTTAATGAGTGACAATATTCACTGTCCTATATCTCTTTTTGAATCACATTTCTTCATGACTGAGGTAACTCCCCCGCAGAATTATAATGTCAGGGGACTTCTCTTGGGCAGATACATCATGGTGGGTGCCCAGGTCCTTCCACAGAAGACACATGTCCTCAAATAAGTCCTAAACCTGGAGTAACAACTGATTTAAACCAACATAACTATAACATTATGTGTGTCATTACCTCCAAGTACATTGCACTGTATCTCAGAATATCTCTAAATTGTGTTTGTATGTGAGTCACCCTTCCCACGGTTAAATTAGTTTGATTGTAACACCTACACACTATTTTGTCTTGCCCTGAATAACTGTAAACTAGATGGATAGGTAATTCGGGTGTGACCTGGTTTTGTTTATTTGATACTGTTCAATTGAAAGGTTGTACCTATAGCTGATTTGAACAAAGTAGAACTAGGACCACATTCAATTCACTTATTATCCAGCATCAGCAGCTGTCATATTAGACGCTATGGCGTAACTTTGTGTACAATAGCATTTTTTTTATTACCTATGCTGTCCCATTCTCGGCGGATAGCCGCCTCACGCCAGTCACTCCAAAACTGGTCGAGATCGCGACGCCAGCGGGTGTTGGGCCTACCTCGACTACGACACGGACGCCCCTGGGGTTCCCACTGCGTCACGATCCCAGCCCAGCGTTCGGGGTGCATGCGACACACGTGACAAAAGATCTAAGTAAATAAATAATTATTTTGACAATAGCATTAAACTTATAAAACCAACTAACTGATACCTCGGGGCACATATTATTTTTTTTAGAAAATTGTATGTAGGTATGCAAGTATGAATAAATAAATAAAAAAAACCCTTCTTTTGCAACTAAATCTAGAAACTATTCTTATGTTTCTCAGAGCATCTTGTCTCTAAGAGCCAGTGAAGTAGATCGGTTGGAAGGACACACGACGCCGTCACGGTCGGCCGGGTGGGAACCCGGCGTGGATGCAACAGCTCTCGTGTAGGGACTCGGGAGGGCTTAGTTTGGAACTTTCTAGGAGGGATCTTTTGAAATGAAATAAGTAGTTTATTTGGAATCATGTCACGTTACATTCTCATAACTCTAATTAATAGGTATATGAGAGGGAAAGCACATTTCAAGATATACCTTGTCAACATTTTTATAAATATGTAGGTACTCGTAATTCATACATTTCTAATCATAGGAAAAAAATCAATTTTGAGATAGTTACCAATTTTAAAAGTTAATTTAAGTACTTATTTGTTTCATTACTAGAAGAAATACAATCTAAAACTAAAGAGTTATAATCAGTGATTAGGTTTCGGAGTTAAGTCAAGCGTGCAATAGATGGTCCAAAGATAACTCTCTTTCGAGCTCAAAAAATATGTACTTCTGGGTAGGTGATCGGCACCTTACTAACTATTTTTATCTTTATCTTCACTTTATGAAATACTTACTGCAACGATACATATATAACATTAAATCAAAAACAACTCAATCGTAAATTAGTTACTTACCTATCGTAGTAATTATTTTCGCTCATTTCCAAATAAGGTAGTTTATGAATAACAAATCATAAACTAATTCCTAACTCTGAAACAATGACAAAATATAATATGATAAAGATATTGCCTAATGACCTATTAATAGCAATATAGGTATTCTATTGATTGCTTATCCAAACAATTTTCTAGACTAAGTAAAGGCCCATTCACCCAGTCCCTTATCTTACGGTGTCGAAATAACTATTCGACCTCGAAGCACTTAGTACAGGTGTTAATATCTAGGTAATCATAGATAGTGCTAATAAAATGTTTTACTTCAATGCTATGACGAAAGAATATTGGGAGAAGTCTTATTTCTACGATCAAGCAATTTTTTAATTAGTTATTTTTTGAACTAGTTTAACTTATACCTACTAAAAAAAATATGTGACGAAGAAAATCTTAGCGCTCTTATCCGACAATTAGTTTTTGTAGTTTGTAGCTTATTCACTTACCTACTTACCTTATAAGGCAAGTTAAGTGTAAAACATTAGCATTACTGTTTGTATTTCCGACTTTTCGTAACATTTTACATAACACTAACTAGGTATTTTCTTAGTTTACAACTTGTCGGATTTTGATAAAAATCGGCACATCATTTCATCATTATTACCCGCAATATAAATAAATAAATAAATATTCCGGGACATTGCACACAGCGCCATCTAGCCTCACACTAAGCAAACGCTTGTGTCGTGGGTACTAGATAACGGAATATATGTTTGGTTCCCTGGTAATTAATCTCAATAAATCAAGAAGCTACAGCACAAATCGATACACGTAAATTATGTATCGAATACATTTTCTCTACAACACCGCTGTACAGAGTATATCATGTAACTTGCTAAATAGACCATGTACAATAATTACCTCGCAAAGTAAAAGTACGCACATACAAGAGAAAGTAGCAATTGAGTTTGACAGGTGACAAATGACAGATTAATTGCGAGTTCAGATGTCAGTTCGCGTTAGAATGCGCCGGCGCACGTTTTCCCACGGTTGAATTGTCAACGATGACATTTGGTTTTGTCCAATCGTTTTGCTTATCTCTTGTAAATACGAGTACTTAATAAATAGTTGAGCAATGTTGATGTAAACACTTCGTAATAAAAAACAACACATCTAAATGGATGACATCTATAGTTATAGTCCCCACGCTGTTACCTTTTTTACATTTGACAGTCCGGCATTTGACCACCAACAAATTGAAACGGCACCACAGAATAAACTACAGTGGCGACATCTGCACCACCGACTTTTTGGTGGACCCTAGTTTGACTCTCCTGAAACAGTACATGCGTTAAGTACTGGGGATAAAGAGTAGCAAAATAGTAATTCCTTATGTTAAGTACTTACCAAGGGTCTTATACATAATACAGCTAGGTATACCAATTTATCCACCACTCTGCAGTATTTCGAACGTAAAAAAGTTCAAGCTAAATCGGCTGAACAAACTTACTATTATGTATTTGTATTTTTACTACTGAGGACTTCATTTTCATAATATTTGTTAGAGTGATCAAATAGTTAGTCATCGTTAATGTTACAATAAATAATCGAACTGAAATTATAACTAGGTAGGTAGGTACTTAGGTACATTGCTTACCTACTTATTGTTTGTATTTCAATGCATACAATAAATAAGTAATGTTCCAAATAAGGTTTGTGAAATAACCTTTTAAACCTACACATATAATACTAGTGCGTGCTCGCGGCTTCGCTCGCATTAAGAAGCAAAACTTGGCTGTCCTATTTCACCCCTTTAAAGTGGCATTTCCAAAAATCCCTTCTTAGCGAATGCCTAAAACATAACATCTACCTGCATGCCAAATTTCAGCCCGATCCGTCCAGTACTTTGGGCTGTGCGTTGATAGATCACTATGTCAGTCAGTCAGTCACCTTTGAGTTTTATATATTTAGATTAATGCAATGCACAAAACAGGAAAATGTATCGGTGATCGGTTACCTTTACCGGTTTTTGACGTATGTACTTATGTAGATCATATTAATAAAGTTAATAATAACTTGCATTTTCGCACTACATTTCATGTTCTGCCCTAAGTAAGTTTGTATAAGAGTGGCAAACTCTAGTGTTAGAGGTTTCAAGCCGCCCTAAGGGTCTTTGAATTGCACTTACCTGCCTGTAATTTGTTGTTGTTTTATTTTTTATTTTTTACGTGGGTTAGGTTTACGTTTGAATACAGCCTGCCTGATGTTAGGTGTGCATTGCTGCAGCCTAGGGTGTAACACGTTTACCTAGAAGATACCTATTAACTCTGTTGTTGGTTCTTTTCGGTTGTTTAAGGCATGATAAATTATATTTTGCTAAATTATGTAAGTTAAGTCACGACAGAATGAGTGAGACGCAGTTAGTATCTTGTATTAATCTTTGTCTCAGTGATATTAACAATAAGTTAGTTTCGAGTAGTTACTTAGTAATTCATTATTAACTAGGTACCTATTACTTACTCACTTATGTTTTTTTAGCAGATTCTTGAATCTGTTAGTTAGTACTCGTCTAATTAACAGAAGACAAGGTCTAAAATTATAATAAACTGAATTTTGCTCTAGCAATAGGGTAAGTCAGGCATGTACATAGGTTATAATTTTGTATCGAATCTAAACATACCTGATACACGCACAATACAAGTTATGATATGATTACATTAGCTTGCAAGGCAGGATGTGAAACCGGCCGAGTCAAGGTGATATGCTTGGCCCGCTGTTTTATAAGGTGTATTACCTATATATTGTTTTGTTATTTTTTTGCGCGGACGTTTTAGTTTGAGAAGCTTCGTGCGTTTAAAACGTCTTTTAGGATCAAACAGACCGACTTACACGATTAATAAGTACCTAAGTAAGTGACAGTACCAAGATTTATTTAAGTTGACATATTGTATGATTACATACCTATTATTACCTATGTTTGACATGTTTTTAATAACAAAAATTTTCATTATGTTATTAATAAAACTTGACATTGTAACTTCTAAAATTTTATTAAAACTAAATGTTATAAATTCAATTTCACGAGATATTGTAATTTGTGTAGCATATTCTATGATATTAGTACTTATACCTATGTTACAACTTTACATTATCAATAAAGATTCTTTATCTTTATCTTTTATCTTTACATATAGAACAGATTTACTCTTCGCTCTGCTGATCGCATTTACAAGTAAGATTAGAAAAAGAAACACAAAAGAGTGAAAAGAGAGATAAGTACCTATATTATGACTCAATTAATAGGTACATGCAAGTTACGAAAATAGTAACAAACTTACTTATGGTTTTATTTGTCGTCACTTTATGAGAGGAAGGATAATGGAAAATATGCTTTAAATACCTACACAGCAACATTTTTTTTATATTATTTGACAATCATGGCATTAAAACTTGGAATACTTACTTAGATAAGTAATTTCTTAGTGTACGATTAAATTAATTATGTTTTAACTCAGAGTTTTGTTCAAAATAGTCCACGTTTTATTAAAATCGGTTTCACACAATCTATTTTGAGATAGTTCTGGATACTCATGCCTCATGCATTTCTCAAGACACGTTTAATTTTGTGTATGTATGGGCATTGAAGTCTGTTTATTTCTTTTAAATTAATTCTGGTTTCGAGCTCCAGGTGTCCAGTCCACATATCATAGTCACGGCTCGTTCTACTAACGTACAAAAACAAACCCGAATGCATATCACACCGTCCTTGAAGCAACTTGTTTGGAGTCACTCACTCGAACATCTGTCTAAAAGTAATTCGACGAGTTTTTTCCGTTTCGAAACGCTTTTGGGGAATTTCGACTGACAGAATTTTGGGGATTTTTGCGAGGAAATAGATATTTTAAAATATAAATCAGAATGATATCATTGTTTCGAGTTTAACTCGATATTATTAACGAAATAATGTTTTGGGAATTTTAATCTTGATGCTGTTTATCAATATGTAGTTTAACTACTTATATTATTATATATACGTAATAAATACGTTACAAAATTATTCATCGAGCATCATATTACACTGCCGACAAAGAAAAGTAGAGATTAACGATGAAGCTTAGAAATTGGAACTTTGTTCTTTAGATAATGTAGTAAACTAAACACATTTTGTTTTTTAAACCGAAACAGGCTTATTTTTTGACTAAAGCCTCACTGATGTTAAGCACCACTATAGTCGTAAGATGTAGCACGCTTGCCTAGAAGAAACCTATTTACTCTAGATTTGAAGACCCCTGGGTTATAATTTTCTGGGAACAGGGCTCCAGGTAGAGAGTTCCATAATCTCGCTGTCCTTACTACGAAGGTAGAAGCAAAGCGCTTCGAATAAATACTAATAAAGTTACAGACGGAAAGTCTAACAAAATGTTTTTAAAGTTTTTAAATCAAAACACTCAGCCACTTGATGAATAATTTTGTAATCAAAGCTAGATATTCGCAAACTTTATCGGTCACCAGCACGCATGATTAGATAAGAGTGCAACGGCACACTTATAACATAGACACCGGACAGAGTAGGTACTTGAACCAAGTGGCCATTTTACAAATTAGTTTTAAGTAGGTATAGCTACAACCTAATTCCCTCGTAAATAGAGTAAATGTAAATTTTACATTTTAGCCAATAAAGAAATGGAATTTGAAAAATAAACCGACTTAAGGTAGTCCCCTCATACAATTATACTTGTACATGCCCTTTATAGAAATACATACCTACTTACTTAGTTGTCTCAAAAACTACTGAATCGATATTGATGAAACTTACACTTGTTACTAGTATTCCTCATTTATAAGTCAGTAAACAAACATACTTTAAAATGTTATAAATAATAATAATAAATAATAAAAGTCATTTATTTCAGGCTTGTACCCATAAACTTAAACTTAAATTGAAACACTGTATAGGGGTGATACACTGTATAGGGGTGTCAAGATAAAATAAAATAAAATGCACATATGCGTAGATATGTGCGGTCACTTTTTGTTTCGGTCCATGTGAACAGATATCCAGCGCCTAAACACTGGATTCCGGACATCGTCAGAGACAGCCACAAGTATACTGTTGCCGGAACGGCGCGGCGGCGCATTCTTGATTCACGAAATTATGAGCACGTGTTTAGAAGGCTATTAATATTTACACTACATACTTACATTACATATAGGTACTTATATACCCAAACCTTATTCAATTACAACAATCAACAATGTCCCTCACAGTTGTAACACTTAAGTAACATTTTTTATACTTCTAGGCATAAGTAAGTACCTACCTAATTAAAGTTAGCAAATTTCTATTATCTTTAGAAAATCTGGTACTTACCTACTTACTTATGTTATTGTAAGTACGAGTACTTTACCTAAAACAACATTATATAACCCACGAACCAAAGCCTTACCCTGTCCGTGCAGTTCTAAAATAACTTGCCAAATTAGCATAAAGTTACCAAATCCATGCTTCAGTTGCGTCCAACTGTTTGTAAACTGGTATAAAGCACGCAAAAATCACAGGTTCCACTTCTTCTTATATAATACAAATTACTTTATATACGACTAGTGGGTGCGCGTGGCTTCGCTCACATTAAGAAGTAAAACTTGCATCCCCTATTTCACCCCTTTAAAAGTGGCATTTCCAAAAATCCTTTCTTAGCGGATGCCTACGTCATAACATCTACCTTCATTCCAAATTTCAGCCCAATCCGTCCAGTGGTTTGGGCTGTGCGTTGATAGATCACTATATCAGTCAGTCAGTCAGTCACCTTTGAGTTTTATATAGTTATACTCGTATATAGATAATATAATCGTTACATAGATGTAAAGATTACCCACTTACAGAATACCGTTCTTAGCAGCACTGTTATTAAATGTTGAACTAGAATTCTGTAGACAATAGTTAGAACTGTTGTTTTGATTCTAACTTGTGTCGCATAAGGAGGCTTATTATTTATTTATTGCGAAGTAAAGTAGTAGGTATTTAGTGATGTAGCATTGTATTATATTATATAAACAAAGTAGCTGGTGGTCGATCGAAAATTATTGACCTAAATTTTCTAAATTACTTAGGTACTTACTTAGTTTAGCTTAGCCACCGGAAGAATCAAATCTAAGTACAGGTTTAGGTTCAGTAGCGTCTAGTTAAAAGGAATACGGTAAGGTTGTATTGTGAATAATTAAACAGCTATGTCCTTACATATTTCACTGATTTAGTTACTTAATTTTAGATACTTCAGTAGTTAGGTACCTAGTTAAAGTACTGCGGTCGCGAAACAAGAAAAAGATCACCGGGTTGTTTCAGCAACTCCATTTTGTAAGTCAAATTCAATTTCAGTAAGTACACTTTTTGACCGTACAGTTTTGTGTTGGTGTTGTTTCAGGTGACCTGATTGTCAAACACCTGATTATTACTCAAGTGTAAAAGTATCATCTACGATCGGACATTTGATGACCAAGATAATTAGTTCCTAGGTATATAATATAACGAATAACTTAAAAATCTTCGCTTTATTATCAGACCAAATTCTCAGGAATTAGTAACACCGTTTCCTATAGGAAGCTTTGCATACCGATACCACAATGACTTAGTTTCTCATGCTAGTTCTCTGTCAAATCTTTGCATTCTTATTACCTTAACTGTTTCCTTCCTGATCCCATTTCCTATGCGTGCCGATCGATTCTCATCTTTATTGCCAGTTTTTAGGGTTTCGTGTCTCAATAATGATGTAGGAACGTAGGTACTTCCTAATTATTTGTGTGTGCATTGACTGTTCCGTTAGCTTAGTTGGTAGTGGCTCTGCCTTCTAATCTAGGGGTGCGGGTTCGATTCTCGCATAACACAAGTAATTATGAATATAAAAATTTGTAATTAAGTACTTGTGTTGAGTCTGGTCGTTTCTATGTATAATAAGTATGTATTTAAAAAAGAAAAGTATATATATATATATATATGTGTTATATCCGTTATACCTACCCATGATACAAGCGTAAGCTTAGTATGAGGCTATACGGCGCTGTGTGATATGTCATGTGTGATATTATAGAAAACTAATAGTTATGTTGACATAGGGGGCACCACAGTTGGCATTTAATTCAAACGCAAGATGATCAACTCAAACTGTGAACTCAAGATGATGATATGAGATGTCAGCTAAGCTGAGAGCCATCAGTCATAATATACGTATCATCTTCGTCATGGGTTTTCGTTCGGATTTTCCCAGTTATGCATTTATAAAACTTGATTAATCTTGTTTTAATAAAAGATTATAAAGGCAAGTCGTTAGACCTCCATATTAAGTATTTGTTTCAATTGACACATATCACACATCACTTTAAAAAAGTTTTAAAAGAAGGAAACTTATATTTTGTTGACCATTTATTTAGTTACTTATGTGCTAACAAAACAGAACCCTCGTAAACAAAACAATGCTCTCACTTTGCTGATTTTATTCATGCATACTCTTTAACTGTGTGAAACTAACAGCATTCATTCATGTTAATTATTACTCCTGCATCTTGTATCACATACGATTTGAACTTTAACACAATAGCTATAGATTTCAAATTAAAATGAAGCAGCTCAATTACGAATCTAGTACTAACAGTAAGTACTCGTATAAATATTTGTATTCGATTTCATGCTTTAGTGTGTATGGAAATAAGTGTGATTATTGCGTAAGGTAGAAATAGCAGAAGAATTTGTTGACACAGTTGTGAAGAATTGAATGCGTCAAGAAAGATGGTTATTATAGGTGTGGGTTGTGGAGTTGTTCTGCGTAAAATGTGCGACGAACCATCTGTAGATGTCATGTTTTATTCTATAAGCGAAGAGGCCTTTTGGGTATACTTAGGTTTGGTATTTATTAGGTCTAAATATTATTTTAGTTTACTACTAGTTAGCATGCGATTTAACCATTGTCATGAGAATAGGAAAACGAACGAAAAAACTTGGAGCACTGAAATAATAAATTGTATCAAAAGATCAAAACCATTGAATTGAAAGAATTCACAATAGCTTGTTTGTAAGAATAGTATGAAGCGCAAAAGTGCGAGAGGCATAAAAGCGAGAGCTAGAATTTATGAGAAAGATAATAAAAGGACCCGATTTTGTCCGGGATTAGAAAAAAACAAAACAAAAAAATAGCTTTTTTATTGAATTAAGACTGTTATCCTAGAAATCTTTGAATAGTGTGGGTTTGTCGTTGTTAAATCGATGGACACATTTGGCAGGCTTCGACACTGCGACATTGGCTTCCATCCAAGGTTCAATAGGTACTCCCTTACTGTTATTTTGCTACAATAGAACTATTTTTGTTTACACAGACACGTAGAATCTAGGTTTATTTCTAGCATAAAGCAAAGTGATGGATAAACAAACACAAAAACAATATGTAGTCTGAATCTAAAAAAAAAAGACAATCACATCTTAACTAGTCCTAAATGCATACTTACTTACATGTATATATTTTAAAATTTATGCATTTCGGTAAAGTAACATCTTTAAAATATCATGGAAATTAAAATCTTAAAATTACTTAACCTACCTAACGACATAGACTTGCCTCACTATGGCCGTCATCTATAAAACGGCCTATAAAGTATTGCATCAGTAATCAACATCATCCTACGCACATTGCGTTAACTGAATGTTAGAAACTACCAAGAACTCGCTTTTTAGTGGTAGCAGCACTTTGGCTTTCGAGCAGGTCCTTCTCCTTAGTATATTCCTTATTACTAGGAGTCGCGACTCCCGCCCGCCAAATTTGGTAGGAGAGTTAGTGATCTTCTACTCGGACAGTGGACTACGGTTAGGGCATATTGCTCGCTTGCCCGCGAAACCATCGTAGTAGGTTTTTGTCGGTAGTGGAGTCTCATTAGCCACGAGTGCAGAGACGTGTAAATGCATTTCTTCCACGAAAAAAGGGAGTTCTCCTTGACACATACTCATATATTGTGGTAGGCGCCCAGGTGGTTCTTCCACGCATGACACACGTCCTCAAATTTTGTGCTCAAGAAGGTACTAAGTAACTACCTATATTGTTCTGTGTGCGAAGTGCATGTCCCGGCCAGAACTTGTTAGTTTCAGTTCTTATCCGCGTGCACAGTTATACCACACGGTCTCCAGCTAGGCATTTCATAGCGGTGACAGTTGTAGAGGCGTGATTGTTATCTCCGACCTTGTTTGTTGCAGTTGTGGCAATTTACTACTTGACGATGCACACATGATATAGGCGGTAAAATACGGACTATTTTTGACGCAGTTCTCTCGTGATGCAAATTTATGACGGATGCTTTATGTTGTTATTTGATGTAACTACTTGCTGTAATGTTTTCAATATAAATTTAATTCCTATTGAAATTTCTGATGATATACTTATGTAGTTGCTCTAGCAATATTTATCTCTCTATCTTTTAAGCCTTTGTGAATTTTTGTTTTTGAAATGAAAAGTTTTTATTCTGCAATCTCGCATTGGGTCAGCGGTTTGCGCTCCATAATAAGTCACAGTATCGTTTCTCATCAGGAGAATCGTAGTTTGTGCAATTCCATCTTATTTATATTTAAGATTCGTGAGAGATTTTGTCGCATAAATACTAGTACCTATAGATAGAAAAGTGCTTTCAATTCTTTAAAAATAACTTTAGTTACTGAGTACCTAAATAAGTTCGTATGGATGTAGCGAACTTTAGTATCAAGATTTTTCTATACGCCCGAAAATTCACTACCTCTGTTTAACTATTGCAATACTGTGATAATACATGTACGATAGTTAGATAGTATGTGGTTCCTAGCACTGGAATCGCTTATATTCTTATTCACTCTAAAGTTGTAAACGGTCCGAATCGATCGGTATTCGATCCCCGCACACTGGATGGGCGCAGAGGCGAAAGTGCACCTATTGTCTAATACAATTGCGTGTGGGCACGGCGAAAGTCACCGCGACCGAGGCGGAACATCGCTTCTTGCCATATTCGATATTGGTATATCGATTGGATTAGGCTTGAAGATGTGTGGGAACAAAATCGGCAGGGCATTGTCGGATATCTGTTTCTCCGAACCTGGTATTGTGGCCTTACTCTTAAAAAACTTTTTGTTTTAACTGTTATGCCTTATGTGCTTAGCAAATAAAGTACGAAGCAGCAAACTTTCCTGTGTTCCGAGTGTTGGTGAGGTGACACAACATAATTGAAAAAAATGTTACTCTCACTTAATTCCCTGAAAATTGCATCTGATTGAAATTACCCAAATCAGATAATAATTCCCTGGAAATTGCAACTGATTGAAAATACCAAAATCAGATAGTTCACTCTTTCAGTTCCATTTTAGACCACAATTATTGCTGCTTACCATCAGGCAAACGGTGGTCAAATGCACACCCGTTTAACTTAGTAAAAAAAGTTTTGGCTTCATGTAACTATAATAGTAACCAAAACAGACACGTTATATGACTTTATGCAAATTCCTTAACGCAATGTGATGTGAGACCAATTACACAAAGAATGGCCATTTCAAATCTTTTGTTGACCAAAGAGTGTTTCATTATCGGCCATTACCATACCAAAAGGCCGAATTCCAGAGTCTCTCGACTTGTGGTAAATACTCGTGTAAAGAAATTGCTTCCAATTCTCTATTTTGCCTGTGTTTCTTTTGATATGACACGTCAGTGTTAAGTATGTAGATATATAACTAATTAACTATTATCTATATTGCATAGTCAGTTTAGGTATATAACCATGAATGTAATGTTTTCAAAGTACATATGTTATATGCTTATTTATACACTTAAGTATAAATATTTTTTATTAAACTAGAAGTTACCTATCTTCTATTGGGTACCATGCAACTGTAACCAAAAGTTTGGCAAATGCTTCACACAGTCTGTGGTTTGATTGGTATCCAAAAGTGCCCTCTAGATCTGGCGTTTCTGAAGATTGAATGAAACGCGAGATAATCTGCAACTAGTTTCCAGCAGTTACTTAAATATTTATCAACAATAACATACAATTATATTTCAACAATAGCAACAAATATATTGTTTCCTTTATAATAAACACGCCCATTGAAATGTTCTGCATTTTTCTCTTTACGCCAATGTACCTAAGAGTTTCAATGAACTTCCACTTTAGTTTATCCATGTTTTGATGTGTTATCTCACGTTTTATCTGCAGGGTTAGTCACAATGTCATCTGGTTATTATATATATAGGTCTCGAATCTATTTATACGGAGTATATACAAATACAAATACAAAATCACTTATTTGCCAAAGAAATTTTGTCACAAAATGTTTGGAATCCTCTGACCTCGTGGTAGCCGTTAGGCTGTGTTACGAGGCCAGAGTCATCTCCCAGTATACTCGTATATCTAATTTAATTATAATTACGTCTTATGAGCTAGGTTACACAAACAATGTTTTTATTTTATTTCAAAATCTATTATAGTTTCAATATCTATAATAGTATAGTTTGATAATAATAATATAATATTAACTGCGGAAATATTCAGGATTGTAACAAATTGTAAATGTGTGTGTTTATCCGCTGTTCAAGCTCAAATTCATAAATTTTATATAGTTAGACATAGGATTTATGATATAAGGGATAAGGCCATACATGTATAAGCCGTGTGGGTGAAATTGCGGGGTGTTGTTAATAATAAAGTAAAATAATTAAATTAATCAATAGGGAATATAGGTAAGTGTTACTTAGGTATTATGTTTGGGGCAAACAAGCAATAGAATTATTATTATATCTGTAAATAAATATTTTTTTTTATATTAATTTTGTTTTGTTCAAAATACATAATACTTAAGTAAATATCGGGTAATTATTTATGTATAGCCTAATAGTATATTTCATTACATAAATAAGGAAATAGGAACGACATACATTGTTACTTACCTACTTTATCTCGAACGTACTTAACTTAGACATACCTATGTATAATACCTATGTATTCAAATTTTCTGGTCAACTAAGTATGTATTCATTTCGTAAACGCCTAAAAAACCAAGGCTTCTAAAAACATACATTTAGAAAAAAATATGATTTATGTTAAAGAGAGCTAGTTAAAGAAAAGATTTGATTACATAAGGTTGTATTTTGTAGAATGCATGCTCCATTTTAGATCACCGTTGCTTCTGGCGGCCTGTTGGCCAAATGGACTGTGAAGTGTAAAAAATGTCTGGTCATTAGTATTTCTCATAAGTGAGTATTATGACTCCTCCGCAGATATATGTAACTAGCTGTACCAGCGACTTCGTCCGCGTGGAATAGTTATTATCATAAAAATTGTTCTAGTGAGTTAATCTTAAAAGATAGACATAATATGTCTATCTGTTGTTCTGTATCTATATCTGTATCTTTTGTATTATACTGTTGCAGACATTTTGTTAGATCATTTCAAGAGAAATAATTCTTTCATACATATTTTTTTGATATCTTGAACCGTTTTCGCAGCGCACGCAACGAAAGCCCTCAAAGATGAATAATTTTCCCTGTTTTTTCCACATTTTCCATTGTTGTAGTTGTGTAACTAGAAGTTGCAGCGTGATGTTATGTTATAAATTCCTCGATAAATGGTCTATTCAACACAAAAAGATTTTTTCATTACGCACCAGTAGTTCCTGAGATTAGCGCGTTCAAACAAACAAACAAACAAACTCTTCAGCTTTATAATATTAGTATCTATACTAAACTAATATTATAAAGCTGAAGCTTTAGGAGAGTTTTCTTGGGCTGATACATAATAGAGCGAGCACAGAACTCGCGACGACAAAAAGAAGAAAAATTTCAAAATAACACATTTCAGACAAACATTGACAGCCTCTGTCTTAAACCACTTAAAACCATATGGTGTCTGGCCCCTTAAATACGTTTATTGAATCATTCCAACAGCTGTAAGATGGTCTATTTATAGATGGCTCCAACTAAATATAGATTTTCCCCTTCTGCTGATGACGGTTATGATTTATTTTGGAATACTTTCTGTTCTATTAGAAGTTCTTAGTATATTAGGCCAACATACGTCACAGTTTGCTATTACTAAAGTCTGGACGTGGAGCAAAAAAAATGTTGAGTGCAATAACAAGATACAATTTACACAGGAGTAAGACTAAGTTCCTAAGGAACTGGGCGTCCACCACGATGTATCTGCCCAAGAGATCTCCCCTAACGAATTAATTCAGCGGGGGTGTCACGACCCTAGGTCATGAGGAAATATGACTCAAGAAATAAGACTAAGTTATTTAACTGAAAAAAGCATAAAGTTCGTAGAATATTGTTTATATTTCCCGATTGCTACGCCCGAATACCTCGGGGCACGTATATTTTTTTTTGTAAAATTGGATGTAATATTTAGTTTTCCAATATGACAGGTGATTTCCAATAAAACTAGGCTCTGATGTCCATCTGTGTAAAAACTGATATTCAGCCACCAAAGGCACAGGTAAGGAAGGTAATAAGGAAGAAACATGAAATGGGTATTTGTGAGTGACAAAGGCTGATTCCCAATTATAAAGCAGTCTACTCACGGACCATTTAACGTTGCTATTGTCTTTCATATGATGCAATTATCAATGTTTACTATTTTCTAAAATAAAACAATGCCACTACTGCCTACTACGATACGCTATACCTACCAACTATACAATACATCGTAAGTAGTATACTACATGTCTATACTAATATTATAAAGCTGAAGAGTTTGTTTTTTTGTTTGTATGTTTGTTTGTTTGAACGCGCTAATCTCAGGAACTACTGGTGCGAAATGAATTTTTTTTTTGTGTTGAATAGACCATTTATCGAGGAAGGCTTTAGGCTATATAACATCACGCTGCAACTAATAGGAGCGAAGGAACAATAGAAAATGTGGGAAAAACGGGGAAAATTATTCATCTTTGAGGGCTTCCGTTGCGTGCGCTGCGAAAACGGTTCAAGATATCAAAAAAAATGTATGAAAGAATTATTCCTCTTAAAATGATCTAACAAAATGTCCGCAACAGTATATGTCTATCTTTTAAGGTTAACTCACTAAACCCGTTTTTATGGTAATAACTATTCCACGCGGACGAAGTCGCGCGCACCAGCTAGTATTATATACACACGTCGGTAAGTGGAAACGTGCGTCATATTTAGTTCAAGAAACTGGACCTAATCTAGTGCCAGATAGCCTAAATTATTTCAGGTTCATTGGTTCAAATTTAGAATTAGGATTCAACATGTCTGAAGACTGGCTCTCTTCTAGTTCTATGCTATTTCGTTATAGAAAATCCAAATGCTGTAGTACATATTTTTTGTCGATGTCTCTGTTGCCGAAGGTAGTTGCTACCATGTTTTTTCATGATGTACTGTCTTCGCAGAAACTCCATCCTCTTCTTCTACATCTGAAACAAATTTTCACTGTTGTTATAAATCAAACAATTTATATTTACTTAAGTAGTTAATGGCTATACAATAGATCCGAGCAAATTCCAATCGTTTCTAAAACAGTAGGTATTTGGACATAAGAGGATTCCCCAAAAATATGATTCATTCATTCAAATTCAAATTGTTTATTTATTTACAAAAGACTTAATACGTACATTCTTTAGGTACAGTTTACAGGTGCAGCGAGCAAACCCTGAAGACTTGCACAAGTACCGAAATGGTCCTGTAAAGCAAGGTTTCAGAAAATTCTTTATGTAATTCATAAAATTTTGGCATCGTCTAGCTATTGTGTACCTAATAAAAAATTCATTATATATATCACCGCAAGACCTGCCGTCCAATAAAACTACCGCAGAAGTTGAAGCTTAAATTTAATGCACCTTATTTTTATTATGAAGCTTACAATAGAGGCTTAACTTAACTTTTGCTACATACACCTAATTATCGGTCTTTGACTTTCTCCCCAGGGGCCAGCACTTCGACATAGTTCGCAGTTTCCAAAAACGCATTGCTTTCTGTCTGTCATCACTTGAACCGTTAGTCAAACAAGCGCTGTTTTTGCTCGCCAATATTACCCAAGAGGTGATTTCCATGTCTTACAACTCTAGTTGGATGGATTACCACCTCAATTTAAATATATTGTATAAAACTTTGTAATTATCCGTAAAACAAAAACATCATCAAAATGACATTCGATTATTATTTATTTAATCATTGACTTGGTTGAATAATTAATAGGCACAAATAATAATGATGGAGCCATAAATACCTCCTTTACTTACTTGCCTAGTAATTTTAATAGGATATTGAATCGTACCTAGTGTTGTTCCACTGCTTCTCGCCTACTTCAGACAACGTAACTTTGTTACTTTATCCAAAGTTTTCATCTAGTAATTTTGATTCCGATTTAGTTACAGTAGCCTTTTTTAGAGGACACATACGCAAGTTGTTCTATGTTTTTGGGTGGCTTTAGTTGCTGAATCTTTGAAACATAATCCGTGGCTAAGAGTAACAAAAAACAGGAAGCGGTAACCTCGATAAGAACAGTAAGTCGGTTGCATCAGATCTTGGTGCGATTGATCAGTCGAGTTTGGACTCTGCAGTTTGATGTTTCGCTTGATAAAATTTGGATAGCTTATTTTTTTGTTAAATATTTACACTATTGAATGGCCGCAATTTGACTTGAATCTAAACTAGATACTGGCATCGATCGTGTAAAAATATTGGTAAATGCCAACTAAAACATACACATACATATATCATAAGTACCATTAGTATTGAAGTGACACACAGAAAGTACTTACATCTTCTAAAACGTTTGTATTAACTACTAGTTAGTACTTCTGTATTTACTTACTTCAATATGATTGGGATATGACACTGCAGTATTATTACTCATACCTTTTAAATCAGTAGGTACAACCACAGAAATGAAGAATAACCCACAAGGGAAGATCATACCTCTACGGAAAGTAACTAAGAAACCTATTGCATCACCTAACTAGGTAAATCAATTTGCTCCGTTCCGGTACTCTCTGGCTTGTTACTTGTCAAGAATTGGACATTTTAAAAGAATATCCGGATTATACAATAGATAGTAGATTGGATTGATATTGTATAAGTTTCGTGTGACCTAGATTTGAGATGGCTAGTTATTGCCGAAAACTATGCTGGAAATGTTACATTCACAGTCTAACTATTGGTAGAAAATGATTAATATATGGATAGTTCGGGGCTTTTGCCTTTAAAAACTAACCGAGCGAAAATTTGAGGGCCTTTCGTGAGTGTATCTCATACTACTATGGATGCACCACGCAGGGCACTGCCAAAAACAGCAAAGTTATTGAAGTGAAGACCCCGTGTATATTTATAGTAAACGTAAAGCTAAATAAGTAATGCTCCGTATGAAGTAAAAAACAGCATGCGAAATAAAAATCAGCTGGCGGCAATGATGGTGTATGTATAAAAACACAAAACTAATTTAAATAACAATACCATACAAGGGACTCAATCCCAAAGGACTTGCGTTAGAGCTATTATTGTATTGCAATAGTTGTTATTACATTTTGCCACTTGCGTTCATGCATGATTGATGAATCACTGGCAGCCTGGCATTGCTCATTGGATATTAGTTTTATTATAATGTTTACAATAATGTAATGTATAGCAGAGGAAACGATAAAGGGGTATTGCCCAATAGGTATACGTCTGCATTAAGGTCTCGTATATAAATTAATAGACATCATTGCCAAGGAAGAATTTAGTTTTTAGTGTGATTTGTTTTTGACGCTTGACATTTAATATAGACTAAAATTATTTTTGATCGAGATGGCATACTATAAGGTATCTGACTACCTATTGGATAAGGAATGTAAAAATTATAAAATAAAGGACATACAGGAATGAATATGTACATAATATTATTTTTAAAATGATGTAACACTTTAATAGTTGCACACCGAAAGGTAGACTTGTGGAGAACTATTTACTAATATAACTTAATATTAGTACCTAACTATAAATTATTTATATTTTACTAGCTGTCCCGGCAGACTTCGTGCTGCGACCTAAACTTTTGTATAAATTAATTTCATTTTTTTTTCCCTTTTAAACTTTCCCTAGACCTCCACGAACACTTCAAGACTAAGATAAGATAAATCCGTTCAGCCGTTCTCGAGTTTTAATCAGACTAACGAACAACAATTCATTTTTATTTATAAAGAAGAAAGAAGATACCATCTGTCTGTACCCATAAGTGCAATAAATGATTTTGATTTGATTTAGTATTCTGTGCTTTGACATACCTAGTCCTCACTTGCCACAGCACGCCAGTGCTTTGTTTTGTTTGATGGCAAAAGAACTACGAATTTTGGAATAGATGTAGAGTTTAGATCTACATTAAATTGATAACTTGTTGACAATACGAGCTAATTCGGTCTCGTCCTGGCAACATTTTACATGACATTGTTTTTGGTGCGATAATAAGTATAAGTAGGTACTTGTTTTTTAATTAATGTAATTTTCACAGCACTTCAATGTCATTTTCTTTTCGTTCCAGTCCAATAGCGATTTACACACAAAATGCAAATATAAGACGAAATTCAAGGTTTAATAAAAGACTGTCAAAGAGTCGCTTTCAACTCCATAATGAGGTAAAGGTCGTCCCAATTAGCATTCGGAATTAAGAGACAAGTCTGCCTGACAATTACAGTGCCTTTAGCATGGCAACATAATGCAATACTTTAGATGAATCTCGCTGTCCCCAAACCAAAGATTTGGATTTGGAGACACAAACATCTGGATTTCAGTTTTATTCGTCTCTCTTCGTTCGTACGTTTTCGTGTAAAACTATTAGAATAGATGCTTCTGATATTTATCAGAAAATTATAACCTTTAATAAATGTTACCTAAATTTATTGAGTCTGTAAAATGCCTAAGAATGTGTAGAGCGTGTAGTGTTTTGCACTTACCCTTCGTATCTGCTTGAAAGAAAACTTATATCTTAACTGACTGCTACGACCGGTTTTACCTTTTATGGCTGCTCAGACCGCCTTGATATTAAGTATCAGCCTAAGCCTGAAATACTTAAGTTATGTAAATTAATTTATTTATTTATTAATACTTACTTACATACGTGCTACAATAGGATCGAAAGGACTACATACATTGAGGAAAAAATACAAAATTACTAAGATAATCAAAATGAATCTTGCTTAAATGTTCTAACTGTGCTAAGCCCCAAAATCATTGGGTTAATGAAATAATTAGATTCGTTTGGATGATCGTCTTAATGGTGATTCGGATCATTACGTTTCAGATAAACTTGTAAAAAGCGAATGGGCATCCGATCGTAAATGCTTGTGAAATCACATAATCTTCTATGCCCGCTCACTGCAACCAGTAACCACCAGTAATAGTTAATATTTGGTAGAAAGAGGAAGCTTCGCTTTCGAGAACCTTCTTGTTGACAGTAATTGTAAACATAACCTTCTGGAAGAATTAAACTAGAAAAGATACTGTATTCTATATGCATCGTATTTAATTTGTGTGCTTACAATGTTATCACGGAAAGGTTTTCGTTTACTTACTAATAGCCAGGTTGTTGTAAATATGGTGGCCTAAATTGTTTCCCGAATTAATCCGTAACAGATTTCAAACTCTCTCAGATCTTTACAATATCAATTTGATACTGTGATAGCTTCCTTCACCAAATCCCAAGCAATATAACGTTGTTATTATCGTTCTTCCGTTCCCATTGAAACTGTACTGGTCGGCTCCCAAATAAACAGGCAAAAGTAAACACCTGCCGAACCGGAAACCTGACCGCTGTCTACTGTCTACTGGGCGCTGCGCAGGCGCCGTGTTGTGATAACTTATTCGGTGCTTGTTGTGTCATTTCCCATACATTGGAGCTAGGAAATTGTAGACTATGATTTATAGCTTTATTGGGCTGTAATTTTTTTGTGTTGGCTGACGGAAAGAACCAAGTTTCGTTGATCTTTATTTTAACAAGGAATGGGTTTGCACTTGTCCGTAATTCGCCTAATGGTAAGCAAACATTACGGTCTAGGATGGAGCGTGCTTACCCAGTAAAAACCGATTCACTCTCGCTATGAAGATCGCAAGCTTATATTCTGCGGGTAACAGAGTGTCACGCAGGGAGTTCCACAAGTTATCATACATACCAGGAGCCCTGTTTCTTAAAAATTACAACCCACGTGGCTTTAAATCTAGAGTAAGTAAATAGGTTTGTTTTAAGCAAGCGTGTTACATCTTAGACTACAGCGGTGCTTAACATCAAGCGGGATGTAGTCAAATGTATGCCTAACCCGTGATAAAAAAAGGTTTTGAGTTTGAGATTTTAGTTTTACGTTGCTATGTTGTTAATGTCGCTATGTAGGTTTATTTGACCGAAGTTGGTCACATCTGGCTAGATCAAAGATATACGGAGAGCCATTAAACCAGCTGTAAGGTCATGGAACTTGCTGGAACTTTTCGCCAGAAATAGACCAAATATAGTTAGGTACACTACTACTTTTTACTGGCTGAGCAGTTTCGCTTTATTTTCGTTCTAGACAGACCAAATAACTGACCTTTTTATACGCACATATTGTTGTTACTAAAGAAAGACTAATCTATAGTTTAATTAGACTTTGCCCGCGGCTTTGCACGCGTTATTATATAAGTTAAATCTTCCTCTTGAATCATACATCAAAATCCGTTGTGTAGTTTTAAAGATCTAAGCATACATACAGACAGACGCAGGAAGCGACTTTGATTATAGTATAAGTACTGATTCAACAGTTACTCTATTTGTATTACCACAACGCAGCTTCACCCACACTCTGGTGTACACCATCTCCTAGACTACCTGCATCCAGCAGCCACCAGCCGAGGCAAGTTTCCAACCTGCTCCAGTGGTGTATTATAGAAAGTGAATGTGATCTGCTACTTACCGCTTACAGGTTTATCCGTGGGTTTACTGCACAGATATAGTGAGTTGAATACTTGTAGATAACGTATGTAGTAGGTAGTAGCTGTGGTAGTAGTGTAGTACGTACCTCGATCAAGACAAAAGCTGCTATTTTTATTCCCATGCAAACTAAATTAAGCACACTAATCATGAATGGTTTTGAGCAAATTAGTTTAAAAATAGTTTCTCGTCGCCAAAACTGTAGTACTTTCTATTACGATTTCTTTTAAAGTAAGAAGTAAGTACTCAGGTACTAATACAGAAAATTGTGCAGCTATGGATTCCTTTTTCTAATGATCATTTGAAAAAAAAACAGGATAATTACTTAGCATTTTAGTTTAGTACTTAATGAACCTTACTAGGCTAACGCGTGAATTGCGGAGGAGTATTGCTCGCTTGCCCGCGAAACCCGCCCTTGCCGAGGTGAAGAGACATAAGGGACATCGTGGTAGATTTTAGTCGGTAGTGGAGTCCCATTAGCTCCGAGCCCGACATACCCCGCTGCCGCCCCCCGGGGAGAGTGCGGGGATGCGTAAATGCATTTCCTCCACGAAAAAACAAAAAAAAGGCTAACGCGTGAAACGAAACAACTCTGCACAATACGAGTAGTATAAAATTTACAAAGCTTCAAAATTACTTTTGCCTCTCCATTGATAAACACTACGTGATCTATCAAGATTAACGTCAGTGTTATATAACTGTTATATACACTGTGTCCACGGAAGGTGCTAAATGAGTTGACGTGTGTGTTATGTATGTATATATGTATGTGGCAGGAAAGCGACGATGTGGTAGATGGTAGATAAGACAACGTTAACTAATGATTGAACACACGTGTACGGATTTATCTTCGATTTTGATTTATTGACTCTCAACGCCAACGAGATTGGACGTAACGAATTGGACCAGTTTATAGCTATCTGTTAGTTTTTTCGAAGTGCTAAATCTGCATTAAGGTTTTATTCGTTAAGTTATTGCGTGTTCTGCCATAAACGTCGTATTGTTCCGAGAAGAACAATTTTTTTTAGTCAGGATTCGAAGACTTGAGAATTGTATGGTTCTTGGTGGTGAGTTTCAAAGTTTTCGTTCAGACCAATTTATTGCTTTCTCGTCTTGCATTCCTAACTACCAAAAATAGATTTTGAATCCCGACCTACCCCACAATGTCTGCGACGTGACGAGGTCGTCGACCCCGCTGCGGTTGCGGTCAGAAGTGGGCCTGATCGTTTCAATTGTTATGGATGGTTATAGACTACTTGAGATTCAGATTATATCCAAATTTGGGTGTCGGTGCTTTACATACTGTTAAGTTAGAAGTTTCATTCATTCTAAAAAGAACGATGCCCTTGTCTGTGGAGTTGCGCCATTATTCTCGATTTTCGCCCAATTCAATTTGGAAGTTTACTTACTCTTATTATATTCATGTTTTCTTGCGCTTAAACCATGACTTAAGTGAGTACTTATGATGAAGTAAAGTAGAAGAAGTAGTATTTTAAATGATCTTTTAGCGTGACTCGGAATCAAAATATATAAGTACAAATTAGTACTCAACCGATTTCAAAAAAAGCCATGAGATTTTTTAGATATTTGTTTTTTTTTAAATGGTATACTTAATAGATTCATAGTTCAGTTAAGCGTAGTCACCTCAACTACGTATACTAAACTGTAACACAAGAAAAGATTAAAAGCACTCGGTTAACCACTTAACCTGCCACCGAATACCTAACGGTTAAGTAAATGTAAACACTGACTTACTGCATTGTGCATTCTGTGCACGACCGAGCTTTACATGTAGAGCTTTGTACAATAATGTAACTTCTAAGGGCAGCTTTGCTCTGCTTATAGTTTTTTAGTGTCTTTTCTAAACGACTTAGTTTTTTAAACTATCTCTGGTGGTTACGTAAATGAATAATTTTGGTCACCTTAATCAACATTACTTACTTAAAATTTAAACACGGGATTTTATGAATTGTGTGAAATTTCTTGAAATATTTATGCTATGCACATAACTACTTGATTCATTTTAGATAATGCTGTAAGGTTAAAAATCGATTTTTGTAATTTGAAAATGTGCAGGCTTTCTTAAATACATATGTTCCCATGCTTTACTGAACGTACTTTTGTTATCTGTGACTGAACTCCACACTAAAGGTATGTAAATATTGTAACTACGTGCGCTAATATCTAAGTACGTAGGTCCCTTAGCTTATCCTCATTCATAAGTCATACAGGCAGGTTAACTCTAAAACATCGAGCATATTATGTCAGTCAACTTTGTCAAATCACCACATACATACACAAAACACATACTTTCTCCACTACAAATGCACGTAGGTACGTAAATCTAACACCCTACTTGTGACAGTACTGGGGAGAAAGTCTACAAACATACATACATACATACATACAGACACCCGTTATGGGTTTGCATATTAATATTGATGACTCCACACTAGACTAATGCGGGTTAGACTAACGACCTGTACTCAATGTAACTAATTTTATCTTGTATTTGGGTGTAGTGCCGGAATCTCTGTATTGCTACCGGATAATAGTAGTTTATGCAACTGTCATATAATGAAGGGTATTAAAACACGAGTGTGAGTTTATGAAACGAGCGCAGCGAGTTTCATAATAGTAACGAGTGTTTTAATACCCGTGTTATATGCAGTTGCATACACTTCTTTATCTTCACTAACATTTTAACTTTTAATTTATTAAATTAAATTCACGCGTACGTGTATTGTCACAGTGATTTTGCCGCCATTAAAATCTAACCAATGAGAGCGCAGCTATGCGCGCATCAATAAAACGCGACCAACCTGATTAGCCCTTTAATCAGGTTGGTCGCGTTTTATTGATGTTATAATGAGATATTACGATATCGATGTGGATATTATACCATCATGTGAAATTGCTTAAATTGAGTGTTTTGTTGTCTGCGCTATAACAGTAGTAATTATAAGTCAAGTATTGGAAACATAAGTAGAATGTTACAACATTAGTGTAGATAAATATAATAATGATACCGCCTAAGTGCGAAACCTCTGAAATAAAAGAAATATCGTATAGTTAAGAGTGGTAAAGTCTGGTGAGGAGAGTTTTAGAACAAGGTTTAAGGACTTCTGTACTAGGTTTAATGTAGCAACCATCAGAGACGCTTAGGGGTTATGTTTTAAAAGTATTTGGATTATAACAATATTATCACCTAAGTTTCCACCTAATTACTTACTTAATTTGCTTATCTAAATTATTATGTACCTTTATCTAAGCGATTAACACTATGTACACTAAAGATCAAATCCCATGAAAGTAAATAAATTAATTAATTTCACAACTACCAAGTTCTCATCTTAACATTCGTTAAAAGCAATTCCTAAAAAATACTTATTCCCTTATTTTCTTTATTTCCAGGATCTCTCTACCAACGAATACGAAGTACCAGCTGACGTCACTCCCACAACCACAAAGGATCTGAACACACCAGATCTTGATCTAAAGAAGGAACCAACATCTAAATCAGATTTTCTAGCACCAAAATCAGACTTCCAGAAACTTCGAGAAAGCTTCGAACAGGGCCGAAAATCCACCCACCGCGTAGATAGCCAACCAATTAAACTAGATAATAATATCAAACCTGTACTGAAAATAGCAAAGTCAATAGAGAATGTCTTTGAAGAGAGCAAGTATAAAAAGAAAACTCCGGAAAGAAAATATGCGACCGAAGTGAAGAGGTATAAACCTAGAGACGGTGTGGGACTCAGTGCGCAGAAGAAAAATCCTCAATTAGACGTTGATAGAGAAAATGTGAGTAGCATTTTGTTTATTATTTTATTAATATTCACAACCATAAGACTTACCTATATCCTTTAAGAGAAAGGGGTGGGTTAAGTTTTATACCAGTACAGGTAGGTACTTGGATGTGTCGCTACAGGTAACCTGGTGTGCGGTGCTGGTCAAATACTGGACTTTATTGTGTAAAAAAATAAAGTTAATAAGTACTTATTTATGTCTAAGTAATCTATGTTAAAAAAATGTGCAAAGGAAGTCATAAGTAGGTATGAATAAAAATAACATGAATCTATTAAGTACTGTACACAATTTAGGGATAAACTTTGGATGCCAAATTCTCTAAAATATTAATAGTCACACAATAACAATGCTCTTTATTTATCAGCATCGATGAAAAGTTACAGCTGGTAAAACATATGCTTGTCAGCAATATCGAGGCATTACTATCTGAATAATAAACTTAGACTAAATTTAGCAGCTACCGGTTGCAGCTTGTGACTCATTTTTGATAAGAAAATGCAGCTGTTTGGATAAATTCTTTGTTCGCTTGAATATTTAGTTCAGCGCCACCTATGGAGGAATATCTAAACCGCGGTAAAATTTTCGTCATATTATATAGTTTTGCCGCTCGGCGCTAGATGTCGCTAGAACATATTCTGTTTGTGAGGTAAATTTCATTTGAAATTGAATTTCTGTAGCAGAGGTAAGCCAGCTAGCACAATATTTTGCAGTTTAAACCTACTTTAAATGAGGTGCGTATATTTTGTATTCCCCTAAATAGGCCTTAATTTATTTGTCCAACAAGAATCTCAAAATATCCTGGTCTAATGACGAATCAACAAATTTTGAATAATTTTGTTGGTAAATTTTTGTCATCATCATTATCAATACAATATGTAAGTTTAACTATATTGTTTAACTCTTTTAAAGCGTGATGAAGGAAGACATACGCACACACAGTGAAGCATATACATTAATATGCTTTTAAAATACCTACAAACAACACAAATATGAAATTCATTCACTCATGATCCATTCAGAAACCTGAAACGTAAACAGATTTATCTATTTTCATATTCTGACGTAGGACACACAAATAGCAATACTATTTGAATACCATTTACGTTTCTTCAAGTATTACTACGTTAATAGTTTTGTATGGTATATACAGAGGTATATGATAAATGTAGAGGCTATCTAAGTTTTTTTATGCTGGATAGGCTCACGCTTAATTACAACTCGCTTAATGTTAAGCAACGCTGTATCTTATCCAATCTATCTAGCACGCTTGCCTAGAAGAAACCGGTTTACTCGCGACGTAAATTTACCCTTGTAATTAATCCCCAGTTTTTAGAATAACGATAAGTTTCCTTCTCCCATCAAATGAATTTCTACGGCATAAAAATTTTCAGCCAATCGCTTAAAAATTTGTTTTGATGGGAGAATTTTACTAAACTAAAAACTTTTACGTTACAAAAACCGACGGTTAGTTACTTAGTTACAAATAACCGTGTATGTATGTGTTTAAATGATATAGTATCAACTGTACCCAATATATACAAACGTACCTACATATGTACTAAACGTGTACTTTATTGTAGATAAATACGTCATAGAATATATTTAAGAGATTACAATTGCAATTACGTCATGGAAAAGAATAAGGCAGGAGGTCAACTCTTATCATATCTCCGTCGTATCTATACTTCGTCATATTTTTTAATTTTTATGCGGAGTAATTTTATCATGATGAGGTTTTTTTTAACACGCAATAGACAAGTACGTTTGTCTACAACCTGCCTGATGTTAAGCACCACTGTAGTCTAAGGTGTAGCACGCTTGCCTAATAGAAACCTATTTACTCTAGATCTGAAGACCTGGGTCTCATTCCGAATTTTAAAAACGAAATTTACGTATTAAATGCTTTAACTGTACATTAGTTGACTAGAAAAAATGTATTGATAATAATTTATAACAAATTCATGACTAGTGAAAAAATTAAGAAGTTCTTACTTTGATAGTTTAACTTTTGCTTGCAATCATGTAAGTAACTCGGTGATAAAAATGCAAAAGTATTAGTATTTTTGTCAAAATTGACTTGTGTTGTTAATGTTTCCTTTAGTTGACCATCTTACCTTCTTAATCTGTGTAGTAGGTTAAACAATACCTACAAAAATTTGAGGACTGGAGGTGGTGTACTAACCTTTATCTCTATGATTCATACCGTAAAGGAAACACCTTGTTTGTGTAGTATATATGTAGGTATGTATAACCATTTACATGATGGAAGATTTCTTTATTAGGTAGGCTATGTACCTAAGTAGATATAGGTAGGTAGGTCGTTTTATACCCTACTACCACCGCCAAAAATACCACCACCACAATGGATAGTGGATGAGCGGGGATTTATCTATATTTAATTTAAATATATGCAATTATATTATTTAATGATTTAATAAAATTTAAGAAAAAAGGTAGCAGGTCCCGGGTTTTTTTTAAATGAGATAGGCTCACGCTTGACAACAACTCGCCTGATGTTAAGCAACGTTATAATCTACGATCCAGCGTGCTTGCCTAGAAGAAACTTCCTTCCTTGTGCTTGGTTCCCTCTATTGAGTGATGTATTAAAACTTCAACTCATGCTGCGGTAGTATGCCCAGCGTTCTCGGGGTCCCGATCAGCGACGCAGAGGAGGAACACCCCAGGTTTTTTAGTGGGTATGCTTAGGGTTGGTTAGGCAATGCGACTCCCACATAACCAAAGTAAATCCTCCCCGGGATTGGGTGGAACATTTAAAAGGTTTTCCTAGGTAAAAAATAAAAAAAGGTATCATCAACTCTATGATTGGTATTAATCACTATTTTACTTAAAAAAACATGCAGATCATCTGACCAGCATCGTTACAACACTTTAAACGCCATAAGCAAAAAAGCAATTGATTCGTAGAAAAAACCCACTAGTCAATACAACAAAAAAATACGTTACACTAATATTATAAAGGCGAAAGTTCATTTACAATATTATAAATAAAACTATATTAAGTAAATAGTTTAATATTAAGTTTGTTGCAATAAACTATGTGTATCATATGATTTCGAGTACATCTTTTTAACACCGTGACGTCACGTAATGAGTGGCGATTGTAGTACTAGTACTAAATTCAGGTCCATTATCTGTGAGTCAGATGAATCACGGAATGTTTGCGCGGTTCAGTTTATATGCCGGCTCATTTGGTGGCTATTTTATTAACTGGCAACGCCAAGCGGTGTTACTCGCATTAAACCTGGCCTTAAAAAGTCATCATCATCATATCAACCTGTGTCCACCTACTGCTAAGTATAGGCCTCCTCTCCAGCGTGCCGCACAGTACGGTCGCAAAAAAGTCAATCAATACAATATACGTGCACCTTCGTTGTCTTTTGAATTATAGCTTCTCAATTTTTTATTATGTTTTTAAAACTCTCGAAATTGAAGTTAGCCACTCTCGCCAGGTCTTAAATAATTTCTAAAGCAATGTTAATTACATAAGAAATATTTAGCACTGTAAAATTGAATCATTCTAGAATTTTCTAATTCAATTAATTACTTAATATTCACTTTAGTGAAATATAACTTATCAAACTAGTTTTGATGTTGATATTTAAAAATACCGGTGTAGTATGAAATTTAAATTCAAATAAAGATCACTTTATTTCTCAGTTGCCTTCAGACGTTCTTGTATTATTTGAATACTAATAAACTCAAATAAAATTAAGATTATTTTGTGTTTTAAACATGATGAGTGCTGATGTGAGTGATTTAATATTTTTTTTATTAGAAAACATACCCTTCATATATTAGTATATTTCTATAGTATATTTGTATTATACATTTCTCAATAACTATAATATAATGAGTGTATATTCTTTGTTATAGCATTTTATCTTCTCTCATCTATATCTTATTTCCGTATGCACCGCTACTATTACGCTGGATTGTGTAAAAAATACAATTGACCACTTTCCTCCACTTCTTGTTTGGCTGAAATATGACAAAAACAAATAGCAAAGCGAAGTGGGCGCCTGCGATACAAGTGTAAACTTAGTGCAGGGCTCACAAGAACACTAACAAACCTTCCTAGGTAAAAAACCGTAACTCTATCTAAGTTTGTATATATTAGTTTTTAAGGTTTTATGTAATACTTTCAGTTAATAAATAATTTTGTATTTGTATTTGTAAATATACCTACATACAAGTAAAGTTAAATAAAAACTTTTTTTTTAAATAGCCAAGAATGTATTATGTGTCTACGCTCTAGCGCCATGTGAACCGAGGCGCACGTAACTATGAGTTGGTTTCACTACTCTACGTCAGTCCTTGGCGCACAGTCAAACCGTTGTGTTTTGTACGCGAACAAACAAACTGTTTTACACTAAATAATATACTTAAATATATATTTTAGTGATACTCTAGAAATTATAGACACTATTCGCGAGACAGTGGCGTCGAAAAATAAGTATTGAAGTTATTGTGAAAACTCTTTAACGAACATTTAAAGAATCGTGTTGTGTTAGAATAAAGCAATCTGTTTTCGACTAAATAATATAAATAAGATTTGTGGTCATCTAGATATTCTAGTAGATACTTTGAAATAGTAACTAACTACTGTCGTTATCTGGAATTGGGGCTGACAATACATACTGAAAGTGGAGGGAATATTTGTCTTGTGTGATAGCTATTCGGATATTGTTTGTGCTGTAAACCTAAACAAAGTGAATTTAACAGTGTTGAGTGAAACATGCAGGGAATTTTAGCAGACCATAAAGGTGCATGAACATGGGATTTGGACGATAAATTAATTTCTACGTAGCCTAGAAGGTAGGTTATTTCATTATCTTATCAAGGTATATAATACTCACCATCACTTCTTTACTTGTTCTTCTATACAATGAATCATCATACAATTGATTGGCCTGTTAGCTTAGTTGGTAGTGGCTCTGCCTTCTAATCTAGGGGTTGCGGGTTCGATTCCCGCCTGACACAAGTATTTATGCATTTTAAAAATGTATAATTTCTTGTGTTGAGTCTGGTTGTTTCTATGTATAATAAGTATGTATTTACAAAAGAAAAGTATATAAGTATTATATCCGTTATCTAGTACCCACGACACAAGCGTTTGCTTAGTGTGGGGCTAGATGGCGCTGTGTGCAATGTCCCGAAATATTTATTATTATTTATTATGCTATTTAAAATAGAACGGTGGCTGATATCTCATACTAACGCTGTAATTCGAATTTGATATTGTAGGTAGTACATATATCAACAATAACGTCCTCTTAGTTGATTGGTATAAAATATCAAGATTAAATTCCTATCATAAATCCTAATCTCACTGTGTGTACCTATACATTTATATCCAAAATACATAAGGCTAGATTTTCAAGCTAGTTATTGTCCTTGCCTGGAACACGCTAGGTCTGAAATGAAGCTAGTTGTCTACATGAAGCCAGAAAAACAAGCTTACTAACACTAGCTTAAGTACTATCCGTGCTAGAAAATTAACCCTCTTGGTTTACGGGCATTAGAGATTTTCTCCACAACCTGTAGAATAATTTAATTCATTTTTAAATTACTTTAATTTTCTAAGTAAAGCTTATGTAACTAAATTGTACCGTCTTTGTAACTTGTATAGTTATTTTGTTTCGTAGCACGTTTATGTGATCAGTACAGGAAAAATGCCGCTTAGGGATAAAACTCATAAGATGTAACCGGTCTCAAAGGTGAATGAATAATGTATTATTCAAAACTTACTTGATAATAAGTAGCTACCAAAAAATAATTTCAGTGTTTCCTTTAAATACTAGATGGGTTCCCACTTGAGCACATTTCGCTTGATGGTAAGCTATCGTAATAGATTAGATCGTATTAGTTTTTAGATTTACTCCATATATTTTTTGTTAGAAGCATTTCTAAACGAGATTGTTCCCTGAATTGAGCACAGTAGTCGAACGTATAACAACTGATACAAAAAACCTTCCTTTACAAACCAAAATTAAATTTTAAAAATTGCAAATATATCATCGCCTCAAGCTCTACGCCACACGGGGATCGAACCTAGAAACCCCCAAGCTTAAATAACCACTAATATATATATACATATATTTTATTCTGAACTAAGCAAGAATGCTTGTGTCTCAGCAAAATATTAATAGTCATACTAGTATGTGTGCCTGCACCCCTAAACTAAGCGTAGCTTGTGTCTTAGAGGTGCATGCTCCCCAGTGGTAATGATACAAAGTAATTCCATATGAGGTGTTATAAACAATTTACAATTTTAATCTTAAAATTACATATATCCTAATTAATATATAATATGTATTGCATTTAGCTAACTAAACCATAGAAAGCGACACGGGTAAACATTCGTATAGTGGTTAAACGTAAACCCATCGCTAATAATACCTCTTGTTGAAAATAGCTGAACTAATTGCACAGGTCAGTGCATTGTCAATCACTGACCCAGTTGGACGTACAATTTGTCACACTAATCACAGAATGGTAGCCACTTTCATTTCCAAATTGTTTGCCCGTTGTTTGAGCGTGGCAGAGCGGATGTTTTCGTCTGAATAAAGTGTCACAACAAACACATCGTTTAGTCCTAGCTTCCACTACCTACTGGAAGGTATTTCAAGTGTTCTGCGGGTTAAGATTGAGAAATTTTTAAGTATACAATATTTTCACATAAAATCTACTATATAAAAATAAGTCGGGTTTTTCTTCCTGACGCTATAACTCCAGAAAGCACGAATCGATTTCCACGGTTTTGCATTCGTTGGAAAGGTCTCGGGCTCCGTGAGGTTTATAAAAAAAAAAGAAATTTGCTAGTTAACATATATAACTAGTTGTTAAGTGCAAATAAATAAATAATATTTATATTTGACTAATAATTTCGTTAGTTGTTTGGAAAATGTAACCGCCTTCATTGCTTTGGCACAGTTGGTACCTTAACCAAATCAAAAACGACTCAACCAATTTTGATGAAACTTTCCATTGCAAAGTGAAACATGCCTAATGTTATAGCCACATACCACTATTCGTTTCCCAGAAATACGGGAACTAACAAAAATAATATACCCAATTTACCACAAGTGTTTCTTTTTATTGGAAAACTACATACTTACTTCTTCTTCTTATTGAATGAGAGTGGCCAACTCTGGTGTCGACAGTTTATCAAGCCGCCCTAAGGGCCTCTGACATGGTTTAACGTGTAATCTGACCCACGGAAGCGCCCAAAATGGAATGCCACTTTTCGGTCACTCATCCAAGGACTGACCGCGTCGACCTTTGCTTAATTTTGGCGCTGTGTGCAATGTGTAGGAATATTTATTTATTTATTGATAATCTAATGGGATTGCCTCTTACTTACTTAAATTTTATTCTATACACTTTGCTTAAAAACTATTAAACCTGTTTTCACTCGGTCTCATAATGTGGCTGTATTATAGCCCGAAATCTTCTAGATTTGCGTCATAAGTTTTTTATAAAGTATCATCGAGAACACAAACGTAGTTCAATCAATCAAATGGTATCAGGAAAAGCAGCGCCGACCTCACTCTGTTTTTGTAGCCTTGATGTGGTTTTTCTAGGTTTTCATGAATGATCAAATCCATCGTAGTTACTATAGTGTAAACGTAGGTTACTTTTTGATAACCAAAACTCTTTGAAAAATAAATTACTTAAAACGTATTTTTATTTCGATCAACTCGTATGCTATAGGTATACATATTTTTTTTAACTACTGCTTACGATGATAAAAAATAATATATCAAAACATCCTTTTTCTCAAATCCTTCAAGCCCAAATGATGTATTTTTAAATAGTTGACTCGTAGAAGTATAAAAAAAAACAATCAAACGAGCAATTTGTCGTCATCACATGGGTTCTTTATTAATAACTATTTATTAATCTCTTAAACCTGTAGGGTGGATTGTAAACTATAATCTTCTGCAAACTAACCTGTAACTCTAATATTAATCGCACACAAAACAAATCAAACACTACTCCTACCATTTTCAGAACAGTGTTACGTAATAGCAAACAAAGAACAGTGATAATTATCTACGAATCACTAATTAGCCAGTATGGACGGAGGATGATGCATAAAACACGTGGTGGCTTACTGCTGTCTATTCTGCAGTCTCGGTGTATGGATATCTAGGTCTAAGGTCTTGAAATTGTATAGCCTAGGCATAGAGTATAATATTCATAGTTATTTTTACTGTAAGTAATTATTTTAAATATCATATTCATGTGATTAATTTATTAATTTAACACGTACATATATTTGTATGATGATTAATTAACGTTGCTTGGAAAAACCCAAAGTACGGTAAATTCTAAGATTTACCAATTCTTAATAGTACTGTTGGTGGGGCTTTTACGATGATATGCAAATTTTATACTAAGTTTAGTATATCAAAAACTAAGTAGGTACTAAAATCTAAGCAAGGCTTACTCAGACCCTACCTTACATAGACTCTTATAGCTCACGTGATTATTTTAGTTTCAATGGAAAACCCATTATATTAGATCACTTTGAGTTACGAATCGCGATAAAATCTCTGCCAAAACTGTACCCACCTGGCTATGACTCACACCATGACGTCAGAACCCATAAAAATCCTATAAACTGATGGCTTTATAGCACTGAAAGGTTGAAGGTAAACGCTGAAAGCTTTTATTGATATTGGTCTAATAATAATAGAATAATAGAATAATAGAAATTTATTCACCTTATAACATCTCGTTACATTGGGCAAGTCAATTTACATTTTTTCTTAATTATATGGTACATACCTACTTAAATTAAATTAGACTTACTTACTAAACTTATATAACAATTTGGTCATACATAAATGATGATTCTGTCAAAGGCAATCTCATGTATTCGTTCATCATTCGTTCTCATGTTCTACGATCTGTGAACTTTAGGGTGTGTTAATAACTAAAGCTCTACTTAACCTATTGTGTCTATTAAAATTGTATAAACCTATCGTATAGTTAGACTCGAAAAAATCGATAAAAATAAAGATACGTGTTATGAATTGTATCTCAAATTATAGGTACCTAAACAAAGAGGCTCTAGAAAACCTACTACGTAACTTTTTATACTATTGTAGCATTTGCCGTGACCGGACTTTACAATGACCACAAGCAAAAGTTTATCAGCAATACATGATCATACAATTTCCAAGGACTCTTCAGTTCTATCATTGTTTTGATTTAATACGCAAAGAGAAACGCTCAGCTGTTCTTTGTACTCTACTTTGCTTACAATATAAATTAAATATAGGAAAAGTTCTGTGCCCCAATAATTTAGTAGGCAGGAACCTCTTTAGCAAGTCCTTATCGAAATTTCCTTCAATTCGGCATATTTCAAAGCAATAAAAGTTTATTTCTCGGCAGACCAATCGGCGTCGGTACGTATCATAGTAGCGTCTTATCTTTAGTGTAATTAGCTTGACCACTAGGGTTGGGACAGTGTCGATAAATTATTTTATCGATAAAATTTATGACTCTGTTAAGGACGCTATAGTTCAGTCGTAAATATGGATAAAGTTCTCTTCGTACTGTTTCTTGGAGTTAATTGTAGATTTTAAAAGTATATAAAGAAATGATTTGACCTGAAGTTCGTGTGTACATTTGCTAAACACTACACTATGTATTACAAAAATATATTATTATTTGAAAATTTGACGCTGTGCATGTGTTTAAGTATCATAAAATATGAATTAGAAGCCAAACTGGCGTTAACAGATTATTAGCTAGGTATTTTTGTTTTAATATGACTTCATCAAGAGTACTCTTAACCATGGTTACTGGTACTTGCAGAAACATAAACTCTCACTCATCTCTCTCTTATAAACTCTCAGACACTCAGTCATGAGGAAATACGACCCATAGTGAGAACTATGAGGGTCGTGACATCCCCGCAGAATGAATTCGCAAGGGCAGATACGTCGTGGTGGGTGCCCAGGTTTTTCCACAAATATATCACGACGAACGTAAAGAAAAACATCGATACATTTCAACCGTGACCATGGAGCATGTCTAGTAATAAATCATTATCGCAAATGTCATGTTAATATTATTGTAATGACCTAGCCTCATTTGTTTATTATTTGTAAGTACGTCGGAGTCATGCACAACTGTAGCAAGATTTTTATACATTTATTAGCGTAAATGTGTTTTTTACCCGATGAAAAATTAGTACTATATTATCGTAAAAAGCTATATGAAAATGATAGCATAAGTTAAAATTTTTAAACAATTTTTAATTATTCTCTTCTGATATTAATGTGTTAATAATGAGACTACTAGCAGGCAACTGCTTGCCGATTCTAGCTCATAAACTATTAAATATATAAATGTAAAATGACAGAACCTCGTACGACCTCTATATGCGCATTTCATTAGTAAATTCTAATAATAAGTGATACCTTCTCCTGTGGGAGCGACGTCTTATTTACATCTTGTTCTTATCTAATAAATTGCGAATGGAAAGTTTACCGAGCAATTTACCGCTATTTAGATATTTAATTGCGATTTATGCGCGCAATACCAAATATTACCGATTACACACTGTAATAATACCTAACCCCTGATACACTTTAACCCCTGAATTGAATAAAACAATGTCCGTTATCGAAACTAAACAACACGTTTTTTAAAAGAATTGTGTAATAACGTATAACATCGTCACGTTTGACGGTCGACCATTATCTTTGACACAAGAAAACTTTATTTTAATACATACAATATTATACAAATTAGATCGCACTGCATGACACTTCTCTGCTAAGTTTTTTTAAATAAATTGAAGTGTTTTTTTTATCAGTGATTTTTATATTTTTTGGTGACAATTGGTGCGTTTTGTGCGTGGTGTCGTGTGGTTGAATTATGTCAGTTATGGAGTGCGTTTATAAAGGTAGAGTGACTATTTACAATTATTTATTTATGAAGTACCAACATTTTATTATATATTCCGTGGTTCTGTTCGGAGTTATGAATATTCTGGTAACTCAGCAGTAGTCCACGTGCACTCCAAATACCTATTTGCTACTTTACTTATAGATTAAACTTCGCTTCAAATTTTTTTGATGTGATCAGTGTTTGTTGGACAACATCTCCGACTTCTACATGTTGGTGGATTGATCGACGAACATACAAAAAAAAAACCTATTTGCAAAAACGATGAATATATTTTTCTTTAAGCTATTCTTGTGCAAATATAATGTTTATTAGTGTATAAAGTAAGTCTAGGAAAGAAGAAAGTGTAATCTTTTTAGCTATGTTAGTAAATTTCAAACACGAAGCTAATCGGCAATGTTAAATGATTTTCTTGACATACTAAATACAGTATAGGTATGTGTATATGTGTCGATGGGTCGACGACATCGTCAAAGTCGAGAGTCCAACCTGGATGAGGTCTGCATAAGATCGACGCAGATGGCACATACAAAGGGAGGCCTATACCCAGCAGTGGGATCCCAAGGGCTGTGGATGATGATGATGTGTATATGTTACATCTTTCTTTATGAAGAAACTGTATGAAACTTCTTTCAAAACATCTGATACTTCTTATAGTGCACTCAGAAGAGTGCACTATACTTTCTTTATCTTTATCTTACTTTTGTATATTTTAATTTGTGGGTAAGGAGATTTCTATTTAGAAAAGGTAGGTATTTTTTGTATATTGGTTATAAATTAGCATTCTGACTAGTGGGTATGCCGCATATCATAGGTATTTTATGATAAGGTACATAAGTTTCCATTTTTTTTATTTCTCTAGGCCAAGTTATCCTGATGTAAATGACCTCTTAATTTCGTCATCGAAATTTAAAATAAACCTACGTTGTTGCTAACATAAAACCCAATCAGTTGATAGCTGTATACAATAATTATTTATTTTCAATTGTCACGTTTTCCCACATGCTTATGACCGGTGTAAAAAACTTTTGATTATAATAATTGTTTGTTTATACTCTGATAATGGACGCTAGGAGATATAGGTACACATATGACACAGAAGTCAAAACGTTTACATTCATAAAAAACACATTAATTATTTCTTTTCAATTGTCACGTTTTCCCACATGTTTTTGACCGGTGTAAAAAACTTTTGATTATAATAATTGTTTGTTTATACTCTGATAATGGACGCTAGGAGATATAGGTACACATATGACACAGAAGTCAAAACGTTTACATTCATAAAAAACACATTAATTATTTCTTTTCAATTGTCACGTTTTCCCACATGTTTTTGACCGGTGTAAAAAACTTTTAATTATAATAAATGTTTGTTTATACTCTGATTATGGACGCTACGAGATATATGTACATATATGACACAGAAGTCAAAACGTTTACATTCATAAACAAACGGATTCTTCAGATTAAAAATCTTCTTCTAAGGCCCAAATCTATTGATAACAAGTTTCTGTATTTTATACGTAGTTTTTTTTATCTTTAATTGTATTATTTTACTGAAAGAGTGCGCACTTAATCACAACTTTTAGCGATAAGGCCGCCACTTGTGGCACTAGTATAAGTTTAATCTATTTCTTTGTATTTTATTTTTGTGTGTGTTACAATAAAGAATATTCTATCTATCTATCTATCTAACTTGTGATATACGTTTAAACTAATTGATTTATTAATGGAATTGGTTTAGATCGTACAATGATAGTGGGGAAATTATCCACATCAATATTTTTTTAATTACACACAAAAAAATCTATAGAAATAAACTCTTCCGTTCTCTAAAAACTTCTTCCGTTTATTATATTTTTGCTTGTTTCATGTAATAAACTAATAATATGTCTTCTGATAAATAATAATCACGGGCAATATACAAACCTTTAAAATTACAATCTTATGAATGTTGTTTTCATAAAAAAAATTAAGGTTCATTATAATAATATTTTAAATAAAGTATATATTGTAAAACATCTAAGTAATGTTCCACGTGAAGACCTTGCCTTCTGCAACACAGTTGTTAACTAAAGCAGAAGGCAGAGCCGTAATTTCTATGTACCGTGTAAAGTTTTTGCAATAAATATGTTTTATGTTTTTAATTCCAGTTGAATCGTCTCATGAACGAGATCTACGAGACGGTGACGGCCGCCTGTATCATGGAGGAGCACAAGCCAGGCAGCTTCCCCACTGACCAGTCAGATGGCAACACCAGCGAAGGTATGAATACATATAAAAAATAGCCTATAGCCCCTTCAAATATTTACATGATTAAATAGCCTATAATACCTTCAAATATTCAAATTACATACTTATACATAGAGTTAAAATTACCCGCCTGTACCTATCATCCATCTATACATAATTTTTATACTACACCTGCTCGGAAAGTACCTTGATACTTTATCAAATTTACGGTAGAAAGTACGTCATTGCATATCGAACAAATATGCGGGGAGAAAACGCATCTGAGCGGGAAGAAATGGATTTTCATACACTTTTCTCCCCCGCTCAGATGCGTTTTCTCCCCGCATATTTGTTCAATATGCAATGACGTACTTTCTACCGTAAATTTGATACTTTACGAGCAGGTGTAGTATAAAGCACTATGTATCACTCGAGAGAAAGTGCGATTCCCGATCTTGGGTGTTTTAAAGCCCTCGCCTACGGCTCGGGCTTCAAACGACTCCCTCGACGGTAATCGGTCACTTTCTCCTCTCGGTGAACAATGTACTATCTCTATCTCTATATATATAAAACTCAAAGGTGACTGATTGACTGACTGACTGATATAGTGATCTATCAACGCACAGCCCAAACCACTTTGGATTGGGCTGAAATTTGGAATGAAGGTAGATGTTATGACGTTGGCATCCGCTAACAAAGGATTTTTGGAAATGCCACTTTTAAAGGGGTGAAATAGGGGATGCAAGATTCACTTCTTAATGCGAGCGAAGCCGCGAGCACCCACTAGTTATATAATAAAGCTGTAAAGGGTCAAAATTTGCACATAGAATATATTAGAATTTTTTTTTTGGGTTTACTTTAATTCCACAACAGAACACGTTTTTAGATTTTTGTCTGTTTATTTAAATACCCATAACGCAAAAACAACTGAATGGATGATCATGATTTTTGGTATGTAGGTAGTATGAGATATCTTAGGAGTGTCATAGGCTACTTTTTATCCCAAAATAATGCGAGCGAAGCCGCAGGCGTTCACTAGTATTAAAATAGCATAAAAAGAGAGTTAGAGGGAGAGAGTACTAAAATACCTGACGCAAAAAGCAATTAATATCCTCAAATATCTACTACCGAGCGCCTAATGACCAATCAGATGGCATCACCACTATCACCAGCGAATGTATACTATCATATTAAGATAGTATAACGAAAGAGAGACACTATTACACCTCACGCATAAATGGAACACCAAATATCCTCAAGACAGTTATTTTAGTTAGTCACGATTATAATAATATCTTGCATAGTTTTGTTTATCCTGGTCCAAAAGGAAAAATATTTGTTTAATACAACTGCTTTTGCCATTCAAAGCAATCTAACGTCAGAATGCAATGTGTACCGTGCACCTATCCATTTTACTATAGGTTAACGAAATAAAAAAATACTGAAATAAATTATATGGTTGAGTGTGCATACGTAGTGAGAGTGAATTAAGTTTATAGATGGTGGATTCTGGTGGTATCTGGTATGGCTTTATTATGGCAAACAGTCGGGACCTACGATTTGTAAGTTTAATAATCACACATGTTATAAAATACTTTAACACACTGATGATGATGTCTAACTGTATCATTTAAACAATTATATGATGATGATAAAACTGTGTTAAATATGTATATGTTTCTAATTTTCAGAGTCGGTGAAGTTGACGCGAAGTCTCACAGAGAAACGCAAGAACTACGTGCGTCGAGTCTCATCCCGACTCGCGTACTTAGAGCCCAAAAACATCAAACAAACCCGGTTCCGACACCAAACATCCATCTGTTCCTACAAATCGGAAATCTTAGACAATCCCTACTCCACTTTTAGATCGTGGAAGAGCTTCCGAGCCTCCCAAAACAATCTAACCAAAGACAAGATGGAAACTGATTCCAAATTCAACCTGACAGATTCGAGTGGCAATATATTGTCTTTGAAAAATGACTTTGACAGCGACATCAGTATTGACAACTTGAGTATAGATGAGAAGACGGGGTGCGTGGATATAGAGTTGCCGTTTGAGCCAAGAGAGAATGGACTCTTTAACGTGTGTCTTTTGGTCGGTTATAACTATTTGTCAGAGCAAGCGTACGTGAAGACTGTTTTTCCAGCACAGGTGAGATTTTTTTCCTACCATTTTCTAGTAGTTCGGTTAATATACCCCCTGCAAAGGATAAGTCCCAAATCAAAATCTAGACTTCATATTTTGACAAACTCTACATAGACTCAATAAATTCAAACCGTATAATTAACTACTTCCACATTTTCACCTGAACTCAACACATACAGAAATGAAAACCCATTCAAGGGTTGGTCCCACTTAAATGACTTCCACAAAGACTTTTAAACGCGTTTAGCTCTTATTTACTACGTCATTTTGTCGCTAAATGCGTTTAAGAAACAAACTATCGTGTTTTTTAATACTATTCCCTAAAATTATGCTTGACCTGTTCCAGGTACAACTCCCCCAGCACATAGAGAACCTAATCTTCCCCGAGACGATGTCCGGCGCGGCGCGGCGTGGCACGGACGCACGGAGCGACCAGTGCTACTCGTTCGTACTCACCGACGAGAGGGGCGAGCGCTCTTATGGGTAAGAAAACATAATAAAACAATAACATCAAACATGAATCGTAAGGCTCATACACTATTACTGTGAAACATAATAGCTTCGACTTGCACAGACGGTTTTCGAAACATAAAAGAATCACTTGATTGATAACAGAAATGGCGTCCGAAACATAAGAGCATTGTGAAACTGGTAGCAAAAAGCAGGCGACAGAAATATAGCGTTCTAAAACTGCCCGTTAAAGTGCTTGTAAAGTTTGAATTCTAATATAACTGACTAATTTGTAATGTTCTTTATTATTCCAGTTACTGCAGACGGGTGCTTCCAGAGGGTGCCACGACATGTCTTCCATTGTGCTACTGCCTTATAGGCAAATACAGAGCTCCTGGTTTCTATTATAAGGTAAATTGACCGCCTTGTTGATTGATTTATGTCTTGTACTATTTATTCTGCGATAGATTTTAGCAATTACCATATCGTAAATAAATATATATTCCGGACATTCCACGCAACGCCATCCACCCCATCTAAATATTAGACAACTAATGGATGTGGCTTAACTCGCGTTGTGTCGATATAAAAATTAGCATATACTACTCTCAGAGCTCTATTGCTCCGTGGCAAAAATCATGTTGATCTGTCACACCGGTGGCGACGAACGACGGCATGATTGAGGAACAAACCGATCAACAAACTATATTATAGTATGAATGGACGATTTTTAGACATCATTTTTAACTTTAAATTGTTTCTTACAGGTTCTCCAAGAAATAGAATCTCACCACGGCAGCTCTGGCGAGCAAATCCAGTGCATCCTACAACAGCTCTTCGAGACCGACTTCCCAAACCCCGGCGAAGAAATCACCCTCATCAACAACGTACCTAATTACAAACCTACAGACATAACCTCCTTTAAAGACTCCTTTAGTGACGTGTCCAAACAAACAAACAGACAAAACTCGAACGACAGTGACGTTTCCAAAACAGACTCGGTGAGAGATAGTGATGTGCTAAAAAGTGAATTAAAAACTCAACTGTCAGTGCCAGATGCTAAAAGTGTCAGTGAAAGTAAGAGCAGGACAATGCCAGTGTTGCGCAGGAGTGAGGGAGACGGCGAATACGATCTCAGCGCCGATTATTATGATTATGAGAATAATAATGGGCCGATGAGAGTGCTGCTGAGCTTGGATAGTCCAAAGTGAGTAGTTCTTTTCTAAACTGCAATGTCAGATATCCATAAATATATCCAGATCTTTAAAATACCTAAGTAATTAACCATAATGCATCCTTGTCAGTACTGTTCATGCACTGAATGAAGTGAAGTCAAATATAAAAAAAACTTTACATCTGGTTTACTAATTCTATTGTAAAGGCGTAAGTTTGTGCATATGAGTGAGTAGTTAAGTATGGTTGTTATTTCATAAACGAGACCCGGGACCTACGTTTTAACGTGTCATCTGAACGGAAGCGCCAAAAATACAATTAAAAATTTTGAACACTTATAAGATAAGATGAGATATTTCTTTAATGTACACCAAAAAATTACATGATGAAAGAAATTTAAAAACTATTTTAATGCACATTGGGCGGCCTTATCGCCTTATGCGATTTCTTCCAGGCAACCTTTGGATGGACTTATCCGCGTACTGAGCGCTTCAACAGTTGCTTAATCTTGGTAATCGCATGCGATTGCCTCCGCTCGCTGAGCTACGGGCATTACTACATTAAGGGCCTTGTTATTAAATCGTCATCATCATCATCCACAGCCGGTTTTGTCCCACTGTTGGGTATAGACCTCTCTCCTAGTATGCCATTGGCTTCGATCTTTAGCCAACCTCGTCCAGGTTTGATCCGCGACAGATGTTATGTCGTCTACCCATCTTGCAGCCGTTACGGTGACCAGTCCTTGGCCACCACTCGGTCTCTGCCTTACTCCACCTGGCAATTAACTAAAATCTTTAATTTAACATATTTTTTTTATTTCCAGGAGTAAAGTAATAAAGCAGCCCGCGCATCCCCGCGCAGAAGAGGAGAGTACGTCCCAGCTGCTGGACTCGCTCGGCGCTGGTCTGCTCATCAAGGTGTTCGGGTCCCTGCTGCTGGAGAGAAAGCTCATCATCAGGGCGGAGAGGCTCAGGTATGTAGTACTTATTGGCTAATTCCGCGGGGGAGTGATAGCCCTCAGTGATGAGTAAAATACGACTTAAAGAGGGGTCAACTTGATTCTATGAAATTTATCAAGTTTTTGTTTTCACTTTCAAAGTACAGGCCATATGAGTAAAATAATTAAGATTAAAATATGTGACCTTGTATCTATTTCTTTATTTGTAAACTTTCCACAATGTATTTGTGATTCGTGTTTTTTCATAAGAAAAATGTATATTATAGTAAGTACTATATACTTGTGTTGGTGTGCAATAAAGACATATATTATTATTATTATAGTAGTCGTTATTATTATACTCAGAAATTGTTTTAGCTACTTGCAAATGTCCACCAGCGACGCTCCGCGGTGTCATACGCGTCAATCTATGATTAATTTAGGCAGTTTTGTGTCCCACAATCAAAAAATTATCCAAGTCAAATTTCACCATTTTTTACATCAGTTCCGTCAATTCGTCTTAAGAAGAAAGTAACACACAGTCACTTACGAAGTTTTTTTTTTTAAACTGAATCATGTTTGCATTACCTTAGTTTGCCTGATGGTAAGTAATAAGCTATGGCCTTAGATGGAAATAATAATAATAATCGCCAGTGTTAGCCACTCTTATTCGATAAGAAGAAGAAAATGGATAATCATCATTTTATTTATCCTATTTATTTAATCCTGCCCTTCCAAAGGTTGCCTGGAATAAATCGCCTAAGGCGATAAGGCCGCCCGATGTGCATTAAATAAGTTTTTAAATTTCTTTCATTGTGTAATTTTTTTAGTGTGCGTTAAAGACATATCTTATCTTATTTAATGCCAATACACATGGGGAACTGGTGCCCCTGAGATACAAGCCTAGCTTAGTTAAGAGGCACCAGTTCATAATTAAATTGTAGCACTTAAATTATTTTAGTTGTAAGTTTGATTATCTTAGTCTTAAGCTACAAATTTTGTAAACAGGTAGATTTAAGTTCAATAAAAAAAATTGATTTGATTTATTTACCGTCACCTTGTTTTCATGTAATGTAATGTCCTCTCCATTCCAGCGAGGTGTCATCCCGCCTGGAAGCCCTGCAGGCGTCCCTGTATCCGTTCGTGTGGCAGCAGCCCCTCATCTCGCTAGTCCCCGCCGAGATCCAACAGGAACTGCTCCACGCGCCGGTGCCCATGCTGGCGGGGATGCTGGGAGATGGCAAGGACCTCGACTTGGTAGGAGTGGCGTTTGAAGAGGTCAGTATATATAATATATACTCTCTCCTGAGTCGTATTGTTCTCAAGAGTGAGGGTCGTGACTCCCCCGCGGAATTAATTCGTTAGGGCAGTTCTCTTGGGCAGATACATCGTGGTGGGCGCCCAGGTCCTTCCACGGAAGACACATGTCCTCGGATATTGTCGACACAAACATTACGGTTTCCCCACGATGTTTGCCTTCACCGTTAAGCAAGTGCAAATCCACACATAACTTGAAAATCCAAGTCATTGGTGCAGGGCCGGATTCGAACCAGGGTGCGTCTGGATGAAAAGCAGACACTGGAACCACTGAGCCACACTCGCTCGCGTCAGTATATACATACTCGTACATATATAACTCTTAACCGGACGGTGACAACAAGTTGAATTATAATTCATCACGAGTATTTAATATTTTTTGGGCTTTAAAATGTATGCTATGCACTATAATCTCCCGTGGGGTTATAAAGATTATAAAGTGGGGTCAATGATATCAATATATTACTTGATTGTGTCTTATACAAAGCTAAAACTCTAGCAGAGGATGTCTAAAGACGTTATTTGTGTTATTCATCTCTAACAGGGTTGGTTATCTAATCGTAACTATTTTCCGTTGTGATTCTTATGATAGTATGTACCCATGAACCGTATTACCGATAGTAGTAACTAACTGATATGGATGTGATGAATAAAAAAATATCGCTAGCCTAAAAATTATAAGAATAGTAAAAGTGTCATTCAGGATGTATATTATTTAAAAAAAAACAATTATTTATGTATTCAATAACCTTTTAAAACTTTTTTGTGACTATTACTTTGACAGGGAAAGACCTCGTCTATCTTTTTAACTAGTTTGCGTTTCAATGGCTTAATTTGCCACTGCCACATAATCATTTTTCTACAAACAATTGATCACTTTAAAAGATACCCGCAATCGATAACATAGTTAGATCCCGTGATGCTACCTGCCTTTTCACTGGCCAGAAATGCAATCAAATCTCCAATCTCCTCTGGCTCTGACACCTTATTCAACGTCGTTAAGGATTTCAAGTCTTCATTTGTGAATTTCGTTCCACAACTGTCAAAAATCGGCGTATCCACTGGTCCAGGACTTACTAAATTCACTCTTACTCCTTTCTCTGCCATTTCCACGGCTAAAGTTTGAGAGAAATGGTTCAAAGCAGCCTTTGAAGTGTTATAAGCTGTGTGGTTCGCTCGCACCTTAGTTGCCGATACGCTTGATATGTTGATGATATTTCCTTTTGTTTTGATAAGATGTGGTACGGCCGCGTATGTTAGTACTACAACAGCTCTTAGATTCGTGTTAATAACATCGTCGAATATGGATATAGTGTCCTCAGCAGAGAATGGTCTTACTCTAAATATTCCTGCATTGTTGACCAATACGTCTAGTCTTCCGAACTGTTCAATGATTTTGCTTATGACTTGATTTGCTTCGTCGTCTTTCGTAATATCAGCTTTGATAGGAAATGCCTTTTTGCCGGCGATTTCGCATTTTTCTGCGACCTTCTTCAAGTTTGCTTCGTTTCTTCCCGTGATAATGACATTGGCACCTTCTTTCGCGAAAATGATAGCAGTTGCGGCCCCTATACCTGAGCTGGCGCCGGTTACTAACACCACTTTGTCTTTTAAATTCAGTTCTAGACCCATGTTGGTCGATATTTCGCAAACAACTAATTAAAACTTGCAACCGCGAGTCTTTTATAGGTTCGTTAGTTATCAAAACAAGCCATTATCAGAAAAGATAATTGTGTCTTTATCTACATTTGCACGGGCTTTGTTTTTCATAACAGCATGAGAGGTTAATCTGAATGGCAACTCGGAAAGTTTTTATCTTCGTTTATGAAAGACTTCTCTGTTTATTTGACTTATGTAAAGCGAAAAGATGTCTGAACTAGGTATATATATATTATCTTACACTTCAACATAAAAACAGATCTACATGTTATTTGGCACATAAATCATACTAATATTATAAAGGCAAAAAATTGTGTTCGAATGTGTTAAAGTTTCTTCCATGCTCATTAAATGGCTAACCGATTTAAATAAATTTGGTTGAGCGATGTATTCTACCAATATTAACACATAGACGCCAAATATATAAATAAATGTTTTAATATGAGCAAGTTAAAAAATCCGTGTAATTAATCAAAAATGTCAATCAAAATATAAATATAATATGCTAAGTGCTAATTCTTTTGTTGTTCCCTTGCAGGGCATGTTCATAGACCTGTCGAGCCAGCAGAGCAAGGTGCTGTTCTACCACGGAGACGAGTCCACCATCCTGCCCACCACCAGCTATAAGACACTCAAGACTTCCTTACAGGTACTAAATAATTATTTTAAAACTAATTGCTCTAATTTATTTATTAGTCTACAAAACAGGCGGGAAGTTAAAACTAATAATATATAAATGATAAGCTAACGGAACTTTGTAATATAAGTATACCCACACAAAAAGCAGTCATGATAATGAAATATACAATTCTACCAAAATATGTTAAATTACTTATCATGCAATAGGGGAATGTAATAAAAATATATTAATCAAAACGTTACCAAAGTACTTGCTAGTTATTCCTTCTTTTTGGTATCTCAAAAAAAACTGCATTTCTGTAATGTCTTCATAAGGGAATGCAACCTAAAACACCATGCCGAAATCTATAAATTTTTTTTTGTAGTCACAAGATCAAACCACTATTTATCTTATATCTATTATAATATAAAGCAGGTGTTTAACAAATAACGCACAAACTAATTCTAATTCAACTTATTTCCAGATGGTATCAACAAAGAACAAAGAGAAGAGCGACACGAAGACTCGCAACGTGTTGATATCGGAGGCGTTCCTGCGATTCTTTGTCGACATCCTGGGGGACTTCTGGAGGCACTTCCGCTTCGGGGAGCTGAGGGAGGGGGACCTGGGCCGGGGGGATGTGGTGTTTGATGTGAGTAGTACTTTTTTTATTACAATACAATACAATACAATATATCTTTATTGCTCACCAAAATAAATGAATTACAATAAAAGGACTTAAACTAAAAATAATGTACAAGTGGGCGGCCTTATCACCTTGAGTGATCTCTTCCAGTTCTTTCTTTTATTCTGTTTTAAACATTAAAAGAAAAGTATGTAAGCATCATATCCGTTATCTAGTACCCACGACACAAGCGTTTGCTTAGTGTGGGGCTAGATGGCGATCTGTGCAAAGTCCCGGAATTTTTATTTATTTATTTTATTTATTAGTGCAATAAAATGGGTGTTATAAATAGCTGTGTATCGTAGTCTGGAATGGGAGAATTTTTTCGCATGAATTTCGATAGAAATCTTAATAAAAATGACACATTACACATGGTTTAATAAATATACTAGATTTTATAAAATTTCCAATTGTGTCTAGTTGTTATGTTAGGCAAATCATTATTACTTTAAGGTCGTAACTATGAAAGTTTGTGAACATATTTATTTGTGTGTGTATATTGTAATTTGTTCATTCTTCACACTCGAACGATTTAAAGTCTGCATTTAAAAACTACACTATTTTCCCACATAAATTAATAACATCATTTATCATTTGATAAATTATTTCATTTTCTTATTACAGAAGGAAAACTTTATCAAAGCGGCAGCTTCAAAACAGAACCAATACTTCCTCGAGTGGTTCACGGAGACTGCAATGTTCAATCATTTCATACAAAACATGGCGGTGCGGTACAAAGAAACATATTCACAAGAAAACAACAAATCACCAGATTCAAAGTCGAAAGATAAGGAAAAACAAGAGTTCAAAACTGATGTAAAACCAGATTTATTAGACCATCAACTCAAGTTAATCGACTGTCCAACGCCAAACTTCTACCAGCTGTTTGAGGAAAGAGTTCTTTCCAGAAGAGACAGTAAGTCTGTGGATAAGAATGGATACAAAAATGCGTTGAATAAGAGATCCAAACTGTTGAAACGGTTAAAAGACTATTTTTAGAGAATTATTTCAAAATGAGGTTGGTAATTATTGAATAATTGATCAGAGACTTGTATCATGGTCATACAAAAAATAATTTCAGAAAGTGTAATACATGCAAAAATGCATATAGTATATATTGCACATAAAGCCACAGACACAGTACATAATGTATTCATAAACAAATACCCATAGCTGAGGTAGACTTTCAAATTCAGACTTTGTATATCTATAGAAAAAAGGTGAATCTGTAGTATTGTAGCTTCTGAGTCATCAGTCAGAAATGCCCGTATCTGAGTAAACTAAGGCATTTTTAAATAATCATAGTTCTGTCCTTGAATAGATTAACTAAGCATGTCATATATCTGTGTTTACATTACATTATATGATATGATTGTCTCGGTTATACATAGTACAGAAAACATTAAGCCATTTTAGACACCCTCAGAGCGGTTTGAAAGCACTCATACGAACTTATTTTATCTAAACATATTTCCAATTCTACGCAAATCGACGTAGAGCTTCCTAAAATATTGATCTTAGCTTCATATCTTTTGTCAAAGCTTTTAGGCTGAAATTATATGCAACTTGTGTATCCCAGTGTCTAATATTTTATACTTATTTTGTAATTTTATATTAATTTGTGATAGTTTCTCTAAATCTCATTACTTAGAGGCTTAGATGTACATAAAGACTGTTATTTTAAAACTGGGTGTTGTACAATAATAATAATAATTGTAATATTAGTTTCATAAAATCATTAAAATTTGTTGTAAACGAAAATAAATCACGACTTCAAGTGAAATTTTGAACATTTATATTAAACTGAAATTTGCTAAAATCATAACATTAGCTGTTTAACTTTTAAACGTTTTTTTCCGAATTTATGAACTACTTCATTATAATAAATCTTATCTTAAATATATATATTTTATAATAATTATACAACACCTAGTTAATCAATTAAAATATTTAGTTTAACGATTCGTATTTTAATTTAATTTCGTTTCAATTAAAATGTATTCTTTAACATTCCTATGGTATTTATAGAAATCTATTTACGAGTATTGTAAAGTAAGAGACGGTTTAATCAATCTACAGTTTTATTTAAAAAAAAAACTTCAACATCACATGAAAAAAATATTCTCTTAATCAGTCGTTTAGACAAGACATTGCGTTCAACAGTTATAATAATAATAACAATTACAGCTTTCAATTACATTATGATAACAAATACGATACGTATAAGTAATCACTTATTTGAATGTTGAACCTTATTTCTAATATCATTGTTCGCAATTCCAACCAAATTTTATTCAATTGCAATTTCTGCTTTCATTCTTAGAACTAGTTTTCAAAACATCATAAATTGGTATCTTTTGATAATAGAAAAATAATGGTCATCTAGTTTTGTCTAGAAAAGAAAAAATATAGATTTTATTATTCCAGAAATCATCAATTTAGAAGAAATGTGTTTGTTTGTTTATTAATTTAAAATACATCTATGTAAAAGCGTTGCCTTTGTGGCCAAAATGTAACGAATCTTGTACCTTTAGTTGTAGTAGCAAGCCTGTATTATATACAACAATTTCTAAAACAAACTGATTTTTCCCGAATTTTACATATTAAGTAAACTTATATCTGAATATTCAAAGTTCGCTCAAATTCAGTTCCAAAAATTATTCAAATATTAATTTTTAGACTAACATAGTTTTGCTACTCACCACGAGATGTCGTTAATTATGTCATTTTCATATCGATTACCTTTCCCCGAGTGTAGCGATTTTGACTAATATGTTTTATTCATTCCATTTAAATACAAATCGGTTATTGGACAAGATAATGTTGGTTGTTACGTCATAAGGATTGCGACCGTGGTACATACTAGGTCCCTAAGCAGGCCCATTTTACGTGAAAAAAACTATTTTTTAGTGTAAGGTACATACACCCTTCATAGCCCAGTTACGAGAAAAAAAGAATTTTAATCAAATATTTTTTTTTTCATAAACCTTAATTTTTAGTGTGTTTTAGAAATTGTTGTACGCGTATGGCACTGTATTGATATTTTAATTTAGTTAATTTAAACGAATGTGCCTTAATTAGTGCTATGTACGTAAACTATAGGTGATTACTTATTGTTTTAAATTGTAAAAATAAATATATTTTACACGACATAAGTATGATTTTTATTTTCAGCATTAAGTACATTAAATACCTAACACATGTACACTGTAGTACGCTAGTACGTAGGTATCATCTAGGTAAGCGTGTTACACCCTAGACAGCAGCAATGCTTAGCATCAGGCAAGCTGTAGTCAAAACCAAACTACTTCCACTTTAAAAAAATACACTTAGTTCCTAGTATATTTAAATAACAGGTTTTATCACTAGGTGTAAAACTAGGTGTCTAGGTGTAAGCCTTACAGGCTTGCCAATAACCCAAGCTCTCAAGACCGCGGAGGACAGGACATCATGGAGAAGTATAGTGCACCAAGTGATCAAGTCTTCAAGCTAGACACGACCTTCAGCAATGAAGATAACGATTAAGAAGAAGAAGAAGAAGATCACTAGGTGTGGTAGTATAATAGAGAATAGGGGAGTTCTAACTGCTGAGGGTCGTGCGTAACTCTCAGATAGATTCATCGGGGAAGTTCTTTGCACATCGTGGTGGGCGCAAGGATTTTCATCCCTCTCTGAGGGATGGGCGTGGAAATTCGGAACGTTTTCACTCGAGAAACAAAAAAAACAAGGATCATCCCTCTCTTTTGCTCCAATAAACTGACGTTTTGTTTTAACCATATTTTATTCAATGCAATATGTCAAGACTGTTATTGGTCAAAAATTGTCACCCATCAGCATAAGAGGAATGACATTCCAATCTACATCCTATATGCTTTGCCAATCAGAAGTTCCAAGTAGTTTTACGAATTGCGTTTTCTACATTTTAAGTATTAATTAATATCTACTAAGATCAAATTTATTATATTCTTTATCTCCGGACGTAAACTATCCTACAATTAGGTATGCAAGAGCGTTAAGTAATAGATCCGTCAAACTTGTCAAATGAAGTAATTATTCTAATGAGGTCTAGTTATTTCATAGATGGGTAATTGCAACGATTTTATTTCCTTCTTTGCATAAGAACAGACATCTGAATGACTATTGTTGAGTCTAATTTTATTGTTTCTGTTATTATTGGATTACTTATAGGAATAATTATCTAAGTAGACTGATATTGATCGATGAGTCAATAATACGAGTACCTACCATCACTACATATTATAAAGCAAAGACGCTTCCCGCGTCTGTCTGTAATATGTATGTATGCTTAGATCTTTAAAACTATACAACGAATTTTGATGCAGTTTTTTGAATAGATAGAGTGATTCAAGTGAATGGTTTAAAATTTATAATAATGTGTGGGAAGCTGCTGGCAAAAGCTGGTTAAATATAATAAAATCGAAAGCGTGTTTGTAAATTTTATTTCAATTCAACGGGGTATCTCGTGGCTAATGTAACTCTACTACTGACTAAAACCTACCACGATGTCCCTTCGTCCCGGCAAGGACAGGTTTCGCGGGCAAGCGAGCATTACGACTCCGCAATGATTAGCAAAAAGGCTTATCTAAACCCAGAACTGGGATCAAACCGGCTATAGATGAAGATGATGATGAATGATTATGATGATAATGATTAGCTTATGATGTTCCGCAATCACTCTATCAACTAGAAAATTATGTGAGTGTTTATTAATAAAAGAATAGTTATCGCGGCGACCACCAATACAAAAATAAATAGGTAAAACTAACTTGTGTGACATGTTACTATGTAACTATAGGTAGGTACCTTAGATAAGAACGGAGACAGACATTCAAGCTGTCACAATCTATGAAGCAAGAACAAAGGTTATCAAAAGGTTAGCTCTAGGTTAGGTATAAGGTATTTAGAATATTAGAGTTCATTGCTCAATACATTGTTTGGAATCTAAAGCGTTTGAGATCATGAAGTTCAGATGGACGTTGGGAAATAGATCGGAGATAAGAAATGGCGTTGCATGACATCTTTGAATACAGGACTATTATAAAGTAGGTCTACAGGGTTCATGTATACTTTTCTTGAATAACCTTCTTTTGGTTTTAGTACTTCAAAACCATGTTATTTATTTTAACTCACGAATTTTTTACTTTGACTTTTGATTTTTGTCATGTGGAGCGTATGTGTGTGTGCCGCAATAGCTCGACCACATTTATACAAACTTTTGTACTGAAAAAGTTAGATTCATCACTTTATCCTTTATTTTTTAATTGTATGCGAAATATCCGTCATTATAATATAGCAGTCGATAAACCATGTCAGAAGCCTTATTTAAAAACGGGACGTGTTTGAAAACTCATTTCAATTCAATGTCTACTAAATACTACAATCACAAATGCTACTGTATGTGCACTTGTGCTTATAAACTAGGGTATATGCTAAGACTATACTACTCCCAAATCCAGAGTTCGTGTCTCTCCTTAGATATTACTTAGGCACGTGCACAATTATACTTCGGGTCAACCGAAGACGATTATATTGTTTACTAAGCAGTCTGTGGAATTGTGCTGCCACTGTCACACATTTAGATAGTTAACTACTTTAAAAAAGCAAAATTCAACTTCACTCGTTTCCGTATCCGCTCCACTCGGCTCACCACGTGGGAAGGCGCCTGCAACTCGCCAGTACGTGATTTTGTGTCGCCGCTGTCGCACGCCTTAAACAATTTGTTTAAAAATCTATTTAATTTTAAATATTCTTTACGTGTTGTGTCCAGTGATTATTAAAGAACATTGTGAACCGTTCCAAATACCTATAACGTTCAAATTTATAAATTCAAAATGTGTTAATAACAAAAAACTAAATTAAACAAAATAACGGTTATTTAACGCTGTTAAATCATTTAACCAAACATTACGACAAAACCAGTGAATATTAATTGCTTTTGTGAGACCAGGTTACTGGAATTCTGTCTATGACGGAATTTTATGGATAAATTATCTTTGGTGAGTGACTTATTTTATTAACATACGATCTTATTTTTGAACTACCCTCGAATTTATGATAAGTGTAGTTTATGTTTTTACTTGATTGTAATAACTACTCAAGTACCCACCTTTTGTACTTTTTCTTAAAAAATTAGTCCTTTATAAGACTTTAATACTACGTGTAACAAAATAATGTACAAATAGAGAATGAGCATGCAACATCGCGCCCTGGCGAAAATAAGATTTAATTGTTTTCTATCATTATTCACAACGATTCTCAATTTAACTGCTCAGATCAACCTAAACGGTTTATTATTCGATCGTAACTTTTTATATGATGATGCTATGCGTTTTACTCGCGTTAATCGTAGTAAATTAGTGAAAATCCATGTAATTCCTGTGGAGAATATTTATGATGCATCACGTATATCGTGTTAAGTAATTAATATGCATTAGTTTACAGCAAATCTCCATGTCAATCATGTTGAGAATATTTATGATCTTTCACGTATATCGTGAAAAGCAATTAATGTGTATAGAGTATAACTGGGTGTGCGTGTACTATGTCTCTAAAAATAATGGCGAGTTGCAGGCGCCTTCCCACGTGGTGAGCCGAGTGGAGCGAATACGGAAACGAGTGAAGTTGAATTTTGCTTTTTTAAAGTAGTTAACTATCTAAATGTGTGACAGTGGCAGCACAATTCCACAGACTGCTGCTTAGTAAACAATGTAATCGTCTTCGGTTGACCCTCGCATAATTGGAATCAAACATCAAACAGGTAAGTTTTCGTTTGATTCTTAATTATATAGCAGTCGACAAAACATGTCAGAAGCCTTAGTTAAAAACGGGACGTTTGTAAAATTCAATTCAATGTCTTTATTGCAACTATAATTAAATTCTACAGTATGCGCTTGTGCACCCTGTGCTCATTATTTAGGGTATATGCTAATTGCTAGACTATAGACTATACCTACTACTCTCAAATCCAGAGTTCGTCTCTCTCCTAAGATATTACTAAGCACATGCATAATAATGTTAGCATTTTGTCTGTACCTAAAGATTCAGATATATACTTATAACAATACAACCACACTTATATGTAAGTACCTACATATGTCTCAAGTCCATAAATAAATATATTTCAACAAAAACCGTGGTCAAACCCCTAGCCTGTCAAATAAGAGCGATGCTATGTCTCACATTATTTTGATGTAAATCTTGAAGATAAGGCGTAGGCAGAGAATATAAGTCATTTATTTAACTTTGAACGTCAATGTATAGGCGAAGAGAAAAGTTTTCAATTCTTTTGAACTCGTTATATTCCTCAATTTATTATGACAAGAAAGGAACAAGACCGATTCATATGGTGCCTTAGGGGTGAGGGCTATGCCCAGCAGAGGGTCGACATGGGCTGAAAATGATGATGATTATGACAAAATGAAAAAAAATGTTTCTAGTAGGTGTGTTCTTATTCTTGACGACATTAGAACAACCGCAGGGAGCATCTGGATTCAATCTGCGCAGGACCGGGACGAGTGGCGTACAAGAAGAGATGCCTACGCTCAGCAGTGGGCGATATCAGGCTGATGATGATGATGATGCTCTTATAACTTTTATTCGCAAATATACTTTACTCTTTTTTTATTTGAATGTGCCGCGCACGCACCTGGATTAAAAGTAGTCTAAATCCAAGCTTTAATCTCTCTTCGTAACAGATTTCATCCTAATCAATTAAGCTAATAGTGCATGAAGGAAAAAATTAGCATCTCAATTATATTATACTTACAAACTTTCTCCAATTATTATTGGGTTAGATGGGATGGGATAATTCACTATGTACACAATACTTTGTATTAGTATAGAGTATGTCCCTGAACATTATTGAAAACACTTTTTTTCTTGCCTGTACCGAAATTCCTCGTAAAAGGTCAAGCGAAAAATATCGCGAGCAATCCATATAAATGATTTCAAGCGATTTTCGCGCTACATTAATAAAAATATTATTCGCATTGTTTTTTGCAATATTTTTGTAGGAACGGAAGAATATAAGTTATATTGAAATGATGGTATATTTTGGTTAAGTTTATTTGGTTTATCTTTTTAGCTATTAGAGTACAGCAAATTAGACATTAGAGTATAGAGAGTTTTCAACCCGCCCTTAGTGTATCTGATTTAACTGTAGCTGCCTTTTGTCCTAACTTGTACTTGTAACAAACTTCTAGAAGTATTTTACTTACTGTGCTTTCATTAGCTTCCAATTCCCCCGTTACTTCCTGCCTGATGTAGAGTTAAAATAGACTATTAGGTACTCGACCATAAGTATACGCACAAAGTATGCGCATGAGTATAGTGTACATTTTTACCCAGGGGTCTTCAAATCTAGAGTAAATAGGTTTCTTCTAGGCAAGCGTGCTACATCTTAGACTATGGTGGTGCTTAACATCACGCAGGCTATAGTCAAACGTAAGCGTAATTTCGTTTTAAATAAAATACGCTAGGAGCGACATGATATGTCCCAACAAACCTTCTTTTTATATTTTGTGATTTGTAGGTAATTCTCCAACCATAGAAGTTCCAAGGGCTAAATGGCTTGGCATGATCGGCGTTATGTTTTAGAGTAAAAGCTTTCCCAATTTGTGAAACACCCTCTTGCTGAAGTGGTTTGTACGAGGGTCACCTGTCTTACACAATACAGCTTCTCATTGTTATAAATCCGATCACCTATCGAACCTAGTTTTACGATAATGTTGATTATAAATTAAATATTCAAATTTACACGTCAATTTTCACGGACGATCCCATATTTTATAGGAAATTAGGCATTTAGAAACAAAACTCCAAAACGAGAACTCATTTCGCATTTTATTGCTATAAATTAAAACATCTTTTGTTAAAAATACGCTTTTATGGCTGTAAGGTATCGGTGCTGCCAGTTGACCTATAAAAATTTGGTGAAATTTACCGGTAGGTACAATTTTTTTTTTATTAATAGATTTTTATTTTATGTGATAGACGTCGATTGATGATTTATTTGTTTTCTTAGCTCAATATTTCTTTATTTTTTAATTATAAGTTCATACTCGTAATCATGTAAAATTTATGACATAACTCGCGGCACCTCGCGGTGTGTTATGATTATTATTTTAATGTACCTACCTCTATAACAAATTACATTTTAGCTGTTTCAGAGTGAATTAGGTACTAATACACTCGCAAACTTTGCCTTTATAATATTCGTGTGATAGTGTGATGTGATCTTTATTCTGCTTCTGATCAGGCACTTTTTTCAGTGCTAAATATGTACATAGATACCCTTTATAACCCACCTTTATTTAAAAAAGCTGCAAGAATACTTCACCGCGATGTATAATATTTAGTAATGTTTTAGAAAAATTACATTAATACAACCAACTCTTTTTATTTTATCCTAGTCGATGGAAAAATCTAAACTAAATGGAGTAATCAAAAATAAAGAATTGGACTGACCTTTGAAACCTAGCAACACTTTAAAGGAATCCACATTTCGTAAACTAAAGGTCCGGTCACACGTTACGAATAAACGAAAATATTAACCCGTCTATTTTCATACGAATAGGTAAATTTTTTACATATGGGTAAGGATTACGAAAAAAGCATTTCAATTCAGTTTTCACTGAAAATAATACAAAGATACGATTGTGTTTGCAGTAAAATTAATTTCTTTAATGGCTCTCAAGATGTCAGATTTTTTTATTTGGTTCGAGTTATGTTCTGTTATGTATATGGAATATTATTGATCTTTCCTTTTTCAGTTTTCACTGAACAGAACATAACTCGAACCAAATAAAAAAATCTGACATCTTGAGAGTCATTAAAGAAATTAATCTTACTGCAAATGCAATCGTATCTTTGTACCTATTAGCTTCATTCGTTTACTAAATAATGTTAACTAGAACGTAATGTTTGCTTACCATCAGGCGAATTACGGTCAAGTGCAAACCCTTCCTTGTTAAAAAAAAACTAAATTCTTACCCATATCAGGTAGTGTAAACCCAGCCTATCAATGACATTGGTCGGGACGATTTTAATATTGTAATTTTGGTTAAATGCGTTTAAAATTGTGCAACCTATTATATTCAAGATGTTATGCATAATATTAAGATCACAGAATGTGAATGTGTATTATCTGGTTTTACTTATTTTAATAGGGTTTTAAGCATTGAGTTTTAACGTATTTTCGAATAAAGAAATACAGGAAAAGTTTGTTTTTCGGATAAGGTTGTTTTTTCAATATATCCTTTTGACTTTTCAGTATCCTTATAGGTATGTAATATTGTTACATCAGAGGACATGTATCTTCCGTGGAAAGACTTGGGCGTCTATCACGATGTATCTGCCCAAGTGAACTCCCCAAACGAATTAATTCTGCGGGGGAGTCACGACCCTCATTCATGAGGAAATACGACTCAAGAGAGACAGAGATATTTATTACTGTTTGGTTTGTTTACCTCATTACTGATGATTTGTGACTTCTTGCAGAATAGCTTATTTTTTATTATTATGTGTCTTGCTAACACACAAGGTTCACAGATCAAGCATTAAAAATAATAGGAACAGTATAAAACGTTTTAAATTTCAAAAACAGATTTCTTCATAATCTTTTGTAAATGAAAACGGGTATAAATTGAGGATCGAACCTGGGAGCGTCATATCAAAATCCGGACAAATCTTTTACCGATTCACACTCGCTAAAACTATTCATATCTCACAATAGAGCTAAATTAGTTGCTAAGTTTATTATAATAACTTTACAAAACCAGAAAGCGAACACAAAACAAATTCTTTCCACATGCTTAATCCATTTAAGCTGAGTTATGTCAAACCGGACTTAAAGCTCCTCTTTTAAGGAAAAGAGTGACGTCACGACATAAGCGCACGAAACATATTAACATAATTGTATTGTGTTTAAAAATATACAACTATTGAACTTAGTTGTTAGGTCTTAAACTAAGAAATAAGTACCTAAGTTCGTCTGAGAGTGTCAACTCTGGTGTCAGAGTGTTCTAACCGCCCTAAGGGTCTCTGACATGGCTTATAACGGCCGTATCGTGACAATCAGTGACTGGGACCTACAATTTAGAAAGAAAGAAAGAAAGAAAGAAAACATTTATTGTGACAGATTTAACAGAAGAACACACAGGAGTAAAAACATAATAAACAAACATAAAAATCTGCCACAACACAGCCCCAACTCAGCATAATGCTGGTTGTGTGGAAGCAACCAGCGCTGGTCTTCCGTTGGGGCTGGCTGTGACGTCACGCACGTACAAGAAGGCAGGAAAACAAACAAAGACAAAGACGTAGGTATACAAAGAGGAACAAAATTTTAAATTAGACATACATAATTTAACGTATCATCCGACCTACGGAACCGCCCAAAATGGAATGTTACTCTTTAGGCCACCCATCCACTCACCGCTAGTTGAGCTAAACTATATCTACCAATCTTATTTCAATGCTACCAATAGTGTATGAAGAATGAAATTAAATAAAACATTACCAATGATAAAATAGACTTGTAGATTAATAGTAGTTTATGCAACTGTCATATAATGAAGGGTATTAAAACACGAGTGTGAGTTTATGAAACGAGCGCAGCGAGTTTCATAATAGTAACGAGTGTTTTAATACCCGTGTTATATGCAGTTGCATACACTACTTTATCTTCACTAATTCGCTATCCATTTTTAACTTTTAATTTATTAAATTAAATTCACGCGTACGTGTATTGTCACAGTGATTTTGCCGCCATTAAAATCTAACCAATGAGAGTGCAGCTGCGCGCATCAATAAAACGCGACCAACCTGATTGGCCCTGCAATCAGGTTGGTCGCGTTTTATTGATGTTATAATGAGATATTACGATATCGATGTGGATATTATACCATCATGTGAAATTGCTTAAATTGAGTGTTTTGTTGTCTGCGCTATAACAGTAGTAATTATAAGTCAAGTATTGGAAACATAAGTAGAATGTTACAACATTAGTGTAGATAAATAAGTTTAATTAAGTTCCTATATTCAGTAGTTTTTCAAACTTTCTACACTGAGTGGGTTACTCTTACGCGGAAGAAGTTGGTTTATTTTAATTATTTTATATTACTTTGCGTGTACGTAAATCTTGTACCTACATTAGGTGTATGAAGGATAAGGAGAAAGCCCTGTAAAACACTTTCATGACGGCAATAAAAGAGAGAGTAAAGTAATTAAAAAGAAATATACTGAGGCGATTGTAATCAACCATATAAATGTTTATTTTATACTGGTACTACTATAATAAATTATGTTTGAAACAGTAAGCCTGTGTACTTTTTAAGTTTATCGCAGGCTCTTTTTAACCAACTTCAAAAAATGAGGTTATCAAGTCTTCTGAAACTTTTTTTTTCTGTTTTTACGTGTGTTATACAATTACTCCGTTATTTATGAACCGATTCCTATCATTCTATTTTATTCGATGGGGATTGGTTCAAGAGTGGTCTCATTTTTTATGATCATAATTCGACGCCATATTTGAAAGCGCTGCTAAAATCAAGATTAGAAATTGAAAAAACTAGTCTCTGTAAAACTAAAAGCAGTTGAACCGAAAAAAACGCACTGAATCGTCACTTTGGTATACGTTACTAAACGTAAAACCGAAAACGTAGTATAGAAAGAGATATCAGGAAAGTAGAATCATTTTTTGTCAATAAAAAAATTTGAATTTGAATTTGAATTCTGGAGGTTACACCGAAGCACCGAAACCCTTGTGATTGTCATTAATGCAAAACAATTATCAACGGATTCAGCTTTGGGATAGGTGACTAAAGAGTGGTAATATGAGTGGTTAAGTGGTTGTCATATTATAAAGTAAGGCAGTCGTTAAGCCCTGTCAGAGGCGCCTGGGGTGTTTTGAGAGGCCTCTACGGTGGTTTGATAACTCTCGACGCTAGAGTTTCGAAATTTCAGATACATACGTATATACAAAATATATATACAAGCAGATAATAAGGCCTAAGGCGATAAGGCCGCCCAATGTGTATCACTTTAATATATTTAAGCTTATTTCCTGTTTTGTTATTTCTATGTTTTATGGTGTACATTAAAGATATATTCTATTCTATTCTATTCTATAATTAAATTTGTTTCCTTGGTAGACCAATCAGTGGTCGAGACGTATCAGGTAAATTTTATTCATATAACAACAAGCAAGATTATATCCAGGAATACCTAACTCTAACCACATAGACAATTTAGCGAAATTGTAAAACTCAGATTAAGCACACAATGGGTTCGAGATCCTACTCCTGTTTCTAATGTGTGGTGATTTTGTGGTTAAACACGTGATTTGGTCAAGCGACCGTGGTTAGGGTGTGGTGCTATTGAGAGCGATCAAGTATCTCGATTGTAATTAGTAACACATTAAAACTCTTTTAAATATTATCCGTCTTATTACAAAACGCGGTTTAAATGTTTGTCAAACACTTTTAAAATAAAAAGTCAGTTCTTGTTGTTCAAAAACCACATACAAACCATCAAAATGACAACTTCAAATTAGAACGTTGTTTTATCTTTGGTAACATTTTGACTATTTGATTAGTATGACTGAAGAAAACAAATTTTGAACAACAAGAACGGACTGCATATTTTCAAAGTTCTGGACTAACAGCTAAACCACGTTATGCAATAAGACCCTGTTTGATAAATTATATAGCTTACTAATCGCTTACACAAGCACCGCCACCCGTTTCAAAAAGATCCAATAGCCCATAATCTTTTTTCTGTGAAAATTCGGCATACACCAGCTAACTGTGAGTCACTAAGCAACCAAACCGATGGTTTTCCTTAAACGGAAGTTTTGTTTTAGTTGCCGCTGGTTAAAAATAGACGTAGCTTAATCGGACCACGTACATTTGACTAGGTTTTTAGGCTGTATTGACTTATTGTATAATGTACACTGTTCGTATAAAAAACACGTATTGACGAGTAAAAACATTATTCAGTTTTAGATTTTTCCTATATGAATAATTAAATAAATAAATATTCCGGGACATTGCACACAGCGCCATCTAGCCCCACACTAAGCAAACGCTTGTGTCGTGGGTACTAGACAACGGATATAATACTTATATACTTTTCTATTATACATACAAACGAGTAATTATATATGATTCGATTGGTTTTTATATTAATTTATTTATTATTTGTTTAGTCTTCCTAGTGACTTTCTGTGCATCATTAAGTTACATATATGCGAAACCTTATTGTAACGCCGAACCTAAGAGTTATCAAAGCCTGTATGGAATTAATCAACTTTCAGCTTCATTGTCAAAAAACTTAAAACATTTTAATTTTAACTTAAACCTTTTTTTGGAAAATGAGCGAAAATAATCGCGACCGGCAGGATTCGAACCTGCGTAATTCAATTTTATCAATACCAAAAACTAAAACAATTTGGTCAACAAACTAATCTTTTCATTATACTTGAAGCAATCTCATTGGTCTTAAAAATATCTATTTTAAATGACAAATTAGATAATCCTATGCTGTAATAAGTTTTACAACTCTGATTTAGAAAGCTACTATGTAGATTAACAGATCTGATAGACTGCAAGATATTTATAGAGATTAATATATAATTTCAAAAGCTTTGCTTAATCCTTTTATGAGTAAATTTTTTTTTCAATATTATACAAAGCTTGACAATAGCTTGTGAGGTTTTTGAAACTATCATTATACAATAAACATGGTCATAGGAGCTATCGGCTGTAACGACTGTTTTTATTCTGCTAGCTATAGTTATACTAAGCTATTCGTATTGAAAAATGACACCAGATTCGGCCACTCTCATACTAACATACTTTTACTAAGGTACCTACTATATTTTTGTTAACCCATTGTATTCCGCTCTTGGGCAAAGGTCTCCAGCAACTCCCTCCTATGTCTCGGTCGACAGCTTCCTCTCGCCAGGCACCCCGAAACCGGTCCAGATCCTGACGAATGAAAACATTCAAAGTAAACTGTAGTTATACTAAATTAAATTAATAAACAGGCTATAACCATTGTCTATTCCAGGCTTCGATTGTATTATACCTAGATTTTTAAACTACCATGTTACAAAACCTAGCTTTACCAACTAACATAGGCAGGAAAAAGACAGTAAACATAAAAATGACCAAAAAACGCGACTCCTAACATTTATGTCATAAAACGGATATGCGTTTGATTTATGGATGACACGATCGCCCTTGAACGTACTAACTTCAAATGCCAGCGCATTCCTTATACCATCTTGTACTTTCATTTATCTTTATCCTCTATACTTTAACTTTTCTGAGTACAACCAAGATATTTTTTTGAAAACTTTGGCAGCACTTTTACCTCGAATTGCATTTGTACACCATTTTGACGATCAGCAACTTTTAGTTACGATTTTATTATTATGTTTCATTTATGTTTTCTTACACGATTAGAAAAGTTAATGAACGCGGATGACATGAGTTTGAGCTGTGTGAACAGAAGTGGCTAGATTACCTTATTATTAGACCTCTATATTAGTCCTTAAATTAGATGACACTAAATTATCATTAATCTTTGACATATTATAGCTGCAGGCATCGTATTATTTCTATAAGAAGTATCAAGAATTAAAAAAGCAAACTTTACGTGTAACTACTTACAAAAATGACAATAAATCTAATTCTTACCATCTTGCGTTTAAAAATTCAAACTAAAAAATTCAACGATTTAGCTTAGCTTCTAAGTTTTGTTTATTTATCTTGTTTTTTTTTTTAAATAAAGCACTGATATAAAATTAGAAGACTAACTTATCTTTCTTTGAACAACTTAGAATAAAATAGAATAGAAAAACCTTTATTGCAACACATGATAATAATTACAAAGAAAGAAAAGAAACTTATACTAGTGACACAAGTGGCGGCCTAATTGCTAAAAGCAATCGCTTCCAGGCAACCATTGGATGGAAAGGAATAAATAAGAGGTTACAAAGGCCGTGTTAAACAATAAAAGGAGAAAAGATAAGCAACTTATACTATTTTTATTACTAAAGAGTTTAACAGCTTAAATAAGTAAGTACTAAATAATGGAGTTCTAAAAAATCTAAATCGCTATTAGCGATAAGGCTGCCATTTGTGGCACTATTTTTTAAGTATTTTGTGTTTCTGTTTGTCTTTTTTTTTCTATCTATCTCTACCACAAATGCCCTTCAATGCCAATTTATACGTGCGTTAGGTATTTTCCAAATTATGCAACGAAAACAATCATTTAAGACCTTGCCGTTTTAAAATAATATTTGCAAAGGTAATGGCCCTCTCAAATAATGCTCGGAAATTAAGTGAAGACACTTAATAAAGCTTAATAAAGTTAAGTTAAGTAACTATTTTGCTTATTTATAATAGTTAGCGTAATAAGGGTTTATGGGCTTCTCGGGCCAATATGTTTTTTTTATTAGTTTATTTTGTTTTTTTTTATTAACTTTCAAACAAGTGTTTTTATTATTATTTAATCAGACACATAAGTAGGTACATAGCTTGCCTAGTAGTAGCTAATAAAAATATTGGATTTTTCCTAAACGGAAATAGGTAACTGCATTCCTACATTTGAATTCAAATAGTTTACTATATAGATTTATATTATTATGGTAGTGGGCGAGTAATGTGATTTTACATTTATAATGTTTATAGACTAGTGAAACCACGCGGTGCTACTTGCAGCCATCACTAAATAAATAATAAATAAAAGGATAATAATTAGAAGGATAAAAGCAGTTTATTTGTAAATTCAAGATGGAAACTATCTCCATTTCTGATTTCATCCAGCCCAGGTCATTTTACTGCGAAGAAGGGCAAACATACAAACATACACTCTTATATACTGAATATAATAAATGAATGAGCCCGTCAGTGACATTCATGCTGCTTTAGAAAAAAATAAATTAAATTAAAAAAATAAATTAATTAAAATTAATTAAATTTAACGAATGTGTTTTAAACTACTTACATACAACATTTTATATGTAAACTTAAACCTTACATTTAATTAAAAATACGAGTACAAGCAGTATACGGTACGTTTCCGGTAGTGAGTTGTGTATCAAGTTCTATTTTGTGAACATCATGAAGTCTGACCCTTCTGAATATGATGTTATCCATACCTAGCGTCGCCATATTATTACTTTATTATATACTAGTGGACGCCCGCGGCTTCGCTTGCATTATTTTGGGATAAAAAGTAGCCTATGACACTCCTAAGAAGTCATACTATCAACATACCAAAAATCATCATGATCCGTTTAGCCGTTTTTTTTTTTACGTGGGATAGTTTTACGTTTGTGCATAATGAGCGTTTAAATAAACAGATAAACAGACAAAAAGTCTAAAAACTTCTGGAACGTGTTCTGTCATGGATTTAAAGTACCCAAAAACTATTTTTTCTTTTATCTTTTATGTTCAATTTTTTTGACCTTGTTCAGCCTTATTATATGGATAGATATTTATAACAGTAATATTTTTAGACATCAATCAACGAATTAATCGAATAGTTGATCGACATTTGGACTGTAATCAAGTAATTATTATTGTCTTCCTGTTTGCCAAATTTGTAGCGAAACATTTTAACTCTAATTATGAATCACAGAGCAGTTTCTTGGTCTTGGAACGTTGTTATATGTTAGTTATTGTAAAAGTGGGTGGTGTTGGTAGTTATGATAATAGGCCATAATTATATTAACTCCATGATAATAAACTTATCAAAACGTACATAAAATAAGCTATAGCTAAAAAAATGTGCTTTTGATATGTACTAACTATCGTACAAAACACTTTTATCATTAAAACTTATATGCATGCAAGAAGCCTATTATAAAATTTGGCAATTAAATACTACTCACGTAAATTATACCTCAATCATTCGAAATGAAACATGACCCAACCGAATAAAATTGCAATTCCTTCTTACATATTTTTATTCCGTGTTGACCTATTAATAAATCAATTAATATCGAATCACAACAACATTAAAAATACGTGATCCATCATAAAGTTATGAGTATTAGTACGCATTGCAGTATGTTGTGATGTTATATAAGGTGAGGTGGGGTAAGAGGAACATACTTCATTTTCAGGAAAATATTTTGTGGTCTAGGAAGAACAGATAAAGTCTTACAAGATCTTTGAAACACACAAAACTTGCCTTTATGTTTTAGCTTCCCGTAGACAAAGTTTCATTGCGCTACTAATAGTTGTTACGACGATAGTTGTGTAAATGTCCAAATTGTAAAAACGTCCCTCTTCCCCCTCAACTGGGGTAAGAGGGACAGTCGTTGTATTTCATACAGTTTAAGTTTGAATTTAAATATTCGTTGCTAAATTCTCGTGAAGTTCTAGGTACAACTGCTTCAGTCAATATTGAATCTTACTGTCGTTGAAATAAGGTCTCATTTAGAATGTAAATAAAGTATAATCCAATTCGGGGTAAGAGGAACATACAGGTTCGATCAGGGGTAACAAACTAAAAATAACTGGACCAGTGATATTTCTTTAGCTATTTAATCTCATACAAAAACATACAAAAAATAAAATTAAACAGTCTTAGGTATACCTTTTCCTTAGCTCATTACATGAAAAAAAAACAATGGCACTATGAACGAGATCAATGTTCTTTGCTTATTTAGTAAACATACAAAAAATAAAATTAAACAGTCTCAAACCTTTTTCTTTTCCTTACATGAAAAAAAAAAACAATGGCACTATGAACGAGATCAATATTGCGAATTAGTCTTATAAAATTCTTAACTTCAAAAATCAATTATATTGCCGTATGGCATTCCTCATCAGTGTATGAAAGTTTATTACACAGTAAGTGCTTATGCAAATAAACACAACATTAAAAAGATATTTAAGAAAAATATAAGTGATCTTCCTCAGGTAAAATAAATTCTTTGGAATTAGTAGGGTTTTGAGATAAGTGAACTTTCTTCACTATTGAGTATTCTAAAACAGTATCACGATCTACTTGTTTGGTGAGTTTAAATTTCAACGGGTTTTTGTAAGTTTTGTAAAAGTTCAAAATGTTTGTCTTCCCTGCCATGGGGTAAGAGAAACATATGTTCCTCTTTCCCCGTCAATAGTGACCCTCTTACCCCAGCTAATGTTTTTTGACGTTAGAATTTACAAGTGAAAGAAATTCGTATTATTATTGGTTTTTAATCTAAAATAACTAATAAAACACAATACTTATAGTTTTCACGCTGTATATTCACCATGAAATTATTTGTATCAGTCTTTTTTGAAGTAATTATTCACTTGCAAAATAACGCGTCAAATTTGTGCTAGTCGAATTCACAACTATCTGACGTTTACTCATTTTTGGCGGCTCTTGACTAACGTAGCGACATCTAGTTATAACCGTTCAAACTAATTCGACTTTTCTGTTTTATTGACGGAGAGCTTAAAGTGATAAACGCTTTAGTTTACTAGTTATGGACTCGTGACCCTCTTGCCCCGCTGACCCTCTTACCCCACCTCACCTTACCTGGCTTATGTAAAGGTGAACCACTTTTACAAGTCAATAAAAATATTAGTACCTACAAGACCGTTTTGCTAGCACTAATAAAAGCAATTCCTTTTATGAATTATGGCCTTATGTCAAGTTTCCTGAAACTCAGACCTAAAACCGTCATTCAAAAAAACGTAAAGACATAGGTACCGAAAATGTTGAATCTTTTAGAAGAGGGCAATTGTAAAAAGTAATAATCTTTTTCACTCTCGGAGCTGTGTATTATCAAGAAATAAAATCTAAATTATAGTAAAAACACAAACAAACCGGCATGCCAACAAATATGTTGTTGATTATATCTGATTTCATATAAATAAATATGCTAACCAATTAATTTATCTTCATAAAATGTTCTATCAAGCTATAAGCTTTGTGTAATATAAGAGTCAATTCATTTTTGAAGTGCTAATGCGACGGAATTACAGAGAAGCAGAAACGAAATTAGCTTAGACTGGATAAGTAGATAATTTCAATTTACTATTTTTATGTAAGCTATATAATCTTGAAATACATATGGACCTAAATAAGAAATATGTGGTTTCGATTCAATCAATTATTGTGACACTTTCCTAGCTATAAAATTTAAATGATTTTGATTTAATTAATAGTTTTAAATGAGTATTAGTAATACTTTATTTTATAATTGCAATTTGCGTTAAAAATAAAGCACCTTATTTCTCTCTTTTACCTATGACCTTGTAAAAAATTAAATTACTTAAAACTTCAATTTATTGATATAAAATGTATTAAATTCAATTTGACGAGATATAGTAATTTGTGTAGCATATTTTATTATTATATTTTAATATTATATGTGTGTGTTGCAACTTTACAGAATAAATAAAGATTCTTTATCTTTTTATAAAGTACAAAACTTTAAGCCACATGTCACAGCGCTAAAAACATTGAGGTAGCTCCTTTTTCAATAACGTAAACAAATATATGTATCCGGAAGATGAATATAAAATATAATTAATTATCATCAAAATATACTTAGCAAAGCTCCATTCATATTTTTTACAGTTACTATGCAATCGATGACTGTTTTTTTAGTCAAAACATTAACAAAAACGATTCATTCATGAGGTAAATACAATATTGATAGTTTTGACGCATAGCTCAGGCAAAGTAACTTCCTTAAGCTTTTGTTAAAAAATTACAAACATCGTTAATATCTCGATAAGCCAATCGGGATTTTGTACACGTAATCGTAGAAATTTCTAGATAAACATTTCATTTTTGTTATTTGTAATAATATGGCGTAAGAATTTTATTTTAAAAATCCATCGTTTTTACGCGATAGCTTTGGATGTCAATGGATAGCATTTTGCATTTTACTGCTTAAGCTACATATAATTCCAATGATTTTCATAGATATTTATAATAAAAGTGATATTTTGTATCATATGTATGTCATTAAAAACGTCAAGAAGACAAAGCATATGGCTTTTTTTAAATCAGACAGACTTGATTCTCGTCAACGTATATCAACAAAACAGGACTTTGGTTGTCGTTGATGAAAATTAAATTCATCATAAAATACATCGTTAATTTTATAAAGATGTATCACTCAACATAACTCTGGCTCTTCCTCATTCAAGTCGACAATTATATGCTAAAATATAGGTATAACGCGTCATCACTTTTGTGCCCAAATTAGGAAGTCACAGATGTATCACTAATATAAGGTTGGCTAAATGTAACTATAATTTGTCGGTCTTCAAGTCGAGAGTAAACCGGTTTCTTCTAGGCAAGCGCGCTACATCGTAGACTATAACGTTGCTTACCATCAGGCAAGTTGTAGTCAAGCGTAAGCCTATATCATGTAAAAAAAAAAAAAAAAAATATTTTTTTAGTACATTGGTGTATAGAACGTAATCATTGTCTTTTAACAGATATTGACTTTTCGATGATTTAAACTCAATACAAAACAAATCTTAAAGCAATAGAGAAAGTAATAGTTATTAATTATAGAAAAAATAGTTTGCTTATCACCGAACTAATCATTTGCAAAATTAAAAAACTAGATTATGTAAAAATCTTATAGAAAATGTCGTCGAGGAAACAAACCCTCAAAAAGATACCTCTTTTTTATGACTACGAAGTTTATAAGGTGACAGATTGTACACTCTTTCCCAGAGATAAGTATTTTTTTGTATATTTTGTTTAAAATGTAGGTCCTGGCTGTTTGTAATAGCATGACTGTTGTTAAGCCATATCAAAAGTCCTTAGGGCGGCTTGATAAATTAACACCAGAGCTGGCCACATTCGACAAGAAGAAGAAGAGCATTAAAATGTCCGTGTAAAAAATACCAAGTTATACTTCTGCACATATTTAATCTACATTGTAAGTGTTGATAGCCGAATTAAACCGCCGAAAGGTCAGGGGCTTCCTTTATAAACTCAGCCGCCCTTGACTACACTATGGCGATTTTTTTACACATACGCATTTACAATTAACGATTTATTTGCTATTTCCTACACCAAACCTGTTGATTTGCCTAAACGGACAGGTATTATGAATTTGAATGGAATCTAAAAACTATTGTTGAATTGCATCATATTTTCTTAAAACCTTTATTTGGCCGTCATCGCGAGGTATTTATTAATTAATTCGTTAATTATTTCGTAGAAACTCGATATCATTTATAATCAAATCTGTTAATCGTTTCGAATTTGTTTCAAAGCTTATTACTGTCCGTTTTGTTAAATAGTATTTACTTACTTAAATCTATTTTCTATTATCTACATCTATATCTACACATACAATAAAGCTGAAGAGGGTCGAAAGTCTCAACGTCGAATATATTTTAAAAAAAATTTGGAAGTACTTAGAACTGATACCAGAACACGTTCCTACAATTTATAGATTTTTTGTCTGTTTATCTGTATCTCTGTGTCTCTGTTTGTCTGTCTATTTAAACGCTTATCACGCAAAACTGGCTGACCGGATCATTATGATTCTTGGTATGTAAGTAGTATGAGGTCTTGGAAATATCATAGGCTACTTTTTATCCCAAAATAACGCGAGCGAAGCCGTGGGCGTCCACTAGTAGTAACATATTTACTTTGAACTATGTTGTATATATACATTTCTTGATGAGATAATAATAAAGAGGTTTTTTGCTTTTTAGGTTATGTACCTACCAGTGTATTTACATATATGTATTGTATATATTGTAGCTTTTATTCCCATATGCTGAAAACTACATCGCATCTAAGCTGCTATTTTAAGCTTTTTTTTTATCTAAGCATCTTTTTTATATAAATTAGAAGGTAAATGTTGTATCTCGCTGTTTGAAATGATAAAATTGATGTGTTTCTAAAGATCATATCGACTATAATATCGAAATTCCGGATTTTAATCGTTTCTAATTCCTTTACCATACCATCATAGCTGCTATTATGCTATTATTAGTAAACAGATTAATGGAAATTATTACAAACCTAGTAGCTATCGATGCAAAAAGAAAGAAACATAAAATAATTATATTAAATGCCAAGCTCGAACTTTTGACCCCAAGTTGGTTATCTATGTCTGATTTAATACCTATTTATATTCATCACTTCAATGCCTGCAAATTATTGAAAGTCACTCTCTGACAATGCCTTTACATATAAAATGTAAATGTTTACTCTCCTAATAGTAAATATTATTATGCTCTTTTCTTCATTGTTTTTGTATTATTAAATGTCTCGGCGGGAGAATATAGGTTCATACATAATGTAGGTACGCCTTATGATCTGATGATCTTTCATTCGGACGCAGAGCTATGCCAAAAGTTTGTTTTTATATTACACTAGCTGGTGCGCGCGACTTCGTCCGCGTGGAATAGTTATTACCATAAAAACGGTTCTAGTGAGTTAACCTTAAAAGATAGACCTATACTATTAACTAAGAATAATTATTTATACTTACACAGTTTTTTGATATCTTGAACCGTTTTCGCAGCGCACGCAACGAAAGTTCTGAAAGATGAATAATTTTCCCCGTTTTTTTCCACATTTTCCATTGTTTCTTCGCTCCTATTAGTTGCAGCGTGATGTTATATAGCCTAAAGCCTTCCTCGATAAACGGTCTATTCAACACAAAAAGATTTTTTCAATTCGCACCAGTAGTTCCTGAGATTAGCGCGTTCAAACAAACAAACAAACTCTTCAGCTATATAATATTATAGTATAGATATGTAATAAATTCACACTTGTTTAGCGGTAAAAGAAAATATAGAAGTATAGAATATGTTATGATTTAGGTATGTATTTGCAAACCACCATAATGTATGACAGTTTTATTCTTTTCGCAAATTTTAAAGGTATATTATTTTAGTAGTCAATTAGTGAAATGAAGTGAAGATTTACGTATTATACTTACGCTAACTGTTTGGCGATAAAATAACTGGCAAATGTATGGAACTGTATAACAATAGACACATTCCATACCACCATTTTACTATTTCCTATAGAACCTTATTTGAATTATTTAAATCCGGTAGTAGTTTCCATGTTATTCAATACAAAATGAAGTCATAAACTATACATAACACAGAGCTCTAACAAGTGAGGCCTATGTTAGAGATAACCTTTGCTCAGAGGTCAAATTGTGGGTGTGTCTTCTACTACACAAAACATCTTCAAAACCATCATTGATTCAAACAAATTCTTATCTTATACTTCACAAGTTAGAGCTTAGTTTTCTGTGCAGTTTTAAATAGAGTTACGTTGATGTTTGGAAGGAAATTGACGCGAAACAATAGTTTAAGATGTATCTAAGATGGCATTGTTAAGTTCGTTATACACTTGAAACGTCAAAAGTTAAAGTTGTATTGTACTTTGTCAAGTGCCATACGAAGTTGCGTAAGGATTTTTAGAAAAGCTGTGTTAAATAAATGTGTTTATCTTCACTAATGTTGTAACATTCTACTTATGTTTCTAATACTTGACTTATAATTACTACTGTTATAGCGTAGACAACAAAACACTAAATTTAAGCAATTTCACATGATGGTATAATATCCACATCGATATCGTAATAGCTCATTATAACATCAATAAAACGCGACCAACCTGATTGCAGGGCCAAAATCAGGTTGGTCGCGTTTTAATCAATAAAACGCGACCAACCTGATTGGCGCGCAGCTGCGCTGTCATTGGTTTGATTTTAATGGCGGCAAAATCACTGTGACAATACACGTACGCGTGAATTTAATTTAATATATTAAAAGTTAAAATGTTACTACAACATTAGTGAAGATAAAGTAGTGTATGCAACTGCATATAACACGGGTATTAAAACACTCGAAACCATTATGAAACTCACACTCGTGTTTTAATACCCTTCATTATATGACAGTTGCATAAACTACTAATATTCTATCGATAAAAATAAGTAACTAGTGGTTTTTAAGGCAGGGGTAGCTTATCAAAACGATAGGTTGATGATTCATGAGTACGTAGGTATGTACCTACGATTTAATTTTAAAACATACCGAAAAAATCCTACTAATGATTCCATTTAGTTTTACTTAATACTTGATGAATAGAAACTCAATAATAAAGCTATATTGTTTCATCCGTTGTAACAGCCTCCTTACCGGAAAAAGTACTTGATCCATACTAACTATGATCTATCCAAGACTATATATACAGTCCATGACATAATGTTCCGAGAATTTACATAAACCGTTCAATCATAGATGTTTCTATATTGTTTGTTTGGGAAGACCGTTCATAAAGCATAAACAGGGGAAAAAACTTAACAAATGAGGTCAAATATCCCATGTCCGGGGGCAATGTCTGTTTATATTGTTAATTATTTTATATTATTTGTTTTGTTTTACTTTACCAAACAAGTGACTGAGATTAAAGTTACATTTTTATTATGTAAATAATAATCAGAATGTAGTTTAACAAATAATTCTATGGGATTTAGAACCTCCTTTGAAGTCAGTTACAAAGAAAGGCTTTGCTAAAAATAAATGCTGTTTTCATAATTATTAATAGCTTAATGATTATAAGAACAGCATTGCTTTTTTCTGCTTTCTTTAGATATAAATCAATTTAGTTCCAGGTAAGAATAGAAAAAGCGAGTGTGGCTCAACGGTTCCAGTGTCTTGCTTTTCATCCTGACGCACCCTGGTTCGAATCCGGTTTTACACCAATGACTTTTTTTCATGTTAAGTGTGGATTTGCAGTCACTTGGCTGTGAAGGAAAACATCGTGAGGAAACCGACATGTTTGAGGACCACCATATCCGAGGACATGTGTCTTCTGTGGAAGGACATGGGCGTACACCATGATATATCACTTCCCTAACGAATTAATTCTGCGGGGGAGTCATGACCCTCAGTCAGGAAATACGGCTCGAGAGAAGAGTCGCCATAAATAGAATTAAGATGTAAGACTTGGCTATAAATTATGTGCTGCACCTTTTTGCGTCATCGTGCGTCGTTTTCCGAGATTTTCTTTCGTAGCACGTTGTAATTCAAGGGACAAAGAAAATAAGACAAGGATTTTATATTTTATTAGTACACCACATCTACACATGTTATGGACTGCTGTCTATAGCTAACTATTGATACTTAACTGTTAGATTTCTGATAATAAACACAATACAAAACATTCTAGATTTTGAATCTTTAAACTAGTGTTTTTTTTCTTCTTTCTGTACCTGAAATGTCTTCTAACAATAATTATTAGATAACAAAATGAAACAAGTGCAAATCTAAAATCATTAAATTATTCAAAGGAATAAGTTATGCATCGAAGTTCGTGTCACTACAATAAAGTATGGTATGTTAATTCATCGCTGCGACCGTAAATAATTGCTAAAATACCGGGTGATACTATTCTGACTCATGCACACCTCTAACATTTAAATATGACTTAATTTGACGGAACATAGACTGGCATTTATGAAAAAATTGCATGAATAATTTAGGAAGAAAAAAAAACTCAATTAATTTATTACGCTTTTAGTTTGTACCAACTTCAAACATATACATATAAAAGTATAGGGAATATGTACGTGTGTACACACATTCTAATGTGTGTGAAATGTGTATATTCCCTATATCTTTAGAGTAAAAAATATTTTAAAAGGATAAATCCTAAAAACAAGGGAAGAAAAACTAAACATACTACTTCTAACTACTACAAATAGGGGCACTTAGAAAATCTTTAGAAAAGCCTAAAGATAATCTAAGTGCTCCAGCCCACTACCAGAGGGCAGCGTGCCCAGCATACTGGCCGCATTACCACGCTGGATGGCAATGCTGATACGTTGAGCCAGAAAAAGGCCAGCATTTTGGTCACGCGTCGCGTCAACCAAGCGCTCCGAGAGGTTTTGGAAAATAGTATGGGCTCCCGGACCCCACGGCCCCAAAGTCTCGACTCCAAAAGGCTCAAATATGTAACCTCGGCCGAGGTTAGCATATTTGCGTCTCTTGTGATGCTCGGCAATAATAGCCGCCGCTCCAGCCCGACAAATAAATAATAAATCCTTCAATTTAATATTAAGATATATGTTCATAGTTACAAATATCTTTTCTAGACATTTTTAGTTAGAGATAGAAAAGATTATCAGAATATCAGACTTTTTTTGAGTACTTATTGAGTCCTAACTTTATGGTAGTCCGTTTTTTATATCTTATTGTCTCTCTTCTTCTTCAGCCTTGTCGCATCCATTCCTGGATATAGGCCTCTCCCAATTGCTTCCATGATGCACGAAGTTTTAATGGATATCTTATTGTATACATATGTACAAATACATATGTTTAGTTTAGGCAGATGACTCAAAATTGTCACAATACCTTTCATTTCGCAGCTTCAGTCAACAATGCAATATTAATTGGCATATAAATATATATTTTAACTTTAAGCCAGTTCGTACTTTCAAAAAGGATATACAATGCCAAAATGAAGCAAGCTTTTAACGACGCAATTCCAAAACTGAATCACTCTTGCATAACTATAACAAATTGTTTTTATGTTGCACATCCTATAAGGTTTAATATATTGATATTAATTCGAGAGTTTGTTTGTTGGAAAAATTGCATCAATGCTTTGATTAAATTAAGACAGATTTGCTAAATGTATACGAGCAGGTGTGTTATTTTAGGTGAAATAAGGGTTTATTCTATCTCCGTGTTTCGGCTCATGTTTCATTCAAATCGGTTTATTCGTCTACAGAAGCGTGAAGAAGGAACAAACACACAAACTTTTATATCAGACCGTAATGATTGCTTACCATCAGGCGAATTACGGTCAAGTGCAAACCCATTCCTTGTAAAAAAAAACCTTCTGGACTTATAATAATAGCGTGATAAACTAAAGTTTAGTTTTATTTTCTCTAGTTTTAAGAGCTATTTATACGAGAAAAAGTAAGTAAACAATATTAAAATAACCAGTTCATAAGTCATTAACTTAACTTTTTGTACATAAGATTCAGTTGTTAAATTTATAATATATAAAATAATTTTATTTGGTATTTTTGTTTATTTTATTTATTTATTTACTACATAAGTACAAGCCTTACAGACTAAGTCCAATGCGCCTGCCATAGTTGGTGATTAAATTACGAAATAAAAAAGGGTGAAACTGTAGGCTACAGACAGTGCGTTCACAATATGCAAAATATTAATTTCATACGCGTACCTTCTATAATACACTGAGTCACAAAACCTTGACTTTATAACTGAATCATTTGGTTTTAGGAAGAGAAATCTTCCGTCCTTGCTTGGCATTTACCTACCTATTGTATTGTTGCTCAACTTAGGGTTAAAATTAACTTGATTACTTGGAAAAAGCTTAATCGATACTTAATTACAACAAATTATGGTAAGTTTTATTTATATTTTAGGTGAATTGATGATTATAACTTATAACATCTTAACCAAAAGGAGGCTGGCACAAGATTGAAACCAAGTCATATTATGAGAGAGGCGTAAACCCAGCAGTGAGGAAAATCGGCTGTGGATAATAATGATTGTACACAGATTGTACACAGCCTTATAATTTCAATAGTTTATATTATACACATATATTACTCACGAGAAGTTTTGAAATACATAATGTCTACTAATAATATAGTTTTTATCGTGTAATGAAGGTATTGAAAATCACAGATACAATTTTTGTCTTGAGTTAGCCATTCTCATTCAATAAGAAGAAGAATGCAATTTAAGAAATAGACATAATTAAAATTACTAACAAAAATATGATGATAGGTATATTACGTATATGATATGATAGAAATCCACAACAAAAGCCTGCGGGCACTAGATCCTCTAATTGACAATTTGACAGGAGCAATTTGACAGTCCAAGTCATGACTCTGACAGCCTTGACATTATTGCAGCATAACAGTAGTAATGGAGGAATTAAGATGTTATTCAAATAAATAAATATCAAATGATAGGTCACAGCGATCTAAATTGTACATTATTAAGGCGGTATGATCGCAATGTAATGAAGCGTAGGATAGGATTTTATAAACGTTGTTTGAACCGACTGCAAAATTTAAACTATATTAACAGAAGATAAGACATTGAATCAGGCGTTGCTGTCTTTTTAACTAAAACAAGTTTACACTTAACCATAGTTTGCAATAGCTATGGCCTAAAAAAGATATTTTGCAGATGAAAAGTTTGGAGAAACATGTAGTCTTGTTTCGCTGAGACTGTTCCTTGCCGGCTTGAGACACCAAAAAAGCTTTGTTTTTAGGAGTCAAAAAAGTGTTTTTTTTTGTCTGTAGTCGGCGAGGAGCAGTTGCAGCGAAAAAGCACTACATATTTCTTCAAAGTTTTCATCGGATAACACGTCGTTAAGACAAATCAGAGGCCCTCAGAGCGGTTTGAAAACCCTTTCACCAGAGTTAGCTACTTCCTTACGAACTTACTTTCTATCTGTAATAACAGTATTAACATTTTACGTTTATGCATAACCTATAAGTGTCCTGACAAATTACTGCCTAAGGTCCACTTGCACAACGATTCTTACAATTAAGTGACAAAATTCCTCGCAAAAACAGGGCTCCATTTTATTATTAATTTATTTTAAATTAGGATTGTTTTGTACTACTGGGCCTTAAAGTCCGTTAATTAGTTGATTAATGTTTTATCTTCTTCATTCGTTGTTAAAACTATCAAGGAGAAGAAAACAACTCAATATTCAACTAAGCATCTGTTAACCATTGATCAGTTTATTATAAATTGGGCAATGAATATATTTGAGTGCTAAGCTTGATTATTTCTCTCTCTTAAAGACTAAAAAATCTCAATCAAATCAACATATCTGTTAGTATGGAGAAGTGAATCAAGATATATCTGAAACTATAACTAATGCTATATTTCCTTATTTAGTATTTTTTGTTATTAACAGCCCAAGTGTGGTATATCTAATACATTTGTTAATTTTGTAGTTCAACCGAAAATCATGTCAAGGTTACAAATAATATTGTGTTTATCATTTCTCAAACATGTCATTCCTGATTAATTTGCACGATTTACAAAAATATTGTAAGGTGTGAAACCGCACACTTTGCGCAGTTGCAACTTAAGAACCTTGTCACATTGTAAGAAAGTGCAACTGCATTCAAATTCAAATTCAAATTTATTTATTTGCAAAGATGTAGTGAGAATTATGGTACAAAATCAAATAGGTATCTTATTCAATTGAATACAATATATAGGTATCTAATAGGTATCTTATATCTTACCATTTCTGGTGTGCAAAAATCACATTTGGTCACTAAGAATCTATTAACAATTTCAATTCAATAAGATTTACAAAGATTAAGTCAATATAAACAAGTCATTTCAAATTATTCCAACAGAAAATGATAATATTCCTTTAAATTACTTGTGTTAGCTCACAGGCATATTAAATGAACTGTACGATCATATATGTATAGTGTATATGGTAATTCCATATAAATTTATATTCATAGAAATTCAGTGCCGTACTTATGATTTGTCTCTATATCTTTTTTATATTTCTTTTAGGTATCTAATATAAGCATATAGACAAATTGATTAATTCATTAGGTATTTTGAGGTACAATCATTTTACAGAACATTTTTATTGATAAATTATGGAAATTTACATGTCAAATTAAATAATCACATTATTCATACAATTGCACGTATAAGAATATTAGTCAGTATAAGAACGACTTACGCTTTAATTTTTTTTTATTCTGCCAAAGTACTTCACAGACAAGTAAAATATCCCTTTCAATACAAATTAGTGCTAACCTGCGTGGGCGCAGCTCGAACCTAGTTATATGTTAAGGATGGACGCGTGGGCGCTGGCGCCGAGGAAATTAGACGATTTCTTAACACCCAGGAGAATAAAAATAAATCTAGACTCGATTTAGAGCTAGTTTGATACCTTAAACTGTGATTGCTTTTGGGTTAGTAGCTTTCTTTTGCCAAAAAATGGATTATTTGTGTGTATTTCACAAGCTTTGGTAAAACAATAGGTGATACATACACCGTTTTACTCAAATGAATTGTATAACTATTGTTCAACGCAAATATTTATGGGAAAAATACCATCTAATCTGATGTTCAAAATTTCTAAGTATGGTTGGTAATTCATATCACTTTATATGTAAAGCGAAACATACAACAAACACTAATAAAATTCAAGAAACCAGAAAACTACCAAAACAAGTCTCGACGCACCCAAACTAATCTGTAAATCCGAGTTATAGCCCAGACGTTCATTATCCTAAACTCCTATAGAATGTCATTCACACCCAATGGATTAGCGACTTATCCTATACTAATCACGAGATGACGCCTTCACTTGAAGGTTATATGGAGACGTGAGCGCCGCCTACGGCTCTAGGCTGAGTCCTACGATTTTTACCATGGATATTGAACTATAGTGTTGTAAGAAGAAGGGAAATCTGAAGCTAGGACTGCTTATTCCTACTAAACTGCTACTGCTTATTATTACCGTTTACTTAGTGTGGGGCTAGAATGGCGCTGTGTGCAATATCCCGGAATATTTATTTATTTATTATGATGTATAATAGTAGTACTTATTCTTCCTTAAGTCGTATTCCTCTCTACTGAGGGTCGTGGCTTCACCGCAGAACTGATTAATTGCGGGGGTCCTCTTGGACAGATACATCATTGTAGACGCTGACAAGTCATTGCGTGAAACAAAGTGTGTTATAGTTATTTTGGTGCGTTACAATGTAAAACAAATGCTAAAGCTTCTGAACCACACTCGCTTTTGCAACTAATTACAATCTAGTAATCGGCTAGCTTTTAGCAATAATGTTGCCATTTGTAGCGTTAAAGTTAAAATATCTTTACTTGCTTTATGTTGTGGTTTGTGTCAAATAAAGCTTTAATATAGGCTAGGCTGCAGCAATGCTTAACATCAGGCAGGCGTATGTAGTCAAATGTTAGATAACCTATCACACGTAAAAAAATATATATATGTTCATATATCGTTCGCTAAATATTACGAATAAAAAAAAAATAGCAACAACAAGCACCACACATATGTATTTTTCGTGCGTATGTTGTTAGTCTTCATAATACAGCCGTTCTATATTGTGAAAAGTATGTTCTACCTCTGCGGCCTAGCCCAAACAATTAGTGAGTCAACTGTCATTAGATACAAGCAAGGACTTGTGAATCAGTACGCAGGCGCAGCTTGGAAAGCTTTCTGTCATACATTTTGAACATACTGACATTAGATACATAGATAAACGCTTTATCGCCTACACATCGAAGTAGAAAACTTAAATTCTTGGGCTATTTATCATGTAATAAGTAAATAATAAAAATAATATAGGCTATTGTAATGGGCAAATGTACGACTAAAACCTGAAGTGTTTTAAGATCAAAATAACCTACGAAAGTTTCAGAAACCTAAACTACCAACTCATTAAATTAAACTACTCATTTAATTTAAAGAGTATATCCCTGGTAGATTGGTTGCCTGGAAGAGATCGCTCTTAGCGATAAGGCCGCCAATTAAGACGCTAATTTTAATTTCTATGTTTTTTGTATTGTTTTTTTTGTGGTGTTTTAATAAAGTATTTATCTATCTATCTACCTCTATAATAAAGTCATGATAAGTTGCGGAGTGATAGAAATACACGCAAACAACCAGTAATTTATAAAAATCAGTTCGGCTTTGTATATGTTTAATTGAATAATGGAAATATTATATATTATATAATTTATATAATTTAAGCTATATCAATATTCTCCCAAATACTCGTAACACAGTGGAAACGTAACACCAATTATAATAATACCTAGTGCAGACTTTTATTTGCCGTCCAATAAATATAAAGCCTGTCCGTGAAGAAAATGAGCCAAGCCACTGACCTTCTCCAAATTACAATATATTTTAGAAAGAATCATCATAATCATATTTATATTTAAATGATATTAATGACAAATCGTCTAACGGACCGCCCATGTGACCTTCAATGCTTAACGTAGTTTGTAGGAATTCAGCTTAATTTTTGGCGGCCACTGTTTGTGGTCAAAGTGTGACTAAAAGAAGACATCATCATAGATGGACATTTAGTTTAACAATGAGAGAGTGGCCACTAGATTAAGAGGTTAACGGAATAACCTCGGTATAACCGACTGTCAGCAGTCAGAACATACTGGGGCAGTAAGTAATGGAGTTAGTGTTTAAGATATTATAGGGAATGACATAAATTATTATATTAGTTAATAAAGAGTTTTTATAGCTCTGGCTGAACAATTAAGTGGAAACAGCCTGATGGAAAACATATTTTCTATATTTAATAACGGTTTTTTTATGAAATTCGGTGAATAGCTTAGTCATTTTAGAAAATTTTTCGTGATGACATTATTTTAAGCACATTTATTTTTTATAGCGAATTCATACATTTTATTTAGTAATTTTCTTTAGGAACTTTGACTACAAGTAAAATGACGTTGCACACTTTATGAGAAATAAAATTAATGAAGATCTTACTCGGTCGTAAATTTAAAGTTACTGAATAACGTGCAACTTTAACAAGGCAATAAAAATTAACAAAACAAACATTCCAAGGAACTTCGGAGTTAATTACAGTTATTAGGCTCGAATTGACAATGACACATTCAATTTGGGGGATATTTCACATATGCATTTTTAAATAGATGAGTCAATTTATGAAGGTTAGTGCCTGATTGGATTGGAAAAATTTAATAGGAAAATATTTAAAATTTTATACTTACGTGTAAAAGCAATATGTTTTTAAGAAAACATCAAATCTTGTATGTTGTGAAAAAATCATGAAAATTGTAATGAAGAAGAATAGCCTTTTTTCACAATCTCTGCAATCCCACTAATATTATAAAAACGTAAGGTTGTACATGAGTGCTGCTTGTGTATGTTTGTAACCTAACATCACGCTCAAGCGGCTGAATCTGAAATTTGGACGAAAATTGGCACGGGGATAGATTAGACCCTGGATTATCTCATACGCTAGTTTTTATCTCGAATTAAGGCGGGTACCGCGGGCGCCGCGGAGTGCCGCTAGTAGCTATAGGTACATAATTATGTGCCACATAACAATTTATACATATTAGAATACCAATATTCATGTGACTATTAATACATGCAAAATTAATCTAAAAATCAATTTATGATTAAGAAATTAAATACCAATTAATTGATTGTTCATGCAAAAATTATACGAAAAATCTGTTTATATTATAATTTTGCTATGAATAGTTTACTAAGTCACGTTATAATCTACGATCTAGCGCCCTTGCCTAGTAGAAGCCATTGTTTTTATGAAATTTGATTCTGTGTACACAATTAACTATTAAAAAAACACTGTTTGTACCTACATATTATGTATTTAGAAACTCCATTAAGAAGACATTGTTTTTTTTTTCAATAAACAATACAAGTGATGTCATAGCATTAGCGCGTAATTCAATAAAAGGTTCTATAAATTTTCATAGCGATTGTACCAAAGCGGAAAACACGCAGCATCCTCGGTTTTCACAACCGGACATAGTATAGAATAGATCTTAGTACCTCTAAGATAGATGCGTAAATACCTACGCAATATATATTTATACAGAGCTAGTGATTACTTACGTATTACTCAATTACTCTACTTTTAATGGTAGCTTTAATAAAACTAAACCAAAACCTTTCGGCGGCTTGTGGAAATTAACAAAAATATCAACGGTGCCAAACAAAATGTTACGAGAAAGAAAAAATATATTCGGTCGTAAAGACGTTTTTGGTTTTGATATACTGCTTCTTATCAGAGAGTAGCTAACTCTGGTGTCGGAATTTTTATACCGCTCTTAGGCCTTATGATATTTGTTAACACTGTCGTATTATGACAAACAACCGGAATCTAAGTACGTAAAAAAAACTATTTCTTCTTATCGAATGAGAGTGGCCAACACTAGTGTGAAGAGTTTATCAAACCACCTTAAAGGCCGCTTACATGGTTTTTTTTTTTTTTGTATGTTCGTCGATCAATCCACCAACATGTAGAAGTCGGAGATGTTGTCCAACAAACACTGATCACATCAAAAAATTTGAAGCGAAGTTTAGTCTATAAGTAAAGTAGCAGTATATATTAATATAGTGCTTATATAGGTTTGCGTGGGGTAAGGGTTGGGGTATGCACAATAAAACATATACATGGTTTATTTAAATACTATACATAACCACGTTAATTACAAGTAACTCTGTATAACAAGATACACATAGATAAAGACAAACGGAAAAACTGTGATTAAATCTATCTCACTTATGTAAATGAATCATTTGTCTTATTGTTACTAGATCGTTGTTTTTAACTCGCTCCTACTTTACGTAATTGAGGCTGTGGTTTTTACTTCATTTTACTTCTAGTGGTTATTTTATTCTACCGGATTTGAACACTTTTTTAATAGATACATGCTGTTTTTGTATTTCAAAATAATGGCAGTTTGTATGAACAATCAAGCGGTCTTTAAACCGAGAGTATATCGGTTTTTACAAGAAAACACGCTTCATTATAGACTATAACGATCGCTTACCATCGGGCAAGTTTGGATTTTAATAAACTTGTTAGTAACCAAACTAAGACTGTCAAAATGATTACTTAGTATAAACATTCCCAAATTGGAGAACCGTTTCATTTATACACGGTTTCAGCCTCGAAGCTTAATTAAATTTCGCAATCAATTCCGTATTTTCCCAATGACTGTACATACATACGTCCTTAACAATGAGTAAAATTGCGAGATGACGCGGGACCGGATGTAGGCTGTAGCGGCCCTGACCGTGTACACCTTTATCTACATCGATTCAAAGTGGAGGAGAAATCATTAGGGTGATGGTACATATGTATACTACATTATGCTAAGCGAGTGTGGTTCAGAGGCTCCAGTGTCTGCTTTTCATCCAGACGCACCCTGGTTCAAATCCGGCCCTACACCAATGACTTGTATTATCAAGTTGTGTGTATTTGCACTCGCTTAGCGGTGAAGGCAAACATCGTGAGGAAACCGACATGTTTGAGGACCACAATATCCAAGGACATGTGTCTTCCGTGGAAGGACCTAGGCTACGAACTGTCCAAGAGAACTCCCCTAATGAATTAATTCTACGGGGGAGTCACGACCCTCAGTCATGAGGAAATACGACTCAAGAGAGGGATAAATAAGAGAGACATATACTACATCATAGAAGTGTAAATAATATAAGGCAATTTTCGCTTATATTGTTTAGATTTCTATCTTATATGTATACCTACATAGGTACCTATTTATTCCCACATATGTTTTTTTTCAAAATCAAAAAAATCAAAATCAAAATCATTTATTGCACTTATGGGTACAGACAGATGGTATAAAATATAAATATATTAGTTAATAGTTCTCCACAAGTCTACCTTTCGGTGTGCAACTAATAAAGATTTACATCATTTTAAAAATATCATTATGTACATATTCATTCCTGTATGTCTTTTATTCTATAATTTTTACATTCCTTATCCATTAGGTAGTCAGATATCTTATAGTATGCCATCTCGATCAAAAATAATTTTAGTCTATATTTAAATGTTACAATACTATTTGATTTCTTAATGAAGTCTGGTAAGTTATTGTAGACTTTCAGTTGCATTACAAATGTACTGTTTTCGTATTTTGCTGTTCTACAACGAGGATGACACAGTTTAGTTTTATATCGACGGCTTTTAAGTGTATCTATTGTGTCTATATTCCTCCTCACTTCAAGGGCTGATTCATAGATATACATCGATGGTAGAGTTAACAATCTTAATTTGATAAAATGTGGTTTGCATGTATCCAATTTTTTAAGTCCGCATATTGCTCGAATACACTTTTTTTGTGCAACTAGAGCCCTTTCTTTACCTGGGGCGTTTCCCCAAAACAATATACCATACTTCAAGGTAGAGCCTGTGAAAGCATGATAGGCACTCAATACTGTTTTCTCATTTGCCACTTTTCGTAACATATATAATGCATATGAAAATTGATTCAATTTTGAACAAACATGATCTATGTGAGTTTTCCATGACAGATTCGAGTCAATATAAATGCCTAAAAATTTAGTTGTCGTAATTTGTTTTATCTCCTGTCCCTTATAATTGATATTAAAATTGTCAAAATTTGAATTGATATTTGTAAATGTCATAATATGGGTTTTGTCAATGTTAATTTTCAAATTATTATTATTGAGCCACGTGATTATTTGGATTAGAGCATTATTAATGTCAGTTTCGTGCTTACCGTCTCTATTATCAGAGAAAATGGCGGTACTATCATCGGCGAACATCACCATTGGATGATTTATTGCGCACGGCAGGTCATTGATGTACACTAAGAACAACAGAGGGCCTAATATACTAGTTAATTTTTAGAAATAAACACTGGTATCCAATAGAAACGTGATGTCCAGTATCGTACAGTGTTAGTAGAAGTGAAATTGAGATATTTCGTATCTAGGTAAGTTATGTAAACTATAAGTATATGGGATACACAAAAATTAATACAGGTTTTTTTTAGAAATGGATATCTAATGTCCACTTAGCAATTCTATAACATATTTCTTGACTAGATTCGACAAATTTTGCTTACAGATTGAAGTGGCAGGGTCTCAAGCTAAAACAAATTCGAAAACAATCATTATCATCAGCCTTTTCAAGTAGAATTCTTGATCACATCCTATTGAGTCATACAATTAATACTAACCGTGATTTATTGTTTACCTACCATGTTACATCCTTACATCCACACAAAACAAAATAATAAAACTTGGAACAATATGAATAGCCACTAAAACACCGGTACCAGCTATGACAAACCGACTTATATTTTTGTATATATTTAATAAATAAATAAAAAAATTGCCTTTATTTCCCTATTAAAAAATATTAATATATAATTGTATATATTAGGTAGACATATATGTATGTAAGTAAAGTGATATACTCTGGTGTCCAGAAATATTACTCAACTAGTGAACGCTCGCGGCTTCGCTCGCATTATTTCAGGATAAAAAGTAGCCAATGACACTCCTAAGACTTCATACTACCTACCTACATACATAACAAAAATCATGATGATCCGTTCAGCTAATCTACGTGATGTGCGTTTAAATAAACAAACAGAGACAAACGTGTTTTAATTATTATTGACTAGCTGTGCTCGCGACTTCGTCCGCGTGGAATAGTTATTTTGGGCATTAATTCTTTGAATTTTGAACCGTTTTCGCAGCGAACGCAACGGAAGCCCTCAAAGATGAATAATTTTCCCCGTTTTCCCACATTTTCCATTATTTCTTCGCTCCTGTTAGTTACAGCATGATGTTATATAGCCTAAAGCCTTCCTCGATAAATGGTCTATTCAACACAAAAAGAATTTTTCAATTCGCAGCAGTAGTTCCTGAGATTAGCGCGCTCAAACAAACAAACTCTTCAGCTTTATAATATTAGTATAGATTTAAAGTATAACCAAATCTTTTTTCTAATTTCATCTATGTACAGTTGTTTAGCCCTGTTCAGCTTTATTATATGCATTAAAGATAGAATAAAATCTTTTACAGATTCATACCACCCGTACCCATGGCGCTATAGCAACCTAAAGAAACCTTGTCCTATCTTTAAACGACTTGACATTTTTCCTCGACAAAGATCCGGGAACATAACATCTTTAATGAATGGGTTTGAGGTAAATTTACTAAGAAAATAGACGACAGCAAGGATTTTATGATAATTTTATAGCTTCGGAATATCCTGTTGTTCAATGAAAGTTTCATACTAATAGGTTGGTGTAAAAATGATTCACAAATATGATATTCATTTTATCTATACTAATAAATAATAAAGCTGAAGAGTTTGTTTGTTTGTTTGAACGCGCTAATCTAATTAACTACTGGTGCGAATTGAAAAAATATTTTTGTGTTGAATAGACCATTTATCGAGGAAGGCTTTATATAAATTTAGGCATCACGCTGCAACTAATAGGAGCGAAGAAACAATGGAAAATGTGGAAAAAACGGGGAATATTCATCTTTGAGGGCTTCCGTTGCGTGCGCTGCGAAAATCGTTCAAGATATCAAAAAAATATGTATGAAAGAATTAATGCCCAAAATAACTATTCCACGCGGACGAAGTCGCGAGCACAGCTAGTTTGAGGTATTATTTATGCAAGATAGGCTCAGGTTTAATTACAACTCACAATGTAGTCTACTGCCTAGAAATAACCGATTAAGTTGAACTAATCACTGATTTATGATCGATGTTTTACTTAGTATAGGTTTGCTTTTGAGTCCAGGCCACTTGAAAAATATTTCATAAACATTAATTACACACTCATCACTCAAAAACAGCTGAAGGTATCATCATGATTTTTGGTATATAGGTAGTATGAGGTCATAGGCTATTTTTTATTCTGCAATATTGCGAGCAAAGTCGCGGGCGTCCACTAGTACGTAGTAAGAGTTACAAAAAGTACCTAATAATGTAATGTCATATATATGTAATATGCATGTTAATTGTATTAATAGATTTTAATTTAAATATTTGACTTTAAAAACGTAGAATTGTTAAAAAAATAGAACTTTTTGCAAACGGATATATTGTTTCAGTTTCTCATAAAAATTATGAATAGATGATTTACTAAGAAGTTACATTTGTATGATTACGAAACGAATGATGTCGGTAATTCATTCGATTAACAATTAAATCATTAGTTGGTTTATAATTAGTGTATTTATGAGCACGAAGGTACGACAGTCAATCTATATTAAAGTTTAGGAGATAGCTGGGGAATTAAATAAGAAACTTATTTAGAATAATATTTTCCTAAATTATTACAAATAAAATATAACAGTTGTAATAAATCTCAATAATTTTGTCCCTTCTAATTTTTTTACTAACTTGTTAATGTCAAAAAGCTGACTATTGAAATTTTCATGCGGAAAGCTGAAATTTTTAACGCCACTATCCTATCAATAAAAAACTTAGCCAAAGTCCTAAAAATCACCTTTATATACATTTACAAGTGCTTTCTTAAATAAAAAAAATATAAATCAAAATTAGCTATCGTTCAAGTTCCCATGTAAATACAATACACCTTTCATAATTTTAAAAACCTCACAATTGTACCACAAAATACTTATTATAATAATAGTAGTTTAAGCAACTGTCATATAATGAAGGGTATTAAAACACGAGTGTGAGTTTAAAACACTCGTTACTATTATGAAACTCGCTGCGCTCGTTTCATAATAGTAACGAGTGTTTTAATACCCGTGTTATATGCAGTTGCATACACTACTTTATCTTCACTAATGTTGTAACATTTTAACTTTTAATTTATTAAATTAAATTCACGCGTACGTATATTGTCACAGTGATTTTGCCGCCATTAAAATCTAACCAATGAGAGCGCAGCTGCGCGCATCAATAAAACGCGACCAACTTGATTGGCCCTGCAATCAGGATGGTCGCGTTTTATTGATGTTATAATGAGATATTACGATATCGATGTGGATATTATACCATCATGTGAAATTGCTTAAATTGAGTGTTTTGTTGTCTGCGCTATAACAGTAGTAATTATAAGTCAAGTATTGGAAACATAAGTAGAATGTTATAACATTAGTATAGATAAAACATATTTTGAAAACTAACTTCACAATATATAATAATTTATTAAATCTATGTATGTGTGCGTGTATATACCTACTAAATGTCTGTAAATCTGTCTCAATAAATGTTATTCTATTCTACTATATCGTAATCAAACAAGCCAGTATCTCCTCACCTAGTTTCATAACATCTATGATAACTGACAATGTACGTCTGTATATAATCGTATTAATCTAATGTAATCATTGGTATTCATCTACAATGCCGGAACAGACCGACAATTGCTAGAAAAACTGTATCAAATATTACATAAGAGAATGAGAAAGATATGATCTTCACGTCAAGATATCGTTTCAGGATTTGAAAACAGAAAGTTTCACGAAAGACGTCAAGATTTTTTGATAGGTTGATTTGGTAAAGTTATTGAACCATATTTACTATTAGGCTTATTTGCACAACGATTTTAGTCCTAGTTAATATTTAATATCGTGATCAAAAAAATTATTGATGACTGTGCACTGATGATCATAATAATGAGTCACAAACATCACATTATCTAATTTTTTTTTCACGTTAACGGTACTAATTGCATTATTACCATATAAACCGGAACAAAATACTTTATTGTATTAATTAAATAACTATTTCATAACCTGTATGACTGTGGTCAAAATATTTGTATGCGGATATACATACCTACTGATAAAATGTGGTAAAAATAAGATACTTGTATAAGTAAGATAATAAGTAATAAGAGCAGTCAATCCTGGTGTACAGTATTTCTAAACTTCCCGAGGGGTTTCAAATGACTACCAAAATATGAAAAACAGACAAGACTATAAGTGTCATCCGGTCCATGGTTGGATGAATGGATGCCACGTGTTGGTCACCCAGCCAATGACTGACTGCATCAACAATTACTTTGGATTGGTAAACATATGCGAATAGCTGAGCTACGGGCACTATATGTTTGCCTTAATAGTAGAGCTATATAACTTTAACTAAAACAGAAAACTCTAGAACTGATTTTCACATAACTGTTGCTCGTATTGTCCATAACAACAATATATTCAACAATATTTCCGTGGCTTTCGCCATTCATCATAATATAGCAAGCTTACACCGCTTCCTCCGTATTATCTACAAATGAATATATATCTCTTGAAATATAATTTAGAGCAAAAATGCTATTACTAAGCAATGATAATAGTATAATTGCTTTAAAGATTGACTTAGATTTCATAAGAATATAGTCAAAATATGCCACAAATATGCAATGAATCGATATGCCGCGTCATATAGATACCAAGAATGTGACGTGCAGTGTTAATCTCGCCAAGGGTATATGTTACGCATACAATGCGTTCAAACGGCCTGCGTGGAGGTTTGCACATACATCTGTCATATTCATGCACTATGCACAGCTGTGGCCTAGAAGAAATAGTTTTAGAGAAGTTTCTTAAAATATCCTTTTATTATTTATAATCATAATCATAATCATCATTTATTCATAAAACCATTTTACACGTCACATAATATAATACAAGCGTTTGCTGAGTATGGGGCTAGATGGCGCTGTGTGAAATGTAAAGCTGGGAGGAATGTGTAATACTGTGTAAGTACGTATGTTTAACATGAAATCTAATCTATACTAATATTATAAAGCTGAAGAGTTTATTTGTTTGTTTGTTTGTTTGAACGCGCTTATCTCAGGAACAACTGGTGCGCATTGAAAAATTCTTTTTGTGTTGGATAGACCATTTATCGAGGAAGGCTTTAGGTTATATAACATCACGCTGCAACTAATATGTGCAAAGAAACAATGGAAAATGTGAAAAAAAAACGGGGAAAATTATTCATCTTTCCGTTGCGTGTGCTGCGAAAATGGTTCAAGATATCAAAAAAATATGTATGAAAGAATTATTCCTCTTGAAATGATCTAATAAAATGTCTGCAACAGTATATGTCTATCTTTTAAGATTAACTCACTAGAACCGTATTTATGGTAATAACTATTCCATGCGGACGAAGTCGCTGGCACGCTAGTCGTGTATAACTAGAATAAAAACGGACAACACTACATTTACTGGCATCTTTAGTATATACTATAATCGATTACACCAAGTGTATAAAATGCATTTTTCCACGAAAAAAAAGTTAAAAGCAATTAGTAAACGGTTCTCTACTATTTTTACCATTATCACAGAAATGCAATAAACGATATTTTTACTCCGGCTGTGCCAAAAGCTATGTAATTCGCAGCAACCGACATCACTCAGTAACTATGCGGTTCGCCCACGAACCACAGGTCCGGGTTCAGCTCTTAACATAGACAATACAACCCGAAGATACCTAATTATCTCTCCATCGTTGACGTATCGATAATGACTATGAATAAAACAGTAGTAGAACTCCGTAATCGACTCGTTGCGAAGTTTTTGTTAATAAATAAAAAATGGACGAAAGTTTATTCATCATCATCATCATCATCATGTCAGTCCGTGTTCACCCACTGCTGATTATAGGCCTGGCCTCCTCTCCAACGTGCCAAATAGTACGGTCTCCAGCCTGTCTGATCCATCCTACCTACTTGTTTAGAAATGTCATCCGACCATCGGACTGGTGGTCGGATGACCATGGTCAAAAATTTATTGCAAAGTGTAATATATTCTGGTTACAATTGTCTGGTATTTTTATAAATTAAGCATATGTAAAATGTGACTGAATATTTTGTTAATTATTTCACTTATAATACAAAAGAGTATCACTAAAATGTTATTTGAAGTCACCAATTATTGCTTAATATTAGGCATGTTATTGTCAATTATAACAAAAAAATCAAACCATTTATCCTGCATGAATCAATTACTATCGAGTCTTATCAGTTATGCATAGCAATTGATGTATCAGTAAGCAGTCGAGGATTTTTGGCATATGTGTTTCGGAATGTTTTCGCCAACATAGCCTTTTATTGGGTGTAATGTCGTCGATAAATAACTCTACATGGCGCTGCCAGCTTTTTACTTTCGTCGTAGCATCTTCTTTGTTTCCTTGGTTATTGCCAAGGATAATGATAGGTGAAGTTTTTATCACAAAGTAATAACATAAATTTTACACTGTTACCTGTATTTACGGCTGAAATAAATTAAAGGTCTAATTGATTTCATATTTACATATTATTATGTGAATCTAAATGATCATTTTCTTGTTGAACAAATGTAATACATATTATATTTAGAAAATTAAAATGGTAATAATTTGAAAGTTTGAGTCGACATCATTGTTTTTGTATTCATAATTTTAAAAACTAAAACAGTCCCCTAATTTGAAATGCACCAGATTTTAACTAAAAATCAATGTATTTTTTTCAGATACCAATTTGTGTATTGTACAAAGTCAAACATAAAACATACCATTTTTACCAAATTCTAATTAGGTATCCCAATTCATACAAATACGTTTCATACAATTTTCATTGTAAAAAATAATTAAGGGGGTTTATTTGTGTACATGCTAAAACGAAGCAACGGATCACCGAGACTTTTGCATAGTGATAATAAAGGCTCCGAGAGGGAGGTATATAACAAATTTTTTTCGAAAATGAATGTGAGAGAATTCGCGAGCTCTACATTGCAAAATCATATAAACCGAATTGATTTTTTCCCTTTTTTTACGTGAGATAGGTTTCTGTTTGAAAACAACCTGCCTGAAGTTGAGCAAAAGTTTTTAAAATTATCTAAAAAAATATTAATGAATTAAAAGTAAAGACGATTGTTATTTGCGTCAGAATGTAACAATGTATTCGGTTTGTAAATCGTAAAATTTTATTTATTTATTATGTTATCGGATACTTGATACTAGGCAGTAGGCATGCCTCGTTGGAATTAATTAGCGAAATAAAACATGTTGTTTTACTTCTCTCTGCTTGTTATTTCTACATCTTGATGTTCAATACCTCTCTAGTATGTATCTTTTTCGAAATCTATACTAATATTATAAAGCTGAAGAGTTTGTTTGTTTTTTTGAACGCGCTAATCTCAGGAACTACTGGTGCGAATTGAAAAAATGTTTATGTGTTGTAAATATTTGTGTTGGATAGACCATTTATCGAGAAAGACTTTAGGCTATATAACATCACGCTGCAACTAATAGAAGCGAAGAAACAATGGAAAATGTGAAAAAAAACGGCGAAAATTATTCATCTTTGAAGGCTTCCGTTGCGTGTGCTGCGAAAACGGTTCAAGATATCAAAAAAATACGTATGAAAGAATTATTCCTCTTGAAATGATCTAACAAAATGTCTGCAACAGTATATGTCTATCTTTTAAGATTAACTCACTAGAACCGTTTTTATGGTAATAACTATTCCATGCGGACGAAGTCGCTGGCACAGCTAGTTGAAACATAATTAGTGTTTCAGCTTTTCTACAGATATTACATTTCTTGCACAATTATTTATCAAAACGTATTTAGTTGTTAATTGCAACTTATGTACTTCATCAACATCATCATCGTCATCAGCCTGTTATCACCTACTGCTGAGCATAGGCCTCTCTTCTTGTACGCCACTTGTCCTGTTCCTGCGCAGATTGAATCCAGTATAACAGTTGTAGTAGTACTTGTATATACATAAATTATATAAAAATAATTTTGATTTACCTAAATTGATATTCAAATACAGATAAATAAATAAAAATAAATACGAAAACGTATGAAATCTTAGAATTGCCAAAATCAGTTAAATACAAACTACAAATCGCTTTTAGCGATAAGGCCGCCATTTGTGGCATTAGTTTTAATATTTTTTTCCGTTTTGTATTATGTTTTTATGTGAGTGTCCAATAAAGTATCAATCTATCTATCTAAATCCACTAGCCAATAATAGTCTTTCAAGCCATTATATTTTTAACACCTAGAAACCGATACATGAAAGCACTGACCCCCGGGGAAAATAAAAAACCTTATCGCTGGTACGAGAAAAAAGATGATTCATACCCCTTGCACCGCGAGGTCATGAGGTATTTCATAAACACAATGTATATAAGACTGTCCGCTGCATTAAGTAAGCTTGTTTTACCGAAAGCCGATTCGACGCCTGCACGCGTAGTGCCATCCGCGATTGAGAAAAATAAAAAATTAAAAGCCAAGTGTCATCGAGTTTTTAAATACGGAACGTTGTCGTTGGCCAGTGGCAGTGCAAAGTTGTGTTTTGTGACGAGTGGTTGGTTACTTTTTTATGTGAGTTTTTTTTTTTCTTTTCTACCTTTTAAGGGATGGGACAGTGAGCTTTTGGTGATTGTTTTTAGGAACAGCCCTCATGTTTTTTTTTTTATATTTTGGGAGAACGCGTTGAATTCTTTTCTAAGGATGATATTGGTGTGATATTAGCTGATTATTTTTACAGCAGTTTTTTCGATTTTCTTTTTCAGTAAGCAGTAGATATAGATATTATTAATGAAATAGTTTACATTAAAAGAAGATTAACTTGTTTTAGAAATTAATACTTGAAGCATATTAAATTACATTAGTGACGAAAAAGATGAAATATGGATGAGAAAATTCGTCTGTCTACGAGGATGAACATTTTAATATTTCATAAATGTCTTTGTTAAGTTTTTAAATATTCTCATCGGTTAGGTCTTTCAGCATTATATTTTTTTCCACTTATTTATCAAGACTCTTGGTGCGAACTGAAAGCAAATGATGTAAAAGCTCTATGCTAAGTATGTCATATTACATCCTGAAAGAATATTTACACTTTTGTTTCAAAATAATACTTATATTTGCACGAATTTTGCATAGGTAAGGCCAGCGTGACAAATTTCGGACCACTTTTGTTGAATTTGAGCAAATATTGCATATTTCTTGCGGCGCGACCAACTAGATTTGATACGGGTGGATGCGTGTAACTTTTAGTATAGAAATATACATTAATTTACATATTTTTCTATTTTTAATTTGTACTTATCTTATTTTAGATTTTTATAAATTCTTTTTTGACTGAAACTTTAACTTAAAGTTATCATTAACAATGTTATGTACCTATATTTTCCTTTTCTATTTTTTTACCAACCTACTATAAACCACATAATGTAGTTAAGGTTTAAATAGTGTTTTGAAACTTCTTTGCATTACAGTTTGTCAACGTTTTGAGAAAAAAATCAGAAGATTTTTTTAATGAATTAGCTTAAAACAAATAAAAAAAACATAATAATTTCAAAAACATTACAAAGCGCGCAATACAATAAATAATGAACACAATACCGAACTAAACAACCGAAATCAATTCAAAAATACCTAATACATGTTTAAATATTCAAATGAAGCCTAAACTTTAACAATAATGGCATAATATGGTAAAACCATTCATTTATATGCTTAAGCATTCACACAAAATGTCTGAAGTGGTTTTCCCGATATTGTTTTAACGACTAACATAAGAATACTAGTTTAAATACCTAACAGTCTAGCTGACTTTATAAAAAACTGCATTAAAATACATGTACAAATATAGAATAATTTCATAGTGTAAAGACGGTAAAATATATGCGTGCAACATACTCGTATTTAAGCCAAAATTTGTGATAAGATTTAAAAAAAAACTTATTTATATAATCGTTATGTTTTTGATCAAGTAGCTGTAATAAAAAAAACATACATATTGCCCTTTTAAAACATATTTTCTTTCAATGTAGGTATTTTGATAGTTTCAGGATAAAAAAAATTACTGACACTCAGCTAAACGTAACATACTATTGAATTTCCGCGGCTTCACTCGCCTTAATTTGCGACAGTATTTATCATTAATAAATAAATATTCCGGGACATAGCACACAGAAGCCGTGTGAAGCCGGGCCGGGTGGCTAGTATACCATACCATACCCGTACGCTTCTACATTAAATACTACATATATTTTTTGAATAAATGAAAATGTACAAGTCGTTTCGATACACGTAAATCTGATACATCACTCTTATTGCACATATGTGTGAAAACTCAACACATTTCTGCAAAAGCGTGTCACCGTATGCGCAAGAGCAAGCGTAAAAACAAACTCAAATATTTGAAATGTTATGAAAAAGTCCATTTATGTATTAGTGATACATTTTTGTGCAAAGATGTGAACATACGCCATCAGTTTTAAGTTGATACCTACTTGAGCACGTAATTAACACAATAGAATTACAAAATATCCGTACATATGTATCTATTCTCTATATAGTAAAAATCAAAGCCTCATCCCGCGTCTGTCCCTATGTATGCTTAGATCTTTAAAACTACACAACGGATTGTGATGCAGTTTTTTTTCTATTCATCATGCATAATGTGACCGTGTGAAGCCGGGCCGAGTCGCTAGTTTACCAATCACTAATCTGTGGGTGGGCTTCCTGAGGATTTTCTGTTTTCCTTGAAGTATAAATATATCTGTCAGCAAGTTAATTGACTCCTTCTAAGCAAATACGCACGTGTGTTCTTTAAAAGTTGATATTTCTCCTATTCGTTGTCTTGTTAGGTTTTCACATATATTAAGTTAATTTGCTGCATAGCGTGTCTAGACGGTAAACTAAATAAGAACAAAACAGATGAAAAGCAATAGATACAAAAAGAGAAATCATCATTAGATTCGTGAATAAAAATATTTTCGTGAAATGTCAGTGCTATCTGGGTAAAAAATCTTGAAATGGCTTCATCATCAATAATAAGTTAAGGTCATAATTTAAAGATTATGATATTTGAACATGTGACCTTTTCTATACATCATTTTAAGGGTCATTTAACATGCATACGTGTGTTTTTTTTTAATTTCCGATAACATCAGGCGCTAGCTTTGTGGGAGTTAATTTATTAATATCGTCCTAATAGTCCGCCCTAACGATTTATATATTCGGTTAGTAAAACTATAAAATGCTACAGTTTTTTTAAAGAAATAGCACAAATTATAAAGAGACATCAACGTAATTATGGACATTATAAAATATGTATATTATGTTCTATCTATCTACATACATATAATAAAACTGTAGAGGGTCAAAAATCTAAACATAAAAGAATTTAGAAAAAAAAAATGTAAATTGTTTGGGTATTAGTACTTTAAAACCGTAACAGCGTCCGTTTCAGCGGTTTTTATATTTTTTGTCTGTTGATCTGTTTGTCTGTTTATATAAACGACCATAACGCAAAAACGGCTGAACGGATCATCATTATCTTTGGTATGTTGGTAGTATGTGGTCTTCGCAGTATCATAGGCAACTTTTTTTCTTGAAATAATCCCAGCGTAGCCGCAGGCGTCCAGTAGTATATAAAAACGTTATCAGACAAATGTCTTTGAATGCCTTGTAACATCCGTAGCATCACTCGTGATTAAATATTAAAACAAACATTATTAATGGTATATTACAATAATGTTACATACAACTATGTTATGTTTGATTCAATAATAAATCATGTCAAGGGCTCAGGAACGAAAATACTTAATATTCAAAGCATAATACAAATTATTAGTTTATACGACAAGAAAACACGTCCTATTAGCGTTCTGACATCACTTAAAATAATAATAATTGAATAATTATGATTATTAGTGATAATAAGGTAGTCATATAATTATGGTAACAGGCACATAATTACTATAAGAAACACTAAGGTATATAATGTGACATTGTAGGGCTATATTTATATACATGTACGAGTATATTAACCTATGCGTAAGGAATCAATCACGTTAAACATTATCCTGTCAGCTGCGCTATTTGACATTTAGTAAAAATGATGAAACATTACTATCATATTTTTTTCTGTCGTTTTTTTTTTCAAATTACATAGTTAGATTATAATAGCCTACAGCTTTGTTTAACAAATAAACAATTGAAGTATACATATACATACGCTATACTCGTACTTACTTAAAAAGGAAATCAGAAGCAGATTAATAGAATAATTAATTAGAATACGCCATGTCAGAGGCCCCTAAGGCGGCTTGATAAACTCTCAACACCAGAGTTGGCCATTATCACGACATGCGTGAAAAAAAGTGCAATGTGGTATCAAAACGGAGTAATAAAATAACTTAAAATACAACGAAACCTATATACTTAGCTAAAATAATAATAAGGAATAAAACATGGCTTTTTAACCGACTTCAAAAAAAGGAGGTCATCAAGTCAACTGTAAGTTTTTTTTACTAAAGCTGATTTAAAACGGGATCACAGTTTGCGTTTGACAAAACGGATTCACAGTTTGTGTATGAAGACAGACAGTTTTTAGGATCAGACCAGAATAATTATAAACAGTACTAATTCAAAATTTTACTAATAATTTTAATTGACGTATGCCCAAATATTAATTGAGATGCTCGTTTACCTATTCTAGGCGCTACTAACTTGTGTACCTAATTTGCATACATTCGGTCATCATCAGTAGCACCTGCGTATCCGGGATGATGCGAGGACAAGCCGACAGATTTTACGTAACTATCGCCTTATACTGGGTTACTGAAAACCAGAGATTTATACTGAACAAATGTGAAAAGGTTTAAACTGTGGAATATGAGTTGGGAGTTAAAAAAATATTTCCTGATTCCCATCAAGAAGGCAGTTTCAAAAGTAAAATATAAAATACCTTTAAGAAAATTAGAAGAAAAAAGTTTTAAAAAATATCTGAGTAAGTCCAAAATCTCGCAACATTATTAAAACCATCCATTTGGCATGCACAAGGTAAACCACATTATTAAATTTTAAAAATAATAACTCATATAAACATCAGTAACCCTGTAAACGATGGAAAATAATGAACAAAGTAAAGAAAAAATTCATCAATTAGTAACACGAGATCGCGTGTACCAGGAGTAAGAGGAATTGCGCGTGAGCATTTTTTATACAAAACAGACCATCTGCATTATTATTGAGACAAACTTTTATTGATGTAGCTGTTACCGTTAATTACTTGCCATTTCCTCAGTTCAATATAAATAAACATAAAATGTTAATAACATAACAAAGTCAGATTTTATTTACAAAATGTTTAAAGAAAACAAAGGGAAAATTAAACGTATAATTTCCAGCCACGACAAAATAATAAAAAGGGGAAAACGTATTTAGAAAGTCTTTAGAAAAGCCTAAAGAATGTCTGAGTGCTCCAGCCCACAGAACTTCACTAGCACTAATGTTTTCCGTCTTTTCCTCTCCATCTTAAGGTCTAAAGAGAACGCTTTCAGCGCCATAAAGCAACCATTTATGGCGTTTTAATTTATTTATATTTGTTATTAAGCTGCTCGTGGTTTCTCCTGCATTGTTTCTGGATAAAATGTCACTGTCAGGAACCTAAACTATCACTATACGAAAAATCACAATGATCCGTAACACCGTTGCGGCGTGAAGAAGGAACAAACACACGTTTACTTTAGGGATAAAAAAAAAGGAAAACATATAACAATTTGTCGTTCTGATTTCACTTTTACAATGGTAAAACTATACAAAAAAAATCATAAAACCGGTTAAAATGAAGCCTTCCAAATAATATGCGCTGACGAAAGATTTATTTTTAAAAACAGAATTAGGTGTAAAAGACATTTTTATATATATTTCGTTCCGACCAAAATAATTACCACTTGACAAAAAGTAATAAATCACAGAGCGGTATTAACATGTTTTTAAATGTTAATTAGTGGTATCTAACATAATAACTCATTTTTGGAACCTTGGTTGTTGAAAATGAACAATACTCCTCAGATTCTAACTCGGCGCGAGTTTTTTGATGTATAAATTCAAACGGTTAGATTCTTATTTTTTAATTTGGTGGCATCATTACAGTATTTAATTGAAGATTTATTTATATTATTCATAATAATTAGTTAAGTTTTTTCAATAGATTTTATCAAAAGCTACTGCCACAGTTTTTTTTCGTAACTGGTTGACTTAATCATTAAAAAAAAACTATCAATAAATGTGTCCCTTTAAAAGTTATGTTATTACAGAAAAACAGATTCACAGACATTTTTTGCGCCGTGGTTAAAAATACATTATGTAGGTATCATGGCAAGACACGTGCTTTCGATAAAGAAAAAACAAGTTACAATTTCTATGGATAGGTTCTCACCGCATCAATTCTCTAGAATGGCCAGCTCATTGTAAAACTAATCATAAACAATGTAAATTAGGATCTTTCCTACATCAGGCGCGATGATAAAACTAGTGATGCCGCGTGGCTTTGCTTGCAAATCTAAATATACGAAAAGTAGGATACGTTATTAGTGTTTTATTATTGACTTGCATACAATACCCTCATGCAGACAATGTGCCGCTTTTGGAAAAGTATTGCGATTAATTTTTTTTTTCTCTAGACCCCTGAAAACTATCACAATGAGCTTGAAAAATCGACAAACTGTTATGCAAATATACTATATTGTTTTGTGATTAAAAAATTAGAGCAAGAGCAGCTTCTTTTGCATTAAGGTCGTATTTTAAAACCTTAGTGATAGTTATACCAATAACCCTGTTTATAAATACTCATTTAAGAGCTTTCATGCATTTGCTTCTTCCATTTATTTTGCCCTTCATAAAGGTAGGTTTAATAAAAACTTAATGTATACTTTTTAATATATTTTTGATATGATCTCAGGAGTCATCATGATATTATTGAGAGTATTCTGAATGGAATCAGTATTTTTATTCAAGATATAACTTTCAGGGCTTACGAAATCATGCAAAAAGTGAAGTGATCTTTTTTTTCATTATGTTTTTGTAGATTATCATTTATAACCTGATATTTGTATCATCGTTTGAAAATAGATATCTGATCTAGTTTTTGGATCTGATTATATTATATAAGTGGCTGCTTAGATACATTCAAGAACATTATTTTTCTTCCAACACTTTAACTGCTCTGTTAGCTTAGTTGGTAGTGGCTCTGCCTTCTAATCCAGGGGTGCGGGTTCGATTCCCGCATAACACAAGTAATTATGAATATTTAAATTTGTAATTATTTGTGTTGAGTCTGGTCGTTTCTATGTATAATAAGTATGTATTTACAAAAGAAAAGTATATATGTATTATATCCGTTATCTAGTACCCATGATACAAGCGTAAGCTTAGTATGAGGCTAGATGGCGCTGTGTGATATGTCATGAAATATTTATTTATTTATTTTATTATATTTTATATCGACTATTTATATGCCTGTTCCCTTGCTTTTAGACTATTATAAGTACCTACCTTTTGTCTGTACACTCGAATTGCTTAAAACTTTAGCAAACTTTATATGGGGCTAGATGGCACTGTGTGAAATGTCCCGGAATATTTATTTATCGTTCGTCAAACATAGAACTTCATAATGCAATTTTACACTATAATATATTACGTAATACAGGCCCACTGAGGGACCTAGCGCGTGGCACGGTCACAAACTCATGTACAAAACTGAAGTAGTAAATAAACATCTAGACACTAAAAAAAAAAAATTTCTTTTGGCAAAAAAATCTTTTGGCTTAATAATTTATTTTGATTTTGATTTGATTATCAGTTTCTTATCTTCTGCAACACGTTTCATGGACCAAACTTATAACTAATTCCATAACGAAAATCATATTCGACTTAACTCATTCATTCATTGCGAAAAAAATATGAAATAGATTAAAAACTAATCTAAAATATATATTGCAAAACTCACGTGGGTGAAAGAAGACCACGTTTTAATAACCAAATTGCAAAAACGATGCGAAATTATTCCGTATGCGTATTTCTTAAGAACCTGCTTCGATTTTAATATTTAAGTATAATATAGTCTGAATATCGTCTCCTCTACATATTATAAATCATATAAATATCTGTAATTTAGGTGTAAAACTTTATTTACAATAATAAAATATAAAAACAAGGGAAGAAAAACTAAACATACTACTTCTAACTACTACAAATAGGGGCACTTAGAAAATCTTTAGAAAAGCCTAAAGATAATCTAAGTGCTCCAGCCCACTACCAGAGGGCAGCGTGCCCAGCATACTGGCCGCATTACCACGCTGGATGGCAATGCTGATACGTTGAGCCAGAAAAAGGCCAGCATTTTGGTCATGCGTCGCAATATAATATATAAAAAAATATATATATCACAATATCTGTAATTATGACAATAATAATATATAACGTAATTATCGACAGCAAATAGCCGACAGGGGATATCCAATGATGATTTTTACATAAAAGCTCAATTTAACGTCACATATTTTATAATTATCTCTATTGTATTAAACTGGTTTCAAAATACCTGTTTTTTTACATAAAAAGTAATGATTTGACACTTTTAACCTTTGATTGGTAAAATTTGGAATATTAAATACTAAGATAAGTTAAGAAAAGTCTAAAATTGCTATTTTGATGTAATGATATTTTTGGTTTTATTTTTGTTAATTAATTGTTGACCTTTTGACAAAATCTTGTTTTTTGTTTGACGTTTTCTATATGATGTATTTTTTATTTGTAAAATATCGTTACCTAGATTGGCATATATACATCGATGGTAATTTTAAACTTTAATTGAAGCATACCTATTCTATTTACTTATCAGTTACATATAACAGTATTTCAGCATAAATTACAATATTTAAATAATAATAATAATCGTTTATTCATATAAAGAACTTAATGTCTACGTACATACCTAATTACATAAATAGAGAGTTTTTTGTTTCTTTTTGCTAATCCAGGTAGGTATAACTGGGCTATGCGCTAGGTATCCTGGGATCCTGTGATGCAAAGCCGCAGTATAGAACTCTAAACTTTTCCAGTTATTGTTATGCTAGGAGGCCTAATACTAGCAGGTATATATACTTATGTAGGCTCTAAATATAATTCAATTTATTTACGATATCTATGATTCATTCTTTCTTAGATTTTAATTGGAACTTTACGAATCACATAAATTTCCTCCCAAATAATATGAATTGTCAAATTAACAATACAAATACCAATCCGAGGCATCCTTGGCCAAAGTACAATAATAATATAAACCTATTAATTTCACAAAGACAATTTTATGACCTAATAAAAATATATTCCCACAAAAAGTTGATCTACATTAAAATTTTCAATAATATATTTCTATTGTTACCAAATCTGTATCAGATTGAATATAATCTGTGTTGTAAATTTTGTATAAATGTAAGAGGGCCATATATTAGAGTTTCAAGGTCTTGTCATTTGCATAAAACTATAATTCTGATGGTCCAAGCCGGATTTGAGTGTTTGTGTCGTCTGAGCAAACAGAGCTTCCAATATCGTGTGCAGAAAAAACTAATACTTATTGAACGATGTAATAACTTTAACATATTATATCATAGTTCATCATCAATGATCTTTGACTAAGGCTCAAATGCACAAACACTCTTAAACACATTTAATGACAAAGCCACCAACTAAAAACAATTTTTAATGCGTTGATCACTAAGAGTTGTTGTTAATTGTGCTAATTGAGTCTAAATATGATTTAGGCTTATTATAAAAAGTTAAATTAAACATTTTGAAAAAAATGTTTCTATCAGAAAAAAACATGTCAGCAGCAGCACAGCAATCAAAGTCTATTTTTCAATTTCGTATAATTATACAACACATACATATTAAAACATGGAGAAATTATCATTATCACCTAACAAACATGAATAAATTAAATCATATCACGTTTCATTAAAACTACAAAAATTGTCTAGACCGTTGCTTATTTCAGTAAAAAATAACATAAAATCAAACTAATCTATATAAAAACACTTAACGACTAATATATATGTCAATATATTGAATTTGGCCTAGAAACCGATAATATTATAACGAAATTCCACATTATAATGTGTCATCGAAGTTTTGTAAATAAGTAAGCGTTCGGATGACCTCTGAGGTCAAAGATATGACCTCCACTGTGAAGTCATATGTGCTAGAGTTTAGAAGAAATGTTGCCAAATTACACGAAATAGGATTACCAATACGTTGCGGTTATCAATTGAGAACGTTTTGAAAGATATCCTGTCAATTTTAATTATAACGCAACGATTCAGTTTAAAAATATCTTTTGTCGCAAGTCTTTTGCGGATGTAGAGATGTTCTTTTAGTTATTATGAAAATTAGTCACTGTTCTCCTTAATTAATTTATAGAGATTAAAAAATAATCATCACCCACGCCTATTGCAGCAGTCTCTGTAGACCATGGACTGGAGTATTTTTAAGCATAATGCTAAATTAATAATACTAATACTAAATTTATCGTATTTTCAAACATAAAGTCATTCGGCAAGTGAGTTGTGTTAATTATAAAATTATAAGTAGACAAATAAAAATAAAAGTCATTTATTTTGGGTTACTGGGACCTATATCGGAAATTCACATTACATCCAATTCACATCAACATAAAATCTTATTTTTATACACATAAAAAAAAACTAATTACATGATTGAAAATAATACGAAACAAAATAAAAATTCAAATTCAGTAGGTAAAATTGATTGATTATTTTGAATATAAAAACGAAACACAAAGACGGCATTACATTAAAGCTTCCTCATAAACGGCACTGCTAGAACATACCTGAAAATTATGACGCATGACTTTTGTCTAAAGCAAATCGTCTGAAGTAGGTACTACATTAAAAGCTATAAGCTAAGCTACAGACGTGTCAAACACACGTTATAGACATGTTAAAATATTTAGATAGCAGTATATATAAAGTATATAACAGTGTGTCAAGTACTTTAGTTGCCTTCGTCGCGACACCGGCAAGATTCCGAAGATCGTTGCGTAACTTACAAAGGCAAGCAAGCTCCTCTTTTAAAACTTGTTTCTCAGTTTACCGAATTCTGATGTATATTGATTATATATATATATATATATATATACATACTAGTAGGTATGCCTTAAACGTGTGATATTTTGCCGATAAGAATGATGCGAGACAGAAAACAAAATTAACGGAATATTTGAAGAGGGAATGAAAATTTTCCAAAGTTCATACTTGGTTTTTTTTAAATTTTAAAGTTAAGGTAGTTTTTTGTTTTTACTTTATTAGTCAAATTGTTTTTTACTCCTATTACGTACGACTGGTATATTAACATAAAGATTTTCTAGTAGATTCCAAAAAAACTCTAACCTTTAACTTTAAAAAATGAGTTAACTTAGCGGGTATGGATTAGTCAACCACTCTGAAAAAATATATTACGTATAAAGTAGGTAATCAAAATGTAAAATAACTCCTTCTGTTCCTAAGGCTAATGTACACTGAAATATCTCCAGTTCCCAAAGTTTACAAACAAACCAAAAACAATTTATTCACCACCTCTTCCCTTTAATTACAATTATTTCATCAGTTATTGTTTACATAGTACTAATATTACACACGAGCCGATCAAAATAAAATCGACACACTTCTGGCGAGAGTTGGCCTTGACACACTGGCTTGTCAACTTACGTAACTTCTGACCAACAGAAGAAAGCAGACTCGCTTTCATTGGCATCTCATACATAAAAAAGTAATGTATTTTGGTTTTTTGTCCCACTATTATTCTTTATTACAAAGACGATGTATGTCTGTCACTTCTGATGATGAACCAATGGGATGATATTTGTATTGTAATAGTTTTGCAGCTTAAAACAACACATGGTGTCGCTAGTATCTATGTAACTTTCAACGATTTAATTTATCAAAAGGAAAGAGTATAAATAAGTAGTTATATTAGTTTTCTAATATAAACGTGCATACTTAGTATCAGATAGAGTATATAGCTAAACGGCGCTGTATGAAATACCTACATATATGTATTTGTATATTTTTATACTCGTATGATATCTGTCCGGTGGATCTTTTTTTTTACAAGGAATGGTTTTGCACTTGGTTTCTTTTTATTACATTGCTCAAAATCAAATGAAATGGATTATCACCCGCTCCAAAACCTCTATGATTTGGATTGGGTGATCATTGCTACTGTAAATATTTTATATCAAATAGAAAGGATTTTACCAATGTCCGAAACCAACGATTACACAACCTTTTAAAACAATTTAGGATACTTCGATAATAAGATGTGTCGTGTTAAATCCGCATTTCATAACAGATGTAAAAACGGTAAAGGCTTGTTAGTACCCATTTGAGATCGTTAACTTTGGGAAGGCAAAACAACTTTAGGTCCGTTGATAAAAAATAATAATATTTGGTGTTTTATAATAAAAATATAACGCAACTAAACGAGTCTATAAATATTTAGTTGAACAGAAAACTCCTCTTTTTTATTAAAAGTAGAAAAAAAATACACAATGGAAATGTATGTTCAAAATACACAATAAAAAACTTAATCATGAAAACAATTATTATACTCAAGAACGTTTTAAAAAATTGCAAATGGGACCTATAATACAGCAATAGTTAAATTCATATAACATATATTGATTTACAACCAGGCAATATAATGATTTATAGTGATCGCATTCACGTAAGGTTTTTGTCGGTTTATTGCTTAGGTATATAAAACAATCACTACACAAATTATGACACGGCGGCCACGTGAAGTTACAGACCTTAGTTATTGCATAATGTAATCGTAATTTTTGTTTACAAGTTTAAATAATATAAATAAAATATGAAATACATAAATACCAAATTGAATGCGTTTTTGCCATCCAGCGCGGAAACGCAGCGAGCTTGATGGGCACATTTGCACCGGGAACGATTAAGGGCGGATTATTTAGTTAATTTGAAATTTAGATTGATTTGACATATAAATACATAATTGTTTTATTTATATAAAGACATGTAAACAAAACATCTCATTTTAACAAAACTGCCCCTTTTAGTTATATTTTATCTGTCTAAAAGCAACTTAAAACTAAGGCTAAATGGCTTCTTTAATTCCATTCAAATTTATTGAGGTCACATTCAAAGATTTGTCGAGCTGTCAAACTGATATTAAAATAAAGTTATAACGATCTATCTGTCAGCTACCGTTGCACAATTATAGGTATTATAAAAGCCTGCTGTTATAAATACTTTGTAAATACTTTAGTGAAGTTGACACAATCTAGATCCGTGTTGTTTAGGAAATGAATGCTAAGGAAGATATGTTTTAAGGACAATTTAACAAGGTTTTTTACTTAAGTTTGACTCATAGTTTTACAAAAATTGTGAATGAATTAATGTAAAATATCATAGGTATTAATAATATTCAAGCATTTTTTAATAAAACACAGTTCCTAACATTTAAAAAATTAAATATATATTTAACATCAATTATATCTGTCAAAATGCTATTATTTACAGATACCTACAAATTTTACTTCTATCGTATCATAGAATGCATTTAGATGATCCAAATAATAATGTCAAACTGATATGCCCGTAAGTGTCAATTTAAAATCTTGCCGACACCTGTTTTATTATCTTGATATACATTTTATATATCAAGTTTTGGTGATATATTATTTTATATGGCTCTTCTAGGCACATTTCCTTCTTCCTTCGTAATAAATATAAATGTCTAGATTCCAGCGAGCAATCAAAAACTGGTTTTTAACATTCTTATTATATTTAATTAACTCAATTTTACAGAATTGATTTTTACAAAGCTATCTTATGACATTTAAGAGGTACACGTATGATATTGCCAGCTAGTTTTTTACTTTTCCTTAATAAATTACTGGTAGGTATTACTATACAATTGTTTGAATTCAATGAAGCTTAAATAACAACATCTACCGTACTCATATAAACACTTTAGTTACTGCTTTAATACATGGTATGCTCATTGAATTGTATTGTTTATACATAGATATACTTAATCATTGTTTTAATTTTAAGTTGGTTAGTTTTTAGGGTTGAGGTACGCCTTAGTTCCCTCGTTAACAGGTTAAATGTAAATTTTGCAATTTGGCTAATAAAGGTATTAAATGAATTAATCCTTGTACATATTATGTAAATTGTACTTAAATATTAATTCAAAACAAAAAACCTCTTCATATATCCCTTAAGTATAAAACCACATTACCTCAGCTTTCGTCCGACCTTGCACCCACTCCTCTCTGTTTAGGCGTCCTAACCACTTGACCTAAAAACATGACGCTTAGATACTATGTACTTAACATGTAAATAACTTCACATACATACCTACAAGACCATGATATGCATAGAAAAAGTTCTAATCAAATCAATATAATATAATTTGTCGGTCTTCAAGTCGAGAGTAAACCGGTTTCTTCTAGGCAAGCGCGCTACATCGTAGACTATAACGTTGCTTACCATCAGGCAAGTTGTAGTCAAGCGTAAGCCTATATCATGTAAAAAAAAAAATATGCATAGAAAGAGTTCAAAGTTCAGTAGTGTTAAGGCTAGTGTGTAAATAAAACTTAAAAAATGTAGTTCAAATTGCTCGATTTTTAGCCACACAGGGAACTTATAAACAAAAACATATAACGGCGTTTGAAATGCTCAGCTTAGCTGTGAAAATAAATTAGGTATCATTTATCTTAGTCATATTTTCTTTCTTATCAGTCTAGAAATAAGTTATTTGTAGCTTGAACTAGACAAACTTAACGGTAAATGTGTCACCCGTTATTTTTTAATTATTATCTGCTGAAATATGAGTTTTAATTTTAAACATACGATCATTAGTCTCCGTATTTGTTAATTAAGTTTTTGTGACTAACTCTGTAAAGACGAGTTTGTAGGATTTTCTCAATCCTTACATTAAGGTGTATATTATGAAACTTTTTTAGATTTTTTAAAATTTACGGAAACATTAAGTAACAAAACAAAATTTGTAGTTGGTTTTTCTTAATCAGTTACTAAACAGATATCAATAGACCACTTATAATGACATAATGTACCTATGTAGACTGCAATGAGGTTAGTGCAAATTCTATAGCTAGCTAATGGTCCCTATACCTGACCGCCTAGGTGTAAAAATCCCCATAAACTTGTCTAGAGAATGCTAAAGGCCAGTAGGAATGTCAATGCTCATCAAATATTTGACTTCACGTCGCTCTGAATAAATACACCTCGGCCTTAACAAGTGCGATTCTCAAATAAATCGAGGCTTTTGATGGACGTAAGACTCATCAACATTTTGTTGGGAATATATGTAATCTGGCGAAGTTCAAAAAGAGATTGAATTGGTTCTTACTGGGTAAGCAAGCCACTGTAATGATAGCTTACCATCAGGTAAAGTATGGTTAAGTGCAAACCCATTTCGTGTAAAAAAAGGAATTCAATTTTTAGTATCTTTTTCGATGATAGTTCACAAATCGCCGTAGCGTTGCAATATTGCGTTACGATGCTAGTGTAATGCAAGGATCATGAATCATCAGCTTTTTCCAATCTTCCAGACGACTACAATTAAACGTTACATCCAATGCTATGTATTAATGCCTCTCTTTGGCCTCACATTTAAGTAATAAACCAATTAAGTACTAGTTGATTGTTTAACTTTGCTAATCAGCTGTGCTAGGGACACGTTGATTTAATGTACCTTAATTTTTTGATTTCATTTTTTCGGTAATCTATTTACAACTAAATATAAATACATCAATAAACTCTGACAGGAAATCCATAGCATTGCCAAAATTGTTTCATTATTTTATAAATCAAATATGTTCAAATAAGATTCGCATTATTTCTTTGATTTTTTTTCCTAAACCTGACTTTTGCATCTAACATCGAACGTTTGAGACACGAAAAAAAACCTATAGTTCAAGGACAACATACAATATTATTTTGCTGTTCTGAATCTAATATATGACTTATTTCTATTCAGTTAAGCACAAAATTGCTCGCATTTGATTTGTACACGTGTCTAGAAAAAAATAAGATGTACTAATAGTGTTGGGAATATATTATCTGGACGTGGCATTTTAAGTAAATTTGGTTTGGTACCTAAGAATAAGAATTAACTTGGTTCTTTCTATGATATTTAATAAATTTATTAGTTTTTTTTCGTTACGCTACATGTAAATTCTCGAAATATTTTTATAAAATTAGATATTACAATTGAAACATCTTTAAAAAAATATTTAGTTCCTTTAATTATACTTTTAACGAAGTATCTAAACGGTCTTGAAACCACAAACTAGATTTTCGACTAGTTTTATAAACATAATAAACAAAATTAAAGATAATAAATCACCCATCAATAATATGCTAAATTTAACGTCACGAAAACTTGATTGACAAAGATTTAATAATTATATTCATTTATGCGCCTAATTAATTAATTTCCTATAATCTACAGGTATTTTTCCTTCAATATTTCTAAAATTGTTTCCTTTGCTTGTTACAGAAATATGAAGCCACTATTACCAATAGTGGTTGCCATCTTGGTTCTGTCAATCAACGCACACCCTGAAAACATCGAGGATGTCAAACAACTGCCACAAAACGACGAGCCGAAGATTGAGGCTGAAGAGTCTGACGTTCAGGCGAGAGTAGAACGATGCACAACATGCTCCGGGGGCGCCAGGCTCAGCCTTAAGTCGCCCAAAGATGTGCTAGCCGCGATACAGCAGCTACCCGGCGCGGAAGTCCACACTCAACAGTCCTTCGAGGGCTGCTCCAGTGATAAAGGATGCGCCGGCCTTAAAGTTAAGGATGGCAAGGTAGTCGAACGCTTCGGAAACGCCGACGCCTTCCAAGCCGCCGCCGCCCAGAACAGTGGCAACGAATTCACCTTCCACGCCGCTGGTACTCTAGGAAACCTATTGGAAGGCGAAAACAGCCCATTCTGGTGGATGAACCAGCAGAATTCTCCGTTCAAAAACGCGGCAGCTGGAGGCGGCAACTTTGAAAAGTTCAGCAAGAGCTCTTCCTCGAGCTTCAGCACGACTGGAAACGCCGGGGCTGCTGGATTAGACTTGGGAGCTAACCCGTTCCTGAACGGAGACTTCTCGAAACTTGCCGGAGGCTTCACAAGCCAAGGAGGTGCGGCTGGCAGTGCCAACCCTAACTTCCAATCATCGCAGTCATCATTCGAATCTTCCTCCTTCAGCACGTCCAGCAAAGGAGAAGCTGACTTAGCAAACAACCCGTTCCTGAACGGAGGTCTGAACAAATTTGGTCAATCTGGCTTCCAAGCGCAAGGCAACTTCGCCGCCGGTAACGGTGCTCAATCGGCTGGTGCTACTGGTTTCGGCCAGTCGAACTTCAACCAGGCTGCTTTTGGGTCTTCAAACAAATTCGGTGCTTCCGGCGCTGGATATACGGGATCTTCTCCCAGTCCGTTCACGGCTTCGACTGCTGGGTCTAACATCAACTTGATCCAAAATACGCAGAAGGGTAGTGAGTTCGATTTCGAGCAGACTCAGCAGAATGTGGATGAAGCGTTCAGACACACCGGCAACGTGAATGCCCACGACCACTCCGGAGGCGACCTGCAGCAGACCTGCGCCGGTCAGGGATACATCTGTGTGCACAAGGCGCAGTGCAACAACGGCGTCGTCAATACCAACGGAGGCAGTCTCCTGCAGGCTAACACACAGGTGAGTCTAACACATTTTAATACCCCAATACTTCAAAATCAGACTACACAATCAGGCGACTCAACAATTTTTAATAAATTATAATTTATTTTAATTAATTTAATACTCTAGAATACAAAATACTTATTACTTTTGGATTTAGACGCCTCTTATACGATATACGTCATAACTTTTATAGCTTTGGTTATCTTAACTTCATTGCAAATTAAATGTCTATGTGCTAAATCGGTATTTTATGACCACAGCTTTAAAGGTAACCTATAAAATGCATTGTAAGGTATTTAATTAATTAACATATCGCCTAACACGTAGTTCTATGGAAATATATAACCCGACCATCTTATATCCTAGTACGAGTAGCTCATTAACGCGACAAATTATATTTATAAACAAGAATAGAAAAGCACTGGAAACTTACTCTATCTGAACATTGACAGTAAATTTACAGTGAAAAGAAATTAATTCACATACAGAATTACTATACTATTCTATCACTGTTTTCACCAGAAAGTACAATACTACTTTTAAATAGTACTTTTGCAATATATATTTTTACTAGCAATTAAAATAATTAGTATTTACTATCTAGGTATAATAATATATAATGATAACGAATGTATAATACAAGTATATGTCTTTCAAATTCTTCGTCACGTATAATGTAAATAAATCTTTTGTGTTAGAACTTATTAATCAGCATAAGTTCGTCTGATTTTCAATGAAATCACATAAAACTGATTTAGACTTTATGGTTGCCTATTAAATAAACTTGTATTTTACACGTTCTTGTCTTACAACGAAATACTAAAATAAATGATGAACATCATTTATTTATGTCGTCCATTTTCCGGCAAAGCATAAGGCGATTTAGGTGTTTTTCCGTTACAAACTAGTACCAAATTTTTCAGTAAATTAAAATTTTTACATGTTTGATTATGTTGATCTTTATAGGATTCAGAAGTAAAAGGTCATTTTATAACAATCAAATTGCATAAAAATTTGCAAACAATTTGTAAGTGTTTGGTATAAAGTAAATGTTAATCACTAAAGACCAAGTCAGTCACAAAAGATGTCACACATTGGCTTCAGTAGCTCTGACCAATTGATTCTTTGTCACATAAGTAGCTAGTTTTTGCAACAAATTTCACACCTCAGCAAATATAAAATAACAAAAGAGTATCTCAACAACTCATCATTGTATTCACTGACAATATTTGCACAATTATTTCAAAACATCTGCCTATATCGTGATCTATTGCAAAAACGTCATATCTCAAAAGGTACGCTTTTGTATTTATTGACAGCGTTTTGTGGTGAGGTGATCTTTTTGTGAATTATTTTTATGTAGGATTAGTGTGATTCACAAATTAGGATTTGATTAAAACTGGTTTTTCTGTAATATGTTATTTTGCGTAATAGTTATGGTATTTTTACATTGGCTTCATCCGGTTCAGTTAGACTATTGTTGGTGTTTTTGTGGTTGAGTATAAACCCAAGTATAGTTATTTAAAATGTTTAATTAATAACAAATCCTTAGATTCATTAATTCATTTTGGCACTTAGGACAAAAAATCTTTGAGTATGGTAATAGCTGTACGGTAGTTAAGGAATAGTAGTTTATGCAACTGTCATATATTATAATGAAGGGTATTAAAACACGAGTGTGAGTTTATGAAACGAGCGCAGCGAGTTTCATAATAGTAACGAGTGTTTTAATACCCGTGTTATATGCAGTTGCATACACTACTTTATCTTCACTAATGCAATTAATCAAACAACAAGAGTAAAAGCAGACAGTAGTTTATTTATACAGTGATTTTGCCGCCATTAAAATCTAACCAATGAGAGCGCAGCTGCGCGCATCAATAAAACGCGACCAACCTGATTGGCCCTGCAATCAGGTTGGTCGCGTTTTATTGATGTTATAATGAGATATTACGATATCGATGTGGATATTATACCATCATGTGAAATTGCTTAAATTGAGTGTTTTGTTGTCTGCGCTATAACAGTAGTAATTATAAGTCAAGTATTGGAAACATAAGTAGAATGTTACAACATTAGTGTAGATAAATGCTTTTAAATAGTCGTGGTAAATTAACTATAGCGAAATTGGTATGTTTTATAAAACAAAATTTATATTACATTCGAGTGTAATACAGTATAAAAATAATATATACAATTTTTTTTCGTTAGTGACTAGGTAACGACTTTCGCATGAGAGTGGTAAACTCTGGTGTCGATGGATTGTAACCTGCCCCAGGCTCTATTGCTATTTGTAATTTATTTCCTGAACTAACAATTTAAATCTTATTTAACTACACAGCAATGACGTAATAAAAAATGATATAATAGTTACCAAAATATGATCTTTATAAAATCCAAACATGTATTAAGACATTTTTATCTTTGTATTTCGATCGCCATTGATCCGAAGATATGTATAAACGAGTAGATACGTTATGTAAAATCTAGATTCAACCAAGGAAGACTAGATTTTTAACTATTGTGATATTTAGGCCAATACTTGCGCAAAAGAAGCTGTGAAACAGTAATGTTTTATTGTCAATTGAGAATTGTGAAAATTGACTGTATAATTTAGAATACGATTTCTATTTCGTGTTGAGTCTGGCTAGCTTGTGCTTGTGTGTGTTTTTGAAAATGAGTAACTAATTTTAATAGTCTAAATAAAAAAATAATAATAATTATATTAATTATTATTATTATATAATATTTTTAATAAAGTCTAATTTTGAAAATTACGTCTGAAAATTTCCGCTACCTGTATATGACGTTAGACTGTAGGTTTCAGTAAATACATAGTAGGTACATCTACTTATATATTATTACCTATGTCAGATGCAGTTTGAAAACTTTTACTAATAATAATAATTTCTTTCAGTCTTCGTGAAAATGACGAACATTTCCTTCTTTGGCAATTGCATAAAAAGTAAATATGACGTACATTTGTGTTATAGATATATATCATTTTTTTTTTACTTTAAGCTGTTTGTTTTATACTTAATAGAATACCTATGAGTTAATAATTTATCTAATATTTTTTGTATCATATCCTGTTCTTAGGCGGTGATAAACGTCAGCAATTATAATAATTCGATAAAAACACATAAAGGAACCCTAAACATGTAATGCGTAAGTAAAGAAAGATCCGCAAACCTAGTCAATCATACAGCCTTGGCATTTGGCTAAATGCGTAGACGCACAAACTATTGAACTATGTACCTGACATGACTAGGATGTCTGGGGCTGTGGTAAACGGTTTACAAAGATAAATGTGGCTATTGATGCTACATTTTTTCTTCAAGACTGCAGGTCGTGTCTCCCCCGCGGAATTAATCCGTTAGGGGAGTTTTCTTGGGCAGATACATCGTGGTGGGCGCTCAGATCCTTCCACGGAAGACACATGTCCTCGGATATTGTGGTCATCAAACATGTCGATTTTTTTCCATATGTAAAAAAAAATGCCTCAAAAATGATAACTTTGAATGCAAATACAATTGGATGATACACAACGTATCACTGTTCTAAGAACATACATAACATACTTCTATCAGCATCAGCTCTCCACGCACTCACTCCACGAACATGACATGATATGTTGAAGTACGTATGCTTACGTTAATAAGTAATTTTTTTGTTGTTTATATTTTTGTGACAGAAATTCAATTATGTTTAAGCTCCACACTTAGCTCGTTAGCCCTAAAACGGGATAAAATTAATTGCTTGTCTCTGTCATGTATGTGTCACTTATCCACATTCACTCTATATAAGCTATTACGTATATACTCTACCATACATATACATAACTTAGTTGTGACTTAAACTTATGTAACGTGAAACAGCTTCTTAGTAACGGTCTAGTAAATAAATTCTAAATAGTTGAGATCAAAACAAATAACCGTTTGTTAAATAAATGGTTAAACATAAGATCTTATTCACACTAGATTTAACGTTTCTTAGACTAGTGTGTTAAAGTGGCAAAATACCAAAAGTAATTGATAAATGTAGTTTACTACACATGTATAAACGGATGCAGTTAAGACAACCTTTTAATATACCGCACGTTTTCAGTTTAAATCTACAAGAACAAATCTTTGTAGAGTAAAATGTATTAATCTTTCTCCGTGCTTGAAGAGTTAAGATATAGGTAGATAGATAAAACTCTTTATTGTAACACACATTGAAAAAAAAAGACAAACAGAAACACAAAAGACTTAAAAAATAGTGCCACAACTGGCGGCCTTATCGCTAATAGCGATTTCTTCCAGGCAACCGTAGGATGGACAGGAGTCGAAAGAAAAATAAAGGATGGGGTGTTCAAAAAAGATATAGTTTGACAGGAAGATGCATTTTATTGGATCGACTCATTACCTGTATGAAAATGAATAGCACAAGTACAAATAATAGATAGTTAGTAATTACAGGTCTTCAAAGGTCTCCAATAAGATTTTCCACGATAGCTTAAGTAAATAATTGTGTATTTATTTAGCTTGTACAAACAATTACTAAATGTCTCGGGGCTCAAAACGGTCAAGGAACACTTGATAGTCAGATAATGTTGCCATAATCATGTATTGTGTTCCGAGCTAGGATGGGTTTATAATGTAACATTAAGTTTTATGGAATAGATAATACTAATATTTTGTAAAATATATTTGCTTTAGTATGCTCTTTGACCTAGGAAATTTACTCAAGTAAAACAAACTTTAAAAAAAATGTAAAACATTTGTAATTTTCATAGCACACGTCAAACTAGTATCGTAGAGTCATAATTAAGTAATTAATTTAATAACAAATACATTATCTGTATACTTAGTAAGTAATTGACTTCAATATATGTATGCACAATTAAAAATATTCAAACGACTTGAGAACCTCCTTCATTTTTATAGTCGAATAAAAATGGAAACGCTTTCTAGGTTAGTACGTCAGTAGTTTCCGAACAGGTTAACATCTGAAAGGCTGACGAGTATGTATAATAAATTCCGTATTTCTGTATGTAAAGTTGAAGTGTTGCAACCGCAGAGCAAACTGAGAGGGCACCGCGATACTCCGTACGGTGCGCAAAAAAAGCTTTTGAGGCGGTTTATAAAAAAAATGAGGTCAAAGACGGGTGGAATGTTATTGGATTTGATTAAATTAATCAATTACTACTACTTCTTTCATACAGAAAATATAAATGTTATTTACAGTATTATGTACTTATAGGAAGTAAAATACAGTAACTACCAAGGAAAAGAACATTAATAAGCATAGTTTACTTATGCAACTCACAATTTATTAATTTTATGCTCTAATCTGATTATTTTTATGTCTCACACACTAACTACCCTTTTCACCCTTTTACAGAATACTAATTCGTTTTCTCGATACATAACCGATAAAATCAGTTGCTTTATTTTCCAACGGTACTCCGCCGGCGCAAGCGCTGCGTTTGAGTTCAACCATTAAAATGATGTTTTCTTTACTGCAGTTAGCCAAGAGATTTGAGTTTATTTACACATAAATAATTAAATATCTATGTTTATAACTAATTTGCCGCTTTGTAGGTTTAAGGATATGCATACCATATTTGAAAAGCTTCGACATATTTTAGCTGCAATTATGAGTATGTCGTTTAAGAATTTTATGACTTTTATTGTGTGTCAGACATAAACCTCTACAGAAAATTAAGTCATAACACAGTTTACAGTTAGTTTAACACGTTTTCTAGTTAAAAAGAGACACAGAAACAAAATACTTTTCAGAAAGTAGGTACTAATTAATTATGTGTATATGAATACAACAGTGGATTAAAATGATCGTTAAAAAAACAGAATAACATACATACCTATATATACGAGTATACGTTCTTGCAGATTAAAAACATCAATTGAACTTTTGAAAGTTGAAAGTTTAACAGTCGGTATGTCGTCTCTAAGGCAAGACGTTTAAGATGTTATTAATTACCTAATTATTTGTGTTAACCACTTGATTACATTTAATAAAGTACCAAAACCACTTAGCTGATTAGGATATCAACGTTGTAATAAATTATGATTTAAAATTTACTAACTACTATGTACGATTGGTAAGTTTGTAACTAAGAATGATTATATAAGTTAATGTTCTTCTTTTAAAGAAAATACTAGTTTCAGATATTCATACACTACTTAAGTTTTTTTTTAAATACCAATGATATAGTTTTTTAAATAGTTTTTGTTGTTTATTTCTTTCTATTCTTATACAACTTATCTTCTTCTTATTAGGTGATACAATGATTTATTTGAAAAAAATATACATTGAAATTTTCCAGACATACCCACATAAATCTACTAGCACAAATAAATGATATAAATTACGAATTCAATTAAACAGAAGCCGTCCAATTATTGGCTATAATTGCTGAGCAAAATATACCATTTGCCGATAGAAACATAATTATAATAATTGCTTTTAGCCTATTGCTTGATGGATGGCAACGATAATCGTGATGGGCATTATTTATAGTTAACTTATTATCACTCGTTGACTCAGTTAAAGGTAGTAATCGTGTAGATTGAAACCTGGCCGAAGTGCCTCTATTTTTACTCTAAATATCTACATTTATGATTGAATGTTTCTAATAAGTTATAAGTCGATGGTGTTAGCGCCTTGTTTGAGTGTGCGTGTGTAAGGTGAATGCCTATAATCTTTGTTGACGTTGTGTCATAAGAATTTTTGTAAAGATTTGAGGGTAGTTCACTTTTAATTTTAATTGTATAAGTTTCACATTATTAAATAGTTAGTGATGATGCTTAAAAGGCAATTAGGTATTGTATCTTTTATTGTATCTCTTAGTTTATTATTCTAATACACTACACTATCTACATAATAAATAATAACTATGACGTAATTTACCTGTACCTAGTATTATATTGGGAGATGACTCTGGCCTCGTAACACAGTCTTACGGCTACCACGAGGTCAGAGGATTCACATGTTATTGTACATTATTTACGTCAAATAAACGAATTTTGTATTTGTATTTGTATTTGTAATACAGTCTCAAAGAATTTTGTTAGTTTATTATGAACCTGCTGTTGTCCCAATAATTTTTTTTTAGTATCTCAACTTTGGTCAAAACGTTTTCTTTCACATCTATTAATATCATCGATATACATATAGTTTAGTATGAGGTTAGTAACGCTGTGTAAAATGTCCCAAAAGTGTATCTGTATTTGTAATCATAACTAGCAAGCTAGGCAACCCAAGGGGTCGTCCATTAATCACGTGAGGCTCGAAAGGGGGGGTGGGGTCCATAAAAAAGTCACGAAATATCACAAGGGGGGAGGGTGTAGTGACATATCACGTGTATTTATTTTTTCGACAAACGCGCGAGAAGCAAAAAACAATCTGCATGTCCTGTAACCTTTCTGTTTACCGCTAGGCATTATTGTAATATTTAATTTGATTAAAAGTAGAAAATTAAGATTCTTTGTAGGTCTAAAAATACACGTGATATATATTGTTAATCATAAACATCACCATGTATCACCACGGGGGAGGGGGGGTTAAAAAAATGCCAAAAAAAACATCACGTGATTAATGGACGGCCCCTAACCAGTAATTAGCTTAGAACAAAATTGGTTGCATTTGACGTGCTTAAGCCGAGAGTTTAATATGTTATGTGAAATTCTGGGCACGCTTATCATATAACTAGCTGGTGCCTGCGACTTCGTCCGCGTGGAATAGTTATAACCATAAAAACGGTTCTAGTGAGTTAATCTTAAAAGTTAAAGTTAAAAGTTTGTTAGATCATTTCAAGAGGTAATTCTTTCATACATAGTTTTTTGATATCTTGAACCGTTTTCGCAGCGCACGCAACGAAAACCCTGAAAGATGAATAATTTTCCCCGTTTTTTTCCACATTTTCCATTGTTTCTTCGCTCCTGTTAGTTACAGCATGATGTTATATAGCCTAAAGCCTTCCTCGATAAATGGTCTATTCAACACAAAAAGAATTTTTCAATTCTCACCAGTAGTTTCTGAGATTAGCGCGTTCAAACAAACAAACAAACAAACTAACTCTTCAGCTTTATAATATTAGTATAGATATATTTCATTTTGACATCTGTCATTTGCATACGTTTTACGTCAAAATTGGCGTTAAATCGAATTGACATGGTTACTAATAAGAAAGACATGAATGAATTGTGTAAATAAGGATATGTGTGCGAGAGAAGTGAATGCGGAGATGACGAGAGACAGATTGAAGTGGAAAAGAGGAACATGCTGTGCCGACCCCACATAGTGGGATATGGTATAGAGAAAGAAGAAGAACAAATAACCTTGTATATTGTTAAATCAATACATATAATAAAGCTGAAGAGGGTCGAAAGTCTGAACATCGAAGATATTAAAAAAAAATGATATGATGATGGAGATACATAGAATTTTTGGTCTATTTATCTGGGTCTCTGTTTGTCTGTATATTTAAACGATCATCACGCAAAAACGGCTGAACGGATCTTCATGATTTGGTATGTACCTACCTAGTAGTATGAGATCCCGGAAGTGTCATAGGCTACTTTTAATCCCGAAATAACGCGAGTGAAGTCGCGGACGTCCACTAGTAGTAGTAAATCAATAAATCTATACTAATATTATAAAGCTGAAGAGTTTGTTTGTTTGTTTGTTTGAACGCGCTAATCTCAGCAACTACTGGTGCGAATTGAAAAATTCTTTTTGTGTTGAATAGACCATTTATCGAGGAAGGCTTTAGGCTATATCACATCACGCTGCGACTAATAGGAGTGAAGAAACAATGGGAAATGTGAAAAAAACGGGGAAAATTATTCAACTTTGAGGGCTTCCGTTACGTGAGCTGCTAAAACGGTTCAAGTCGTGGGTAAAAGCTATAATTTATATAGCTGAAGAGGTACCTAGTTTGCAAAAATAAATACGATGCGCAAAATAACTATTCGGACGAAGTCGCGCGCACAGCTAGTTTATCTATATTACCAATAATCATAATTCTCCTGTCTTTAAAAGGCCGCGTGTTCTTCCATATAGTACAAGCGACTCTTCAAATGTCAATTTGCAAAAAGGGCACTATATGTTCTGTCAAACAGAAACACTGGCATTTTGATATAATAATGGCCATATTTGTAACTTTAATGGAGCTAGGAGTATGTAAAGGAACGTTAAATCTTTCATGTGTTAGTACTTGTACTACGTATGTTTTGAAATAGTTGATATTGGTTGTCTTTACAAAAACACATAAAAAGTGGCTTTTCTTTATACGTGGGATTGGTTTACGTTTGACTAGTCTAGTAGTAGCCTAGGGTGTAACACGCTTACCTAGAAGATACCTATTAACTTTAGATGTGGAGATCCCTGGATTGAAATTAGAATGCAAACAAAAACTTATTTAATTCGATATAGGTATTCATTAAATTATTTTTTTATTATTTTTTATTTACTTAAATTATTTGTCATTCTTAGCATAAAATATGATATAAAATTTACTCCCAATTTGTTGTTTCATACAAAAGACATCAACGCGCTCTAGTATCTTTTTCTACGATATTTTGTTTAAAAAAAATTATACATACTACTTCTACTAATTATGTTACTTAAATATATTTTCTAAATATATTCTATTTCTTAGTTCGAAGCTTCGTTCGAAGGGAATAGCAACTGTCATTAATCTTTATTAACCGGAAATGACATTAAACGTCATCTGTACCAATTATGTAAATAATTGCCAAGGAGAAAAACCTACTTGGTAGAAAAACTCCTTCGTAGCGTAACAATGGACAATCGCGGTCTCACGGGGAAAAAACACTATTAGATTAATATTTATGTAGGCACCACGTGGTTATCTCAGCAAGCACAAGTAAGTGTACAGATTGTAATAAATTATTACACTTTTATTGCTACTTGATGGCTATTTAAATACTAAGATTTAGAGGTTAAAACTCAAAAACTCCGAGTGTAATCTAAAAATAGTACTTAACATTTATATTTTTCATATAAAAAACAAGAAAATAGGATAAATTATGATCACAGTTACACAAAAAGCTTTAGAAATACAGTATATACATATTTAGATGGCATTCGTTTAATAGTAAATATCAAAACTTTTGTCAATAAAATGATCGAATTTCCAAAGAGACTAAATATTTTATAAGTGCATCAATTTTTTATTTATTTTTATGTCTACATCAAGACGAAAAGTGCCTTGACCTGTGAACTCGATCGTCTGGCTAGAACTATTAAAAAATAAGATTTAAATTAAGAACAGGACAAAAAGAAGTTCGAAAAGTCACGTGCAAACTTTTTTCTGAACCGGTTTGACACATGATATTATTATAATAAGTCCAGTTATTAGAATAATATCATCCGTGCGTCAGTCTAGTATAAATAATTTAAAAAAAACGTGTCTTCAAAACAATCATGTGTTTTAGGAAATTTCTGTTTGACAATGTATTTATAGAAATTACGATTTTGTTGTTTTCATCAAAATTATCAAGTATATAAACATACTAGTGGATGCTCGCGGCTTCGCTCGCATTAAGAAGTAAAACTTGCATCCCCTATTTCACCCCTTTAAAAGCGGCTTTTCTAAAAATCCTTTCTTAGCGGATGCCTACGTCATAACATCTACCTACATGCCAAATTTCAGCTCAATCCGTCCAGTGGTTTGGGCTGTGCGTTGATAGATCACTATATCAGTCAGTCAGTCAATCAGTCAGTCAAATTAAAAAATTAGGTTTCTAAGTTATTAATTCGAGAAAGATATAGACACTATAAATATTAAACAAAACTTAATTATTATCACAAAATATTAATGAGAAACAAGAAATTCTTGTTCCGTCATAACATTTATTTTTTTACTGTCTAGTTTTTTAGAGTTTAGTGCCAGTTAGAGATGAGACCTAAAGCCTAGAATAGGTATTGTTGTAAAACTAGTTCTTGTGGTAAAAGTTGATGACCTTTTTGTCATTGAAGTGACTTTTATTTATTTATGCGGTATTTCTGATACTTTTAGCTAGCTTTTTGAATTTGTATGTTTGAGTCCGAGGGTCGCATTAACAAAAATAGGTAATATACTTAATATATCATAGTGAATCGTTATCTAGGTTTTGTTATACATATGTAGATACTAGATTAAATTTCTTCAAGACAAGCGTGCTTTCGGTGCTAGGTTATTGAAGTAAAACATGAGTGTTTTATGTTTATCTTGCCTAGCTTTTACCACAGTGCATAAAATTTTTAATACTCATTTATTTCTATTCGTTTATATATTTTTGTTTGGGTAACATATTTTTTAATATGTATATTTATTTAGATGTCACTGGATGTTGGCAAAGGATTAGCGTATGTCTCCTCCCCTATACTATTAAAAGGTCTTCTTCTTCTTATCGAATGAGAGTGGCCAACTCTGGTGTCGAGAGTTTATCAAGCCGCCCTAACGGCCTCTGACATGGCTTAACGACTGCCGTACTGATTAAAGAGTCTGTAATATACAGATAACGAGTCATTGTAATATACATACCTATATGTACATGTTATCTAGTAAAATGGATGGCACAATAGGTTGTCTGATAACCAAGGATGTGTCTAACAAGATAGTTGCTTCGGATAAAAGTAATTGTTTCCCATGCCACAATGTGAATTATAATTATGATTAATGTACTCGACAATTTACTGAGAAAATTCTTTTAAAGTGGCTGAAAGTATCGTTGCTGTACAGAGATTGTATCTATTTCATAGCAATTTTAGTATATTTATCATATTAATGACAATTCTCCTTAGTAAAAATAGCTACAATTTAGTATGAATAAATTTCGATTAATATATTGATTTATTTATTATATTAATTTTATTGTTAGCTAATTTGTTTCTTTTTCACGCCCCTACGGAGTGGCGGATCATCGTCATTTTAATGTAAGTTGTAGTATAGAATCCAAAACACTACATTAGTAATTGCAAAAAAACATCTCAATACTAATATTTCACAGCTCTATTGATGATCTGTTACAAAAATTATCCACGGTACATTATAGTCTAAATATATAAAACTCAAAGGTGACTGACTGACTGACTGACTGACTGACTGACTGACTGACTGACTGACTGACTGATATAGTGATCTATCAACGCAAAGCCAAAACTACTGGACGGATTGGGCTGAAATTTGGAATGAAGGTAGATGTTATGATGTAGGCATCCGATAAGAAAGGATTTTTGGAAACGCCACTTTTAAAGGGGTGAATTAGGGAATGCAACTTTTACTTCTTAATGCGAGCGAAGGCGCGAGCACCCACTAGTCAAACAATAGATCTCATAAAGCCATTATATACACGAGCTGATTCGCCACGTCTAATCTAAGTGGTCACGGGCACCTTGCAATGAACAAATATTATTTTTAATAGTCTTGGAGGTTTTTGTCTAAGCCCAATATTGGCATTTCGAAATTGATAAGTGATTATCAAACAATTAGCGATTACTATAGTTGACTTTGTGAAATGACGCTTAATTAAATTAGGATTAATTAACTGAATAATTGAGATTGTGCGATACAAGGACCACTATGCCGAAATTATTGGTCTGAATTTTACAGTACTAATGTTTTTGTTCCGAGCATTTGAGATTGAATTTATCGAGCGTTTTTGCGGTTGAATTTTTTTCACATTACTTACGCTTTCTACAATCATCGAAATTATAATTTAGGTAATGTGACATTTAACTGAGTAAGATTATGTTAATATACATAAAATTATATGCAATGTAAATGTAAAAATAATATAAATACATATATTAATAGCGGCACCACTGCCAGCATTTAAAACAAGATATATTAACTGACTATTCGGTATAGTTACATATAAACAGTTATACTATAAAGTTATCAAATTATCTCTATGATTTTAACAAAATCTCTTAAAATAGGTTTACAGATAAACCTCAGGCGTAGATTAGGCAACGGCTAACTGACGAGCCGACATGACCTCTGACTTGGGCGTGTGGTAGCGAACCAACCGGTACACGGGATTACGAGATGTAACCGCTGGTAGATTGTATGTACCGGAGGTATGAAGCCAGGTGCGGATAATACAACCGTTCAATACATTTATATCGAACGTTCTTCGGAACTATAGTTTATTTTTTCAAAAAAATTAACCATATATGATTATAAGTGACTGTGAAACTGTAAAATGATTAAAACACACTCATTTTTTCTAATAAATATAATCGGATCAATTTTTTATGTAGTGTGAAAAAATTCATTTTATTTTACCAATAATTTCAAATGGCGAAATATGTAGTTGGACGGTTTCTATGTTAAAAAGATGAAAAGAAAGCGGTACCGTATGATTTTGTACCATACAATTATTGATAAAACAAAAAATATGTACTTCATTCTTGAAAATGTGTTATGAAGTAATAATTTACTCATCAAATTGTATCTTTAAATGTGGAATCAGAGATAATGTTTTTTTGTTTTTTATGTACAAGAATAAACAAAACACAATCTTAAAACTCGTAACAATATTGGGTCGTACAAGTAGCTTAGTCGTAGCGTAAATATATTCCCAAATACATATACCCTATACTTAGATTTTTTTTATTTTCTGTCTGCAAATTTTCAAGTCAACTGTTTTTAAAGTTTAACTCTTACCTAATGGTCAGCGGCGGCGACGATAAGATGTTCAGTTTAGAACATTTAAATTTAAATTGAACCAAAATTATGCGTATCTTACACACATAAGTACATGGGCATTTGTAATATGTAACGCTAACGTTATATACAGACATACTTGTACTTACATTTCGCAAATTCGATCATATGATGATAGCGAATCGATTAAAAATAAAACATGTTTAGAAGATCATTATCATCATCATAAGCGTAAGCTAAGTTTAGTATGGGGCTAGATGGCGCTGTGTGCTATGTTTGTTGTTTGTGTTTTGTCCTGTTTTATTTTTATTTATTGATATACAGCATTTTTACAGCCTTTCGTATTTCTGTTGGATGTAGTACCTACGTCTAACTTATGTACGCTCAAGTTATAGTTTTTAAGACCATGAGGTTTCGCTTCACACAAATACTAAAACAGTTAAGCTTTTTCTGAAATATCACATCTTTTTTCTATATTTAAGTAAACACAGATAGAGTAGTGCGCTACTACTTTTATCCATCTTCTTCAAAAAAAGAGATATCAATTAAACCTGTATGTTGTATGTGATTTCAATAGTATATTATATACACGGAGTTTGAATTTTCCCACTTTTGTAATAGTATTGTAAAAATGCACAAGATCGACGCAGATGGCACATACAAAGGGAGGCCTATACCCAGCAGTGGGATCCCAAGGGCTGTGAATGATGATGATGATGGTAAAAATACTACGCGGTTCGTGGATCCTCCATTTGGTGATACATATGTAACATATGTGATATATATGTAGGTAAAGCAATTACGGGACCAAACCATCTAAATATATAAAACTCAAAGGTGACTGACTGACTGACTGATATAGTGATCTATCAACGCACAGCCCAAACCACTAGACGGATTGGGCTGAAATTTGGAATGAAGGTAGATGTTATGACGTAGACATCCGCTAAGAAAGGATTTTCGAAAGGACTTTTAAAGGGTAAAATAGGAGATGCAAGTTTTACTTCTTAATGCGAGCGAAGCCGCGAGCACCCACTAGTTCAACATGTGAATAACATGACATACTAACTGACATGTCATTTCAGTTGTAAACTATGCCCTGATTTCTCTCATCATTCGTAAATCAATCACCAACAGTCCTACTTTCTAAAATTGTCTATGCATACATATTGCAATACGTTCAAGATGTTGACAGGTACAAAGAAATGAGATGATATAATAATAGATCTTATGATATAATGTAATGACAGTGTTTTGACATTGACAATTCATTTATCATTGCAATGAACAAACATATTGACAATCAATGTGATTCGCAATTTTTTGCGCACACAAAATTTAATAAGAATTTGAATCACATGAATTTTTATTTTTCGTAAGAGTTTGGGTCGACGACATAACATCTGTCGCGGGTCAAACCTGGATGAGGCTGGCTAAAGATCGAAGCTAGTGGCATACTATGAGAGTGGCCTATAGGCCAAAACCGGCTGTGGATGATGATGATGATGAAGAGTTTAGAAAAAATATTTCCTAAGATATAAAACAAATGTGGCCAGGTTTAACGACATCAAACATTAGCTTAATGTTAAGTATTTTGCAAATAGTACAATTGGCATCATACAATACCAAAAAAATTCAATCTAAACAGAGACTTATAAGATAAGCAGTAGAATCAACTTAGGTATTATCACAACTTTGCCACTGCTTTTACACAAAAGACTTAAGTAACTTATTCAAGCACGTGACATGTATTGTTTATCTTAAAATTGAGTACTACTCTGCTAGACACTATGTGGCAATGAATTTTACTGTAAATGACACATATTATAGCTTTATGCTAGGTAAGTATAGAAAATTTCAGAAACTTATTTTGAAAAATCTTGTGAATACAAATAATACATAATACATATGCATATTAAAATATGTTTAAAAGTCTAGTTATCTTCAAATGTTGTTTGCCACCTACGTCATTTTAAACTTATCTAGATAATTAAGATAGTAAGTAAATAAAACATGTTTTGGTACTAAATAGTCGGGTAATTGAATAACAGAAGACGAGACTGAAGCGACATCAGGTATTTTTATGAAAGAGTAATAACAAGCCACATATACCTACAGCATTACGACACAGTCCCAACTCTTACTTTTAGATGAAACCAAAAGTCTTGTACAAACACAAAACATTATTAATGTTCTACCGGTATACAGTGAGCTCACGATAAGTATGATTTATATTGTCAGCATAGGTCAGGTCGGGTGGTGTTGACCTGGATAAGTACAACTTGTGTATTGAAATACAAATCAACAGACGTGTAGTTAGGTGCTAAATTTATGACTTCTTCGGATGCATTTAATAGAATAAGTTAGTAGCCATCGTATTAACACAAGAAAGCTATTCATTTGGGATATGAACTTTACTGTGAAGTGGATGCTCTTTAATATTATAATTCAGATACATACGATAAATTATTTTATATAATTATGCTTAGTAGATAAACATAATATAATAATCTTCTACGTTTCAAAACCAAAGCTATTCTAAAGACCTCAAATTGAAGAGTAACCAATAAATTGTCTTCAACTTTATATTCATAGATGTAGTTTATGAATTATTTTGTTAAGGCGTAACAAAAGCTGTTTAAACAATGTTTGACTGGTTGCAATAACAATAGCACATTATTATCATACAAACAGTAGTACATAAATAATTAAAAGTGCATTACAATAAATTGATTGTGCAGCCGACTAGCTTAAATCATATATTACAGTGGATTTAATTCTTTCATGTTGATTTATTTACACAGAATGAAATTGTCATACAACGACAAAACCATATTGAAATAAATAAAGTTAAAATATATACGAATAACGACACTAAATTCCTAAAGTATTTTTGTCCAATGTTTTTGAATTTCTCATTATTATCCTCAATCTCCATTTGTTAAACTTTATTTCTCTTGTTACAGAAACAGTACTGCAACACCAGAAACGAAATCTGCTGCAGATTAGAAACCACCTCCCTCGCCGGTGCCGGCGGTCTCCAGGGTTCCCTGGGTGTGGACTCCGCCACCTTCTCCGGATCTTCCAGCCAAGGAAGTCTTTTTGCCACCAGCAACCAGAATGCCGCTGGACAGTCTAACTTCAACGGCCAGGCGTCAGGCTTCAACGGCCAGGCTGGATTCAACGGCCAAGCCTCAGGATTTAACGGACAAGCTGCCGGAGCATCTGGCTTCAATGGCCAAGCTGCCGGAGCTTCAGGATTCAACGGCCAAGCTTCAGGCTTCAACAGCCAAGGTTCAAACTTCAACGCTCAGGGTCAAACTGTAACCGGCCAGTCATCGTCTGGATTCAACGGACAATCAGCAGGATCCGCTTTCAACCAGAACTCTGGCTTCAACAAGCAGGCTGGTTCTGGCTTCGGTGCTCAGGGTGCCTTCGGATCTGGCGCCAACGGTTTTGAATCTAGCTCATCCAGCTTCGAAGCTTCAAGAAACAAGTTTTCAAACAATAACGGATTCGGAGGATCAACCGTTGCTCCTTCAGTCAACAAATTCGGCGGCGGCTTCAACAACGAAGTCTTCAAGAGCACGAGCCAGTCCAACTTCATCGAAACTGACTCGTTCTCTGCTGGTAGCGAACAAGCTGGTATTTACCGTCCTGGAGCGATCGGATCTGGTCTCAAGCCTGGTATTCCTTACCTACCTCCCGTGGACAGTTCTACTGGCGCTTCCAACTCGATCAGCTCGACTGCTTTCGTGACCACTCCTCGTCCAAGACCGACTACTCCCCGCCCGACCCCGACACCCTTCGTGCCATCGACCTCTGCTCCTGGATACCTGCCTCCCCAGGGAGAGTCGTCCAACAACAGAGAGACCCGTCTCCCTCCCAACCCCACATATACTGAAGGTGGAATCATCTTAGACGAGACCAGACAGCCACCTAGCCGACCATTCACACCTGGACCTGCACCAAGTAAGTTTACCTTTAGCTATTTCTGTTATCTCTTTTCTGTACCCATAGTTTCTAATCAAGATTGTAAAAGATTGTCACTGTATTTTATTTTACTATGTGTAAAGTTTACACCGTATTAAAATAAGTCCAAAAAACTTATATTAGGACTTGGCTTCATGGAAATTAACGCCCTTTCCTCCTAACCAGATGACATCCCCGCTGGTTGCGCGGCCGCCCTCAAGTGCACACCCATTGAGTTCTGTACCGCGGAGGGAGTCATCTCCAACACCACGGTCGTACTCACCAGGGATCAGGATGCTTACAGAGTGCCTCTTACGGTAAGGTAGTTTTTTTATATTGAAGCTTAATATGTACTCTGATTATATATTATATTATATTATATCTGATTATATCATGATAAAAACTCAAGAACATCTACTTCTACAGTACAATATTTGAATCAAAAACTGTCGAAAAAATACAAAACTTTGATACGAAAAAGATGAAATCACCAAAAGTATGTCTTAAATTTAAGTAAAAAGAATAAATGATGTAAATAAGACGTCATGCGACGTGTTAATTACATGTGTAGCTGTTACACATAAATCTAAGTAACCATATTCACTATACTAGCCTTTGCTTACCATCAGGTAAACTATGGCCAAGTGCAAGCCCGTATTAGTTAAAAAAAAGTAACTAGTTCCCATTATTTCCCAGGACTGCAAGGACATCGAGAGCGGTCGCATCGGCAAGTGCTGCCGTGACCCACTGTACACTGACCCATGGCCCACCAACCAGCTCGGCAAGTGGGTCCCCGGGGTATTCGGGGGTAACGACGGCAAGTACGTGCCAGACAGCAGGGGATCTTCCTCCACCAACATTAACAGAGGACCTGTGACTGTCAGGCCGCCTGGAAGCACCCCGCCTATCACTGGATCTGTGCTGCTCAGCCCTACTAGGTAAGCTATTTTCATTACATATGCCATTCATATGCCAGTCATATTAAGTGACTTTAATCGAGTATAAATAACTAGTTTTTGGAGATTGATCAAATCAGTTAATACATTTTTGGCATTTTTGCATCTAAATAAAACTTGGTGTGAGCAAACCTTCTTAATATTGATTATTTATTTTCGACAACTAGTTACAAAACCACAAATTAATCGAAATACGCAGTTTAAAAATCTACCTAAAACTTGTAATTGTGTGTATTATTGGCAAACTTACATAAACTCATACGCTTCAATCAACAATATCCTCTTCCTGTTCACAAAAAGACAAAAGTTATAGTATGAAAGTATTTTGTGGCCTTAATTATTTTTGAGTTTTTTTAATCTCACCCTGTTCTTCCCAGGACCACCAAGCCCCCACTAGGCCCTACCTTCGGCCCCAACCAGCTGACTCCCGGCTTCCCCACCTCCACTCCTGGCTCCTTCATCCAGAAGGGACAGGGTCAGTACGAGGTTCGAGGTCAGGGACAGTACACTAAGGGAGGACAAGGTCAATACGCCACTGGAGGTCAAGGACAAATCGGAATCTCTGGCGTCGGACAGCAATCGCAAGGTAAGGACAGAAAAAAAAACTAGTTGTTGTATAATCAATGTTAAATAATTTTAACCGGAATGTCCTCCAAGAAGATGTTAATCTAAACAAAGTAATAAAATTCAATGTTACTGTGATATTTTCAGTAAATTTAATTCATTTTAATGAAATGTTGTTAACCCCAATAACCTCCAAATTACCTCATATTAAAATATCATTTAATTAACTATTGCAGGATCTCGACCCCCTGATCTTGTTTATTTAACTAAATATATTAATAATTCATATATTTTCATAATTACCTATTCACATACTATATTCGTTTGACTAATTTCTACAAGGCATTGATGTTTTTATAGCCTCCATAAAATTCAAATCTATATTGATTGGTGAAATATTTATGGAGTTTTTTATGGTTTCTTTCGTTATGTCTACTGATTTCGCGTAGAATGTCTTAATTTTGGGAAATAATAACACTGTTAGAGTATGTGTCACAAAGCAGTTGTTAGTTTTCCTTGTTTTGAAACATTCATCGACGTATCCTTTTACCACATAATAAAAAAAAATTAACAAAGATGGATAAACTGTGAACAGTTAACTGTAACTATATTAGCTATTTATAATTCTCACTTATTCCGTGCTCCTTCTAAGTACAATTTTATTCCCCCAGGTGCCCAATTCGGTCAAGGATCCCAATTCACCCAATCTTCTTCCTCATCTTACGGTCAAACCACACAAGGACAAGGTCAACTCGTGAGCCAGGGTGCTGGCATCGGAGTCAGCCAAGGTGCTGGTATCGGAGTGACCCAGGGACAAGGCAGCTTCGGGCAGGGAGGCCGGGGACAATATGACGCTCAAGCTCAAGTAAGTTGATAATTTATTGAACTTTATTTATGTTGACATTTTATTACTTACCTCTATAATGATATGTAAATAAATAAGTAAATATTTCAGGACATATCACACAGCGCCATCTAGCCCCATACTAAGCTTACGCTTCATTTGAGCATATTCCTCTTACTGAACATTGTGTTTTCCCAACAGGCTGGACAGAACCAATACACTCAAACTCAGCAGTTCGCTCAAGGACAGGGCTCTCTTGTCTCTCAAGGACAGGGTGTAGGCGTCATCAAGGGACAAGGACAATCCGTGACCCAGGGCTTCGGACAAACTGTTTCTCAGGGAGTCGGACAAACCGTGACTCAGGGACAAGGTCTTGGAGTCATCAGAGGCCAGGGACAGACTGTAACTGGAGGACAAGGTTTCGCTGTTCAACAGGGACAAGGTCAAGCCGTCAGCCAAGGAGCTGGGTTTGGAATCAACAGAGGCCAAGGACAAATCGTCTCTCAGGGACAAGGATTCGGTGTCACTAAAGGACAAGGTCAGATCGTGACCCAAGGATCAGGACAATCTGTTAGCCAAGGACAAGGTTTCGGTGTATCTCAAGGATTCGGAACTGGTGTCGTCCAAGGAGGTGGCATCGGAGTCAGCCAGGGCGCTGGATTTGGAGTGAGCCAAGGACAAGGCCAGGCTGTGAGCCAAGGATTCGGACAAACTGTGTCCCAGGGACAAGGATTTGGACTGGCCCAAGGACAAGGCCAGGGCGTGCGCCAAGGAGTTGGATTCGGAGTTAGCACAGGACAAGGCCAAACTGTGAGCCAGGGAGGTGGCTTCGGAATCTCTACTGGACAAGGCTTTGGACTGAACCAGGGTGTTGGATTCGGAGTGATCAGAGGCCAGGGCCAGAAGCTGGTCCAGGGTGTGGGCAGTGGAGAGATCCGAGGTGAAGGCTTCCAAGTGACCCAGGGAGGTGGTATTGGAGTTGAGAACGAGTACAGTGAGTCAGTGCAGAGGGTGTTCCTGTCGCAGTACAACGCTGGTGGACAGTGCGGACTATTGAACGTGAGTTTACTTTATTGTCTACTTCTATTTCTTTCCTACTTCTACCTCAGGTATAAGTCTTTGACGCTTTGATTAAACGAAATACCATATATCAGTATGTACCAACCATATCATTAATCGTGAGTTAGTAAATAACTATTGACTGAATGGTTAAATAATGGTAGTAGGCCTTTGATTAAAATCACATTTTTGCAAAATTATTATAACCTACGTATTATAAATATTGATTGACGATTTGATCCGCCTAATTTGGACCCACCATTTACTCGTCATGTCACTCTATTGCATAAACATCGATAACTAATTGACACTGACCTTTTACCCCAACACTAGTTCTGGAATTCGGTCAAGCGTCCAAAGACTGGTCGGAATTAATGTCTTGTGTTAATTGATGGGGAAATTTCGTAATTACAGACGCCATCTTCAGTTTTGTGACGCCCTTGATGTGGTCTGGGAAATTATGAAATATGTGTTTATGTGCTAGGTAATGAGAAATACTTAAGACAAAAAGTTCGGGAGAAACAAATCTAGGATAGGTAACGAAAAATATGATCTACTATGAGACTTTTAAAACATGTAAATAAGACAAATTTGCGAAAATGCAAATGCGAGAATAAGCTAAAATGAGCTGATATATAAATTAAAAATCCTTCTAACGTTTGATAGCTATCGTCACCTCACTAAAAATCAATAAATTTTGCACAAGGATCAATCAAAAAAACCTTAAAATGTCTAAAATTGCCATTTCGTTAATTTCAAATGTCAAAATATCCAATCATTAGGCTTTGTTAACTTGACAGATTTATAACCAATTAATTAGAACACAAATTAATCGATTGAAACAGTATTATTAGAAACCATTCGATTGCATTCGTTAAGAATTATAATCGATAGTTAATCGAATCATCAAAGGATTTGTTAAGACTTGTTCACATAGAAAACACATACATATGTATGGAATATTATTTCAGTTCCAATTCATTTTGTTATACCCCTCATGCAAAGTTTTAACAGATCGGTATTCTTTGGAAAACTTTACTAAATAAAACCACGATAAATTAATATTATGATTTGACATTTCATTAAATAATATCTATGTGAACTACTCTTGATTTTTTTACATTATACACTAAAAACAAGATTGATTAATTGACATCAACGGATCGTTACTTATAAATCACATAGATGTGAACTAGACCTTAATGTCGAAATAACTGCCGATTAAAGTGTTGACATGTAAATTTATCTATTCGATTGTGAAATCGGAATGGGAAAAAATTACTTAAAAATAATCGTGAAAATTCTGATATGACTTGAGGGCATTCGGATGACTTTGAATAAGAATTGATTGAAGCATAGATACACTTGTACATTTTGAAATCTCATGTGATTCTAGCAGTATCTATCGATGGCCTTAAACATAAATATTTTCAAATTTGATTTGAATCGATTCCACTCATTCAGTGAAATTTATCATCTAGGCAAAGCATTTTCTTATTGCGTTGTGCGTTTTAAGGAATTGTGACAACACTATTGTTTTAGCAGCATGGACCATAGTTCCCATTTAAATATTGTGTAGGAGAAATCGCAATTTTTTTACAAGTTTCTTTACTTTTTCTATAATTTTTCTGTTTTTTTTTTAATACGGAATAGGCTTGCGTTTGACTGCTAGGCTGATGTTAAGCACCACTGTATGTTGTATGTATCATATGAATTCCACAACTAACTGTACTGATAATATTCTTCTTCTTTTAGCCTCAGAAACCGTACGGCAACAGGAACGACCTTGAGGCTGATTTCGCCGAGATCCCCTGGCAGGCCATGGTGCTGCTGCAGACCAACAGGAGCCTGCTCTGCGGAGGAGTCATCACCAGGCCCGACGTGGTTGTCACCAGCGCTTCTTGTGTTGAAGGGTACATATACAAATACTTTATGTTCGAAAAACTTAGAGTTACACCCTTATAAACTAAATTAAATATACATTCATGCGATATAATGTTGGTGCATTAGGATTCACTGCTATCTCACACTAGGAATCGAGAACCCTGTGACGTGAGATGGCAGTTTACGCCCGCGCGAAATATGCCTCTTTTGTTTATTAACTATACCTTAATTGATGTATCCCATAAGCCTCCTTCCCTGTGTAAAAGATGGCTCAAAATGAAGATAATGATGATTTGTTTGTCTGGCACCTAGAGGAGAAGCCCTATACCCAGCAATGGGTCGTTACGTTAAGGCCTGAAGATGATGATGATGATGAAGCCATACCAGCCCTAAGGGCGGTTTGAAAACTCTCAACACCAGAGTGGCCAATTTCATACAAACTGACTTTCTTATGAAAAGCTAATCTTTTTCCTGTTTCTTTGATTGGGAAACATGAAGTCGTAAAACTTTTTGTCCAGAAACTAGAAGTAATAGAAGACTTTTCTTCCAGTCTTGACGCCAAGAACGTGCTGATCAAGGGTGGTGAGTGGAAGCTGGGTATCGACGACGAACCCCTGCCCTTCCAGATCGTGCAGGTCAAGACCATCCTGCGACACCCCTTCTACCAGAAGGGAAGCCTCAAGAATGACGCCGCCATTTTGGTAAGATTTTTTAAGAGTAGGCAAATGTATTTTTTAATTAGTAATAAGATTTTTTATCTTAAACTTATATCAATGTTTGACGAGACATGGTTGATGCCAACTCTTATTATTATTGTAATAAGTTTGTTGTAATTATCTATGTTAATAAATGATGTGTATGTTATTCAAAGTGTGTGCTTGACTACGGCTTGCCTGATGTTAAGCGAACATTCAGTTAAATTAATTTAAAAAAAGCGTCACTGTAATCTAAATTAATGTATACGTTCATTTTTCTTATTCTGGAATACTTTGAGAAATAGAGATTCGGTGTATGTGCATATATGCTATGATTACTTTAATTTCCATTATTTTCGTATGGAAATTTCAAACTTTGGTCTAACAGTCAAGTGGCGTCTGAGACGTTTGTACGTAAGCAAAGTTAATATGTACTTAGTATATTTAATACCTATATTATATACATTTAAAATACCTACCGTTGATCATATGTATACATATGTGTGTGTATATAAACTTTTTTTATTTACTTGAGCTAGCCAGTTTTCACCAATTTGAATAAATCGACATCGATTGATTACCAATAAATTTTTCATGAAATGATATATCAATCAAGCCTTTATCTTAAAAAGTAGCCTACCGGTACTAAAAAGCAAACTACTTATATCATACATATATATGTGTTTTGTTGTTTATTGAATAAAATATACCATATCATAAAAGCAGTAACACCTACCTTTTATTTATCATTATAATAAGCTCTCTTCTCTTCCTAGGTGCTAGAAGAAAACCTCCGTTTCGCGAAGAACATCTACCCGATCTGCCTGCCTGGAGCCAAAGAGACTCTGGACGCCTTCTACAACGGGGCCGGAGAGTGCATCGTCACTGGATGGGGCAAGATCGTGCTGCAAGGTTAGTACTGACTAGCTAAAGGATAGCCGCGATTTTGCTAGCTTTTATTTATAAAAAGTAGCTCATGTGTTAGTAATATTGTCATTAAAATAAAAATAACAAAACCTGGAAAGAACGAAATTTTATACTTTTAAATTTTCGATAGGAAATCACCACACCAGGTCGAAAGAAGAGATTGTTGTAGTTCCTAAACCATGTTAAGTCTGCCTAATTGGGTAATCTAGCTAAGTAGAAAAGCGTATTTCACCTGTTTCTGTGATTTAACATACTTATTACGATGAACAAAGCTGTATTGTATGTATTTTGCATTTTACCCCAAGAAAAACAGCGCATCTTGCAATATTTCGAACAAGTTTTTATATAACAGTCTAAGTGGCTATGTTTGATCATAAATTTGAGGTCGGTTGCACACAGCTCAGTAAGGTTGCAGTAAAACAATCATTTCTCGTGTAATATGCACTGTTTATAATAAATTAGAATAAAAACTCTGAGATAAGTTGTGCAAAAAACGAGATAAAGATTTCGATTAAATTAGTCCGGAAAAGTTGCTAAACCGACGACGAGGCGTCGATGGATTAAAAAAAAAGTTGATAAGATTATTGTTGCATAGTCTTACTCTAAACTATATTTTTTTTTTCATTTAAATAATTACATAGAACTCTAAAAAACCACCTTAGAAGTCGAGTATGGATCGAAGTTACTGAAAAATAACTTACCACTACCATATTGAAATATTTATTCAAAGCTCTCGATTATATGTAAGTTGATAAGTAATATATCGGGTTGTTCAATAAGTTTTGTCGTTCGATAAGAAAAACACAATTTTATGGTTCAAAATACATTTTATTATTCAGTATAATCTCCCTGAACATTAATACACTTGCTCCAACGGTCCTCCAATCTGTGGATCCCATCCCTAAAGTGAGAATCCGGAAGACCTGCAAAATACGCTTCAACAGCCGTTATGACCTCTTCATTTGATGAAAAACGCTTGCCACGCATACATTTTTTGAGTTCTGGAAACAAATGGAAGTCGCTGGGGGCCAAATCTGGTGAATACGGTGGATGCTCCAACAATTAGAACTTTAATTCATGGATTTTAGCCATTGTCAAGTACATAATATTATGTATTTTGTGGTTACATTAACAAAGATTTCTCTACTGCTGTCATCACGAGACAGGTATCTGTTATGCAATTTATGAAGTGAAATACCTACACCACAAATGTAGCTGATTAGCGCATACGTACCACATTCACTGAAAGTATGAAATTTATTAGCACTCAGCCTAAAAGCGAGGCTTTGAAAGTTGTATTTGAATTTCAATTTGTTGTTAAGATTGCATTATTATATGTATTCACAAATGGATTTTTAAAACAAATACCACTTTTGTGTGCTTTTTTAATAATGACTGCATCGAGCTAGGATTAATGGGTAACCGCTTTAGTTGAAATAAATAACATATGTATATCAATTGTCATTTCTTAAAAATAATTTTGTTTTGAACATAATACAATACAATATAACTTTATTGCACACCAAAAATAAATTACACATACAATATACATACAATATAAATGAACTTAAACTATAAATGAATGCACAAGTGGGCGGCCTTATCACCTTGAGTGATCTCTTCCAGGCAACCTTAGCAAGAAAACGGTGACAGAAATAATAACGAACAATACGTATTTTGATATTAAATAAAAACCACCAACATTACGCTAACCTATATTACGAAAATAAGTAAGTACACATACACAGAAGATATTACATAGAATTTTATTTACATAAAAGTTGTTCTAGGACACAGAATAAAAAACTAGTGCCTATATAAATAGCTTAATATAACTTCGATTACTAAAGTAGATATACAAAATATGCTTAAATGTTTTTATCAGCACCGATGATATAACGAACCCTAAAAATTCCAAGGAAACAAGAGATATCATTAATCATTCTATTTCCTAATGCCATCACCAATGACATTTGTTAAGTAATTATGACCCTAAGTTCAAGTTGGTGTTACATCTGACGTAACTTTTATTTAAGTCAACAATAGACTTAATTAGAGGGTTTTCTATAACTTAGCAAGCCTATAGAAATTTGGCCCATTTGAAATAATTGACGAAGTGAAATTTGAAACAGAGTAGGAGTAAAAGAAGCAAAAGTAACTCAACTTTTAAGGCTTGTAATTTATGCCTACCAATAAAATTTGATTTAATTTTGAAGTATATGAACAACATGGCTAATAATTTTATAACTAATTTAACATTTTCTATGTTAGATTTCCATTAAAAAGAGGTTCATCCCAGTAACTTAAAGGCATTAAATAACAGACCTACAGTACAGAATTACCCAATCTATACTAATATTATAAAGTTAAAGAGTTTGTTTGTTTGTTTGTTTGAACGCGCTAATCTCAGGAACTACTGGTGCGAATTGAAAAAATCTTTCTGTGTTGAATAGACCATTTATTGAGGAAGGCTTTAGGCTATATAACATCACGCTGCAACTAATAGGAGCAAAGAAACAATGGAAAATGTGGAAATAACGGGGAAAATTATTCATCTTTGAGGGCTTCCGTTGCGTGTGCTGCGAATATGGTTCAAGATATGAAAAAAATATGTATAACAGAATTATTCCTCTTGAAATGATCTAACAAAATGTCCCTAACAGTATCTATCTATCTTTTAAGATTAACTCACTAGAACCGTTTTTATGGTAATAACTATTCCACGCGGACGAAGTCGCGCGCACAGCTAGTCATGGATATTTATCAATAAAACCTAAACTTAATCTGTTTGACCAGTCCACATTACCATAGGTCATCGGTCAAACTTATTTACATACAAATTCCAAGCAAGAATTTTCGTCCGATGTTTAATTTACCATAATGACAATTAGATAAGTATTTTATGCCTTTAATTTGTACTTAGATTGACTAAAGCCTCTTAAGCTACAGTAGGCATTTAATAAGTCGGTGTTAAGTTGCTTATTTCACAAGAAAATTGCAGAAAATCAAAGGAACTATTTTGCAATTAGGAGTACCAACACGCGTTACATTATATACCACAGTGATGTTATGATATTTTTGTATAATCGAGTATTTATTTCATTTCCTTCCATTTATTTTTACAAACTACTAACAATTGGCTCCAATGCATCAGATGGACAGATGGTCAATTTATCTTGCACAATATACTAGTAGTATTTAGTGATTAGTAATTCTTATAAAATCCTTTCCGCTTATCACTTTTCTAGCTAATTTCATTATTTGTATTGTAATTAGCTTCCCTTTTACATTAACTTTCATTTGACTTTCAGGCCTTCACGAAGACCTCACAATTTGAATAATTTCTGTTCTTGAAAAACTATATCTATACCTATCCTAAAGTGACATCCAAAAGTTTCAAAAATATGGTCATGGCCTTAGTCACCTAGTATGTAGGTGTGAATCAAATGTATACAAAAATCATATGTACGGAATGCAATGACAAATCTGGCGATGTAGGCAACAGTAGGCATCTTGTGTTGCCGCTAGGTCATAGTTTATATGCTATAGTAAGTATATAATATGTAAATAGTACCTACCTAACTATCTTATCATGTGATTGGTGGATCTGTATGAGACATAATAGAATAAAATAATAATAATATCTAAAGTTAATAGGAATATTTTAGGTAAGCGTGTAGGCTAGGCTATATAATATGTAGACAGATAGATAGATAGATAGATAAAACTCTTTATTGTAACACACATTGAAAAAAAAAGACAAACAGAAACACAAAAAAACTTAAAAATAGTGCCACAACTGGCGGCCTTATCGCTAATAGTGATTTCTTCCAGGCAACCGTATGTAGTCAAACGCAAACCTATCCCACGTAAAAAAAGAGAAATTATGTGTCAGAGAGAGGTTAAGTCGAAGGTTTCTAACCGCCTTATAGGGCTATGATGTGATTCAGTGGCTAATTCTCTAGTTTATCATGAATATAGCATTGCAAATCCCTATAGAAAAGGCTTTACGCCTCTGTTTTTTGTTTTAAAGTCATGCTCAGATTAACATAATAAAATATCAATAACAGTATAATACAAAATGGCTAGGTATAGCTGCTAATATAGTGTTGCATAATGTTAACTGACAAACATACAAACATAAAAAAACATAAAAACATAACACGCGTACAAACATGCATATATATATACAGCTGAGATGAGATGCAACCGGTGTCGAGTACAGATAGCAGAAAAAATATGTAATTTTTTTTTTAATTTTTTAGGTGTAATTCTTATTGCATGATGAGTATGTCAAAAAACTACATATAAATATTGATTGACATCGAAACATCGATCTTAAAATATAAAATACATTGAATACTTTTAAATATTAAATTAATATTACCTATTATTAAAAAAAAAATGTAAAATCTTAAAGGAGTGAGACGTAACGTAGTAATAAAATTCGCCAAAAATCAATCTTATTATTAGTTGTTAGACAATAAAGGCATATCGTTCTAAGCAATTCGAATAAAATGTCAAATAAATCTATTGAGATATCATTTATATATTTTCCTACAAAAATTACCTAAAATACCAGAATCGTGAGTGTGCGACATACCGACGTCAAGATGATTACCAAATGGAGTCATTCTAGTAATATATTCAACATATTCGGTCTGTTTGTATGTTAATATTAGGAGATTTGACGCCGAGCCAAGCAGCCTTGATGCAACTTGTTTTTCAATGATTTTTGAACATACTAACTGCGCCGCGCCAGCTTGCCTGTATATTTAAAGTTATAGATATATATTTACCTAAAAATTTGAGCAAGAAAGATAGTATACCGTAGATAGTACCGTAGGTTTTAGAATATTTTCGATTTGTGAGATAATATCGATTTTCATAAACATTTTATCTAATAAGATTAATAAGCAATAGGTCGATTTCATAAAATAACTTAATTACAAACACATCCATAAGTTTGGCGTAAATATTATACAATCGAAATTAAAAAATATTACAAATCTACAATAACATTACGTGATTACTATTAAAGTAAGTAAAAATAGGTATTCTTTAATTCTTAAAAACTGCCTTGAACTTACACTTTATTATGTCATCTCGTCAAATATTGGAGCTCAGGTCAAACTACTGTCGAGTTGTGATTTAAACCTTGGTACTACAAGGTTAGAGATCAAATTTCCTTGTGGCAACAATACTCAATTTTTAATACTAACTAAACATTTCAATCCACAAGCAAAAGGTATTTTAAACCTTATAATAATGAAGTTTAAGATGAGATTTGTTCGTTTACTTTTAATATTTAAAACATGCTGTGCCTATATTTAGGTGTGTGGTCAAGAGTTCAATATTTTCCTATGATTATGCAAATTATGATATCCTAAAACTACTACTTACATAATTTTTGCTCGTACATAAATTATGACACATGTTTGCTAATTTTTTTGAGATTTTACACGTGTTTATTTTTTAGACAAATATTCATAGAATTTAAGCCATCGAAATTTTATTTTATTTTACTTAATGGTATAAGTACGGAAATATAATATAATGGTTAAAAATATGAATATCAATACAGGCGTGCGCTATGGGTTTCATCTATCAGCAGTATTTCCTAGTTTATCACTCTTTAAAGTGTTTAAATAATAACAATTATGAATAAAATAATAATAATAAAAGTCTATTTTTATGTAAACCTAATCACATCACATAACTTGTGTTATAAAATTTTGCTATATATTTTTTTATTTCAATTACCCCAAAAAAAAGTGCGGAAACATTTTCAGACACCACTCGACTGTTTTGCAACCAGTACCTCTCGACACTGACCTACTGGCAGCTTCTCACTTGCGCTTTCCTTAAAATATACCTACACGCGAGCTATACCCAGAAATGTAACCTGTGCTTACTTATACAGGAGGCTCTATACCCAGAAACTAAAATCCCATAATTATATAAACAAAAAAAAAGTATGTAGGTAAGTATTATATCCGTTATGTAGTACCCACGACACAAGCGTTTGCTTAGTGTGGGGCTAGATGGCGCTGTGTGCAATGTCCCGGAATATTTATTTATATCATCCCACTAATATTACATACATAGACGAATGTCTCTAAGCGTGTGTTTGTTTATTACTTCTTCACACTCAAATAGCTAAACCGATTTAGATAAAAATTGTTATGACGATAGATTAATTAACACGCAGGCTCATTTTAAACTTGGTTTGATGCGGGTAACACAGCTGGTCGCTGCTAGTAATACATAAATCACAATAAATGTCTTCTTTCTTTCTTTCTTTCTTTAAATCGGGGAACCCCATCAATGTGATTGTTCAATATTCATACGACGTGTAGGTACACCCACAGTACACAATACGCTTATTACAAACCAACTATTATTCCATTCAATATTATGTTTTAACACACTTTTTAGACTTGTAATTAAAAAGTGTTTTATATGATCGTCGTTCTATCAGACACCATAATACGTATTCTAACAAAAACTATTCAAAGTCTAAGTCTCTAGTCTGCACTTACCATCAATTGATATATCCTATATATCCGATTATATAGAATCCCACAATTTAAGAAGTCAAATTTCCATTCCTTATACCTATTATTGAAATTATAATGTAAATTAATTGTGCATTTGTAGATTAAGTTATCAACCATTGTCACAATATTTCTTGATTTGATAGGTAATTTCTGAAATTTTCAGTACAACTTTTTTACATAACACGGCTCAGAAACCGGACATCCTGTATAACTTTTATTGTAATGTATTCAATATTGAAGCCTTATCTTCTTTTTCATAATAAAGGAACACGTACATGTTTCACTTTCTTTCCATTACGGAGAATGTCCAAAAATAGACATGCAACACCATTTTTGACAAACACATCGATACGGAAATATAGGCTTTAAACCCTAGTACATAAAGCACAAAATAAATACCAAAACAAAAGGCTACAAAACATGCTGTCAAATTTGACATACGGCAAATTGAATTGTCATTTAGTGCCTTAATTGTGGCTGTAAAATTAAGAAAGGGTATTTTAATTATGCAAAAATTTTAAAATAATGAACCTTTTTCTTGGTAATTGGTCAAAATAAATGAATATGATCTTCGCTCCGTAATAAATTGTACCTCGAATTTGACGCAAGAGGGCGGTTGGCTTATAGTTTGTGGTTGTGATCTGCGAAATTTAGATAACTGTAATGAGCTATCATATATCATCGAGTTTATATGAGTTTTAAAAAAAAATGTAGAAGTATTTATATATTTAATAATAATTAACACGGTCGCAACCAATTACATTAATTATTTCATTTACATATATTCAAATACCTTACAATCACTTAACAAACAATGTCATATAATAATTAAAAGATATATACCTAATTAAAAAGTTGTCATAAAGAAGTAAAATAATAATCAGTCCATTCAAATTAAAGTATAGGAAATAGTTATTTTGAAATATTTGCACCCAAGAATATGTGAAATTAATCTGTATTATTAATATTATAAAGCTGAAGAGTTTGTTTGTTTGTTTGAACGCGCTAATCTCAGGAACTACTGGTGCGAATTGCAAAAATCTTTTTGTGTTGAATAGACCATTTATCGAGGAAGGCTTTAGGCTATATAACATCACGCTGCAACTAATAGGAGCGAAGAAACAATGGAATGTGGAAAAAACAGGGAAAATTATTCATCTTTGAGGGCTTCCCTTGCGTGCGCTGCGAAAACGGTTCAAGATATAAAAATAATGAGTATGAAAGAATTATTCCTCTTGAAATGATCTAAAAAAATATCTGCAACAGTATATGTCTATCTTTTAAGGTTAACTCACTAGAACCGTTGTTATGGTAATAACTTTTCCACGCGGACGAAGTCGCGCGCACCAGCTAGTATGGAATAAATTTCAATAGCCAATTGCAATTTATTCCATTTCAACCCGTTAGAAACGAAAATGACACTCTAATCTGAATAAAAATATATATTCCAAAAAATACTAGGTACTATTTATTTTTCTACAGAACTCTCGCACAGTTTGTAACGTCCTTCTTTCCGAGTATTGTCGTCTAACCAAATAAATCTCACCTTGGCGCGACCTGTTCCGAAGACTTGGCATTACACATTCAATATTGTATTGATTCTTCTGTTATTTATTGTGTTCTCTTGTTAATGCGACCTCAACGTTATACTGTAAGTATACATATAATTATGTATTTTATGAATCTATTTAACGCTAGTTAGGTTTTGTTAACTCATTTAGGGGATTTTTATAAAATAGTTTTGATGGTGGAAAATTTCCTAGACATATGTAGGTAACATAAAACATCTTACAGGTTATTTAGTTTTGAGTGAATCGAAAAGTTTACCTACCATTAATGTGAAGAACAATCGAAAACAATGACTTCTGCGTAAAAGTTTACCTACCATTAATGTGAAGAACAATCGAAAACAATGACTTCTGCGTAAAAGTTTACCTACCATTAATGTGAAGAACAATCGAAAACAATGACTTCTGCGTAATAAATACCTAAACATATATTGAATATCTTAAAAATGAATACCAATTAATATACTTAATCTACACTAATATTATAAAGCTGAAGAGTTTGTTTGTTTGTTTGAACTCGCTAATCTCAGGAACTACTGGTACGAATTGAAAAAATATTTTTGTGTTGAATAGACCATTTATCGAGGAAGGCTTTAGGCTATATAACATCACGCTGCAACTAATAGGAGCGAAGAAACAATGGAAAATGTGGAAAAAACGGGGAAAATTATTCATCTTTGAGGGCTTCCGTTGCGTGCACTGCGAAAACGGTTCGAGATATCAAAAAATATGTAAGAAAGAATTATTTCTTATGAAATGATCTAACAAAATGTCTGTTACAGTATATGTCTTATCTTTTAAGGTTAACTCACTAGAACCGTTTTTATGATAATAACTTTTCCACGCGGACGAAGTCGCGAGCACCAGCTAGTATTTATTATACGTGTAATAAATGTATAGAAAAGCAAGAAAATAAAATACATATATACTAAACTAATGACCACTGAGCCAACACAACAAAATCGCCTTTCTTATCCTATCTATAAATACTTAGGTAATAAAAATTTATTGAAATAGTATTACCAGTAACTCATTATGCCGGTGTAACAGGTGTCCAATTTACTTTTTTTCTAAATAACCTTGTAAAGTTTTATCTATTATATTAACAAGTCGCCGCGAATTGGTCTCTTGCCAATTAAATGTCAAAGGCCAATCAAGAGAACACCGCAAATTGACAGGTTTTACATGATTTATTGTTTAAATATTTAATTATTTTCAAGTAGTTTGTACTCGTCACTCAAGTACATATGTATTTATGTAAGTTGTTGGTTTGCTAATTAAATAATACTTGTGATGAATTTGCTCGAAAATGGAATGCAATAAACGTTTGGAATTGTACTCGTATCAGGTAATCATTGTTTATGAAATTGTTAATTTAATATCTTTGGCCACCAGCAGGACTGGCACGACAAGGGGACCAATAATGTTTCTACCATATTTATCCTACCACCATACACGTGGATAAAAAGTGGATAATTTGGGCGCAATGAGACAAATTTGTCATAATAATTGACTCTATCAGCTATTAAAATACTGCTTACCCCGTTCAGGGCGAATTAGGTACTTACCACGTTCGATGGCCAACTTTTTATTTACTTTAATACCTAATTTATTTTTTATATGTGAATAATAATAATAGTAACAAACATGTAAACAAATTCCTTAAAATATGTAATTGTTAGAACACACCTTTTTTTTGTCCCAGGAAAACCTATTACAGGTACCACCCAAACCCCGGGGAGGGCGGATGGTTATTTGGGAGTCTCCGCCCCACTCCATAAGGGCGGCATACCCACTAAAAACCTGGGGTGTTCCACCTCCGCATCGTTGGTCCAGGGCCACGAGAGCGCGATGCATACATCCGCAGCCCTGGTGATGCTGGCCCGGCATCGGGCCCCGCCTCGGGGAGCTTCAGCTCAACCCTCAATGGACGACGTGTCAGAACACGGGACACGTCGTGCATCCTGTGGGGACTCATTCAAGGGCAACAGGTTCCCCGACCTGCCACCCAGAGCCCCCAGGAGTCAGGCAGTCGCACGCCAAAGCGGCCGCCCTCCTCCAATGCGCCCTCTGCGCACGGAGTTCGGTTCCCGTTTCGCCGCTACTCGGCCGGTCCACCGAACTCCTCTCGCCTCTCGGCGACCACCTCGGGTGCTCTGAACGAGCACCCAGCTCCGCCCGCACCGCGAGGTGCGGCGAGCTCCACGCCCCGGGCCCTACACCAGCCCTCTCCAAGGAGAGGTAAAGGCGAGGGCCCCCACTCGATCGGACATTTGGACACAGGCTAGCAAGATCCACCGGACTGTGGAAGTTACTAACCTGTGGACGGGGTGCACCAGGTTTCCCCAACTAACCCCAAATCCCCATATGGAGAGATGAAATTAGTTGGGCTTACCCAACGTGAAGGTAGTCCGATCCACGCACTCCCGTTAGAACACACCTAACCTAACCAAAGAATTTTCAAAATTTTTTTTCATTAAGAATTTTGAATGGTATATTTTCCTAACAGACCTATTCTTGTCTCTTCCCAGCTCACCTGAAGGGCAGCATCATGCACTCGCTGAACGTGTCGCTGCTGAACCCCGGCGAGTGTGAGAGCAAGCTGCAGTCTGACTACCCGCACCTGCTCGAGCAGTACGAGCAGGACAGCTGCGTGTGCGCACAGCCCACCAACCCCGCTAACAGCATCTGCAAGGTGAGGGGGAAAACTTGATTATTTCTCTTCAATATATACTGTGTGTATGTGTGTGTGTGCGTATGGGGCGCTCTTTCAGCAGTGATCGGTCGTCACTAGAAAGTAATGATAGAACTAGACTCAAATTTATACGACCATAGAGAGCAAAATTATTTAACATTTCATTTGTCGGACCAAAATTACTCGTGAAAATAACTTACTAAATATATTCGTATTTGGAGTGAGTTAATATCTTTTGTAGGCATATATCGCATTCAACGGGTCCAGCAGGTTACCTCCATTACTTCATAACTAAAATGACATAATTTTATGAAATGACTAAGTTATGTATATTATGTACAAGATATAATCATCGTGTCTGTGTGTTCCAGGTTGACATCGGCAGTGGGCTGGCTTGTACCACCGGAGACGGCCACTACACCTTCCGTGGTGTTTACTCTTGGGACTCAGGTAATAACATTATTTTATTTCTGCTACTATACAGTGTAGATATACCGATCAATATAATCAAACTCTTTAGAACGTGGCCTACCAAACATTACAAATTTAAACCAAAACGGATAGATCGTTGGAGTAGCATATGTATGTATATATTATATCCTTAAACTATGATATTACGTAGAATTCTGAAACATATATTTAACTATAAAGAGTACCATTTAAATAACATTCCTTTTCCCTACAGGTTGTCAGGTAGGAAACCAAATCGCCGGCTTCTGGAAGTTCGACCTGGAATGGTACGAGTGGGCCATCGGTCTGATAGAGAGCGCGCGCTTCGCCAAGTTCTCTACCGGCAGCAAGTTCACCAACAACAAGTTCAGCGGACAAATCAACACCTCTGGAATCAAAACCACCCAATTCGGCATCAAGGGATCCGTCACAGGAGTCAAAGAAGTCACTGGGGCTAAGGATCTGAACGCTTTTGCTCAGAATCTCGGCCAGTTCGGATTCGGATCCAGCAAGTACACGGAATCCTCCAGCAATCTCAACGGAGGACTCAACGTCGCCTCACAGATCAAGGGACCCATCTCTAACGCGTTCACAGCCACCTACACCGAGAAAAAGGTCTTCCAATCCGAGCCTAAATACGTCACGTACACCACCAAACCAGAGATCGTAACCTTCACAACCAAGCCCGAATACTTCACCTACACTACCAAGCCGAAAATCGTCTCTTACACTACTAAACCCGAGATTGTAACTTTCACGACCAAGCCCGAAATCGTAACTTTTACCACTAAGCCAGAAATTGTTACTTACACGACTAAGCCGAAAATAGTGACTTACACCACCAAGCCTCAGATAATCAGGTATGAGACCTCAGGCAGTGGCACAAACCCCCAGTACGTCGCCCCCGGTGTCACCTTCAACCCCTCGTTCTCAGAAGTCGTTGGACACAAGCATTCTTCTACGTGCAAATGCTTGGAAGGCAAGAAATAAACGCAACGCAACAAACTAAAAATTGAAAATTCAGTGCAAAAATTGGAAGTGCCATAAAATTATTATGTTTTCCCTTCTCATATTATTTTCTTCTAATCGAATCAGTACAAAATGCAGTTCCTAGATTGCAATATTTTCTTGTATTACTTTTTTATTTTTTTAAAGCAAATTTAAGATTGTAGGTGCTGCGAACGAAACGTATTTTTATTTATATGCTATTGTTAAAATCTGTAAATAGGTAGGCTATATTAATTTTTTTATCAGGCTTTTTATTTAATATCTATTTTGTTTATTTGCAAGGCTTTAAATTACAACTGCCACTTTATTGAGTATTTTATCTGCTTATAATGTTTTATACTTGAGTTTTTTATGTTACTAAGATCCATAATTATGTATAAATACATAATATACTTACGTATTTACAAACTTAAATGTAGAAAAAGATTTTGTATAAGAAAATTCCCCTGTCCATAAATTAGATTTTTGACCCTTTTGGTATATTTGTGTCCAAAACGGTCGACCATCTAATAGTTATTGGTTTCCTAGAAGTAAAATAAAGATAAGGTCTCTTTTTTTATGAAATCGTGGAAGTATTTTAGTCAAATTATCATTATTATGTATTTGAAACATCATTTTTCTAATTGTTATAATTAGGATTAAAATAATTGAAATAAATGGAGATAATTATAAATAAGATACTTTTGTTTTTATTAATTTTACCATTTTGATTTTTTATAATAATATGTTTGTGTGGCCGAATTGAGTTCAGCAAATTAATGATTCTGTTTGCCAAAAAAGGTCAAAATGCTATTACAACTTATGTCAATTTATCTTTGGGTAAGAGTAGGTAGTAATAAGTTTATTATTGAAGTAAATAGTGAGGAAACTCTTGCCCAGCAGTGGATACTAATGAGTTGATACGGTAGTGCCATAATCAGGGTTAGACTAAACTTCTTTTTACTTAAAAAATATTTTATCATTATAAATTTAAAGGTAATGGCCTCAGTCGGAATATTAGTGTACTAGTAGCTAACTTAAAAATACTATGTTGCAAATGATTTGACTTAAATTTGCGAAGTAAATTTGCTTTAACTAGTGACATCTATTGTCGAGAACTACAATTGTAACCTTGAATGCTACATCTAGTAAACATTAGTATAACCATGTTTCATTGGTGATAAAGTAGTGCTAAATATTTAACCTAGATGACGCCACCTTGATTTACAACATAGTTCATAAAAACGAAACTAGATGGCGCTGCTTTTCCTTTCCTCTCTTTTCATTCAAAAAATTTAGCTGACAGAAACCAAAACAGTAAATTCAATCACGTCAAAATTTTTGTAAATAAACACAAAAAGCTAAAAAATAGTCACAGAATGCGTCGAGCGAAGAGTCATATCAATTCCAAGCCTAAAATCACTGTATACGATGATCCCAGTTCAAGTTCGAGCGACCAGCCGGTGCCGTCTGTATTCTCACACCAAGAGCATGGAAGACCAGGGAGTAGAGTCAATCGGCTTTTATCTCCGACCACTTCTGATACCTTTACTTTGGACTCTAAACTGTCTATAAGCTCATCTCTATGCAGGTAAAAAGAAATATAAGTACATTACTTAAGTCGATTGTCGGTTTGAATGCCTAACATTCAAATGCATACCTACCTACTTGCTTACAGAAGGTAAGTATACTTATAGGTACCTTACTTGTCCGGAGTCGAGAATATAGATGGTTGTTTGACTTGCCTTATATTATTCTTTGGTTGTCCACAAGGGGATCCAAACGTTTTCCAAAAAGGGGATCCAAACGTTTTCCATTTAAACTTACTTAATGCCTGCGGAAACGTTAAAGGTAGGTACATACTTAGTTAGTAATTGGTACTTACTGAGATATTATACCTCTTAGCTTAGAAAATGGAACTAAGTATAGGTACCTACTGAAACTCTTGGTTAGTTATGTTTGCTTACTGAGCTATTTTTTTCTCAGGCTTCGCGGTGATTTCGACGAAATTAAATGTAAGATGAAAATTTTCGGTGAATCTCTGAACCTTTGTCGATGTATCGCTGATGATTATCAAAATAAACTAAACTCCTTAGAAAGACGACTGGAAAGTTTGGAAAAGGGACATTTTGTTGGACGTGTAAGTGTATGTACCTACTAAAGTAACTTATACTTTTTAACTTTTAATACGATAACACAGCATCATTTTTTATATACCTAAGTACTTAGGTAAGTACCTAAAATTAAATTTATAGAAAAGTTTCTGAACTACGAATTCTGCGAATTCGAACCTCTTTTAGAAAACCTTTTTGTTTACAAAGTATAAATTATATTGCCAGATCTAACACATCTCCCAGATCACATGCAATAATTAAATAAATACATATCTAGCGACACCTAGCGAATGCTTTTTTCGAACTGAAAGTCTATCTACTCAACACTACACATTATTTTCATTAGCTACACATTTCTTTTGTCAACTATTCTAATAAATTGATATTTATATATTTATTACGAGGCCCTTATAATCGCAAAGGTGTCGGACTCACTTATGTGTGTTTATTTTAATTGTACATATTTACAAGCAGAAGAATACAACGAATCAGTTTAAAACAACGCAATTGTTACGTAAAACAAGATAAACGTGGCCATGAAAACACACAAGGTTCACAGATGAACAAATAATTGGGTTATCTAATTAGGTACCTTACAGAAAACTGTAATCTATATGATTATAACCGATAATGAGAGTTTCTAAACATAATAATCATAAAAGTTAATCCGGGATAAAAAGTAGCCATGACTTAATCCAGACTCTAATCTTTTTTTTTTACATGAAATAGGCTCACGCTTGACTACAACTTGCCTGATGTTAAGCAACGTTATAATCTACCTCTAGTATACCAAATTTTATCTAAATTCGGTCCAATGCTTTTTGAGCCAATACGTTACAATTACGAACAAACTTACCTCTACCTCTACATACACATATTTACTCCTTACAATATCTAGTAAAATATAGTATTATATAGGAAAATAGCTTTAAATCTATACAAAATAGAAGATATTAAGAAATAAAGTACTTATACCTACTTTAAATCGGTAACAACGTTTTAGCTGTTTTTTTTAAATCTGTTAATTTATTTAAATTCACATCACGTAGTAACGGCTGAGCAGGTCATTATGATTTTTGGTATGTACCTAGTAGGTATGTGGTCCTAGGAAGGTACTTTTTATTTCGAAATAATGCGAGCGAGTCCGTGGGGGTTCACTAGTGATAAATAAAGGTTTTAACAGATATCTTGTTACTCGTGTCTAACTTATAACTGTATTGTTTTCAGAGTGAAAGCAACTATTCGGCCATAATACAGAAAAACAGGAAACTCTCTCACAAAACACATGAAGACGCCAAGGTTAGTGTTGCTTATTTTTTTCTTTTGTGTGAATAGTTTCCTTATAATAACAAAGTATCTTAATATTAGGTATATTATTTATACATCCATATAGATTTGACGATTTATTTTCTATAATGATCTGACCAACAGCCTATTCTCCGATATATAAATCAAAAGTTAGTTTGTTGGTTGGTTTATGATTGTTCCTCCTCCACGTCGCGGCGTCGTAATGAAGCTACGTATATATGTGCTAAATCCATACACATCACCCACTCAGCAAGGTAATGTTGCTGCTAAGTTAGCAAACGTTGCATTTGCTACGTTGTAAGTTACATTTGCTAGTTGCAATGTTCATGCAAGGTTACAAAAACGTTGCAGCAAGCTTGAAAGTACCCGCAATCCAAGGAATTTTCGCAACATTGCATTTGAAAGTTACAGCAAAGTAGAGCAACTTTCAAATCTTGCTATCTGATACCTAGCAAAATAAAGTTGCCGTAAGTTGCAGATACACGGTCTATGGTAACGTTGCAGAAATGTCTGAGCAAGCTTGAATACACGTGTAGGTATTTCAAGGTATTATTGAAACGTTGCCTATGAAAGTTATATTACATTACAGTATTTTTTAAATTTACCCATTCAAAACCTATCACTATACTTGACAGATTGTCATTATACCATGTCTGAAACTTACTGTAAGTTTCAGACACAAGGTATAGAGACATTGCTTATTTCAGAAACGTAGCCGAAAGTTGCTATTACAAGGTTGTGTTTAGGTTTCTGTTAAACTTTACGGAACGTTGCGAGTGTAATGTAAATGCAACTTTTCGAGAAACGTGGATGAAGATGAATATTGCTATTGAAGATTGAATTTATGTTCTTACTAACCTTCTGAAACGTTGCGAATGAAATCTAATCGCAGCTTTTGTGTGAAATGTACCTAAAAATTGCTATCTAAGGTTGTACTTAGGTTCCTGCAAAGCTTCTGGAAAGTTGCGTGTGAAATATAGTCGCAACTTTTAAAAGAAAAGAAACGTAGGTGAACGTTGCTTTGCTATCAAAAGCAATAATTTTCCGACTTCGACATTCGACAGGACCTTTTATTTCATTCATGGGGTCTACTAAGTCTGGGAGTGACTATAACCCGGAACGTTTCGACGTTTCGAGGGATTTATTCAAAGATTTCAAACACAACTTAAAAAACTTACAAATATGCTTAAAATTCTACTTTGCGTGATTTAAACGAGCAAGTGGCGCCATTTGGTTTTGATGGGCCGAACTAAACTGACTTTCAATTTAAACAGAGGTTAGAGATATAAAATGTTTTTGTTTCTGTGCACTAAGAGCGTCACTTTTTCAATGTATGGTATTTGGCGTAGGTACTGTAAGAATACCTGTGTTTGCGTATAGGTCGCACGTCGGGTATCGGTAGGGTCTTTTATACATAACTTTTAGTACAGCTCGTTGTGCCCAGAGTTTTTATCCCACGGGATAAAAACGTTTTTACAGCGGATAACACCGCGGGCCATAGCTAGTTAACTATAATTTGTACTTAAATAATATAGTTATACTAAAGACATATATTTCCATCTTCGAAGTAAATGTGTAAATAATCGGTAAAAAAAATATCGACATTGCACAGCCGATGAAGTTGAAGCGTACTGTGTACATGAACATCTCGTGCGTCGTAGTGTGCGTGCCGAAAGTGTGAGTTTTAGTAAATGGTGACACCTGTTTTGTATCGAATAAAGAAATATTTCGCCTCTAGTCACAGGGCGGGCGGGCGACAAGCATGGACTTCAAAGCTCTGTGATGCGAGCGATACGGCGGAGCTGTCAAAATTGATGTTAATTGTTTAAAATAATGATTAAATGAAGTGATTATGAATGTTAATAAAATAATAAATAACTTGTTAACAATCATTTTTTGTTCTTGTGTAATATTTGCTGACAAACAGTTTATTATTTTATTGAAACTAAAAACCAATTGGAATTGATTTTATTGATTTTCGGACGGGTCCGCGCGTTCGATCAAAATCGTTCGCGCGGATCCCGTCGCACTTGCAATTGATTTTAATGATTTGTATTATCGTTTACACACCACTCTAAGAAGTAGATAATATTGGCGCGTTTTTATAGTGGTATCCTCGATAGGCCTACATCCACTCTCTGAAACTATACAAATAACAACATTAATTATTTTATCAATATATTAACTAAACGGTTTTCACTCACGTGTAAATCGCGTAACGACACGCGTAACGGACGCGAGTCTGCGTGCTGCCGCGGTCCCAGAACATACGTTCTGAAGATGGATGTCATAACATCCGAAACGCGTAAACAACTTACGCGATTTACACGTGAGTGAAAACCGTTAAGTTAATATATTGATAAAATGTCTCACGAAAGTTTTAATATTAAAATTAATTATTTTGGTTTTTTCTATCGATCGAGGGTCGTCTTCCAGCCCCGTAGGGGGCTGGTAAGGACCTCTTTGAGAAAGGATTCTCTATAGAGGGACTGGGCGCCGGGGCACGCAGGCCCCGGGGGATTTCGAAGGAGGTTTCGCTAGCCGGCTGTTTCTTTTGCGGCTCGACCGTGCTAGGCCCGGCTGTGCTCTTTTGGCCGGGCCGCTTTTTTAGTTTTTGGGAGCGTGCTGGTTTTTTAGGAAACCACCTCCTTGGGCTAATGCCCGGCAAGAATTGACACGAATTTAATACAATCCAAGTGTGGGTATGGGGGAGCACTGATTTGAATGGGGGTGAGTGTGCCGACGCGAGTATGTGAGTGAGTGAGGCTAAGCTTCTCTTCTCTTTTCTCTCTTCGTCAGCGACCCGGATTCCGGCGCCAGCCGTACGGCCTCACGGAACCCGGGGGTGGCTCAGGCTTGATTGTGCCCTGTCAAACAGGCCCCGTGTGGTCGTCTGCTTCGCCCTGGGCTCCGGCGCCAGCCGAACGGCCGCACAGAGCCCAGGGTAGGGCCCAATGGTGTGCGTTGCTTGGGTCCGGATTTTTGTTAAAAACTACTTCTGAGGACAGAGGGTCCAGCTTTTCAGTACTTTTGGGGACAGAGGGTCCAGCTTTGTTGGTCATGTTAAGGTAAGGTTTAGCTTCGGCGCGAGGTGAGGCCTGCAGCGCGCAAAGCACAACAAAAAAAAAAAGGGATTGGTGTGTGGAAAAACAAAAATATCCACGAAAAAATCATCAGCACACCACCCCAAAACACCATGTGGGTAAACAAAAAAGATGAAAAAATAGTACCCACATGCCAACACAACACAAACATTTAATGGTGAGGACTGAGCGGGAAGGTAGTTAGTCTATCCACGCGAAAAAGAGGGGGGGGGGGGTAGAGATAGTGGGAAGATTGGTCTGTAGCACCGCTCTGGGCTCCAGACCTTACGGTGCCAGGCTAGGTCGTGGTGGAGCCCGGGGGAAAAGGGGTAAGGGGGTGCACGTAGAATTTCAGTAGCACGATCTTCGTTCTGTGCTCTGGACCAGCCATTTGGCTACGGTCGTCGTAACAGGGCCCAGAAGTCCTGCTTGACAGGTCATTCAGATTGAGCCCTAGCGTTGGCCGGGTGGCCGCACGGGGCCCAATGGTGACCTGCAACACAGTAAACTGGGGTAGCTTGGAAGAATGAAAGAATAGGAAGGTGGAGATGGTAAGAGAGGGGGAGATAGTTAGCTCTCCTCGTCTGTATCTGAGCCCTGGCGCCAGCCAGGCGGCCGCTCAGGGCCCAGTTGGTCCGGTGTTTCGATCCGGCGCGACCCTTGACCCGTCTTCCTCCTCGGAGCTGACGAGGAGTTCCCGCTGCAGGGTGCGCCAGGATCGTGGTGCGTCAGGTGGGCGAGCATGTAATGGAGCGATGCCGCGCAGATGTGGGTGCGGTACGTTGTCGGCGCGGTCAAACATGACGCGCGACAAACGGACCACGAACTGCTCTATCGACTCCATTTTCAGGTCACGGGCTATGACTTCGTTACGGATGTACCGTCCAGCTCCGGTAATCATCCGTAATGTGGTGTTTTGTACCCGCTGCATCTGTGTCTTCTCGGTTTTGGACAGCAGCGAGTACCAGGACGGTGCGGCGTACGTCAGCCGAGTCCTGACGTACATCTTGAAGATACCGAGCTTGGTCTTCAGTGGGAGGGAGGACTGGAGGACCGATCTGAGGAGCGCGCGTGCCCCTTTGGCCTGGCCAATAGCGTTCTCGGCATGCGCGCGCATCTTCACCTTGTCGTCGATGGTCACTCCCAGGAACTTGACCGTCTGGTCCCACGGTATCTTTTGGCCTCTGAGTTGCAGTGGCTGCGGCATTTTCTTTTTGCACGGGCGGCCCGTGACAATGGCGGTCGTCTTCCCGACGTTAACCGCTATCCGCCACTTGTCCAGCCACTCCGGTAGGATGTCTAGGGCCCTCTGGACCCTTCGTCGCCCGGTCTTGGTGCTTCTCGTTGTTGCGAAGCAGGCACAGTCGTCCGCAAACAACGAGAGCTTGATGGGAGCGGTCCCCTCAAACTCCGGCTCGGGCAACGGGATGTCGTCGGTGAAGAGGGCGTAAAGTGTGGGAGAGAGGCAGCTTCCCTGGGGCACTCCTGCTGCGATGTTTCTTCGTCCGGAGTCCGCTTGCTCTACGGTCACGAAGAAGTCGCGGTTTGCGAGGAAGGAGGCCACCAGGTGTACAAGCGTCTTTGGGAGGCCTGTGGTGGTAAGTTTGTAGAGGAGGCCTTCGTGCCAGACCCTATCGAAGGCCTTCTCTACGTCCAGGAGTACGGCAACAGTCTTCATACCCTGGTTCAGCCCGTTGGCCATCTCATGCAGAACCCTGGTCAACTGCAGAGTGGTGGAGTGGCGCGATCGGAAGCCGTACTGCTCGTCCCTTGGTTGGAGGTGCGGTCTCATTCTGGTGAGCAGTAGGCGCTCACATAGCTTCGCCATGTGAGAGGAAGTGTGATTGGCCGGTAACTGGCAGGTAATCGTCGGTCCTTCCCAGGTTTGTGCAGGACGATCACCTTGCCAGTTTTCCAGGAATTAGGGAAGTGTCCGGTACGCAGCACGCCGTTGAAGAGCCGGGTCAGACACACGAGCGCACGCTTGGGCATCCTTTTGTAGGCGGCGCTTGGGATTCCGTCGTAACCGGGTGCCTTCTTGGCGTTCAGGCGTTGGGTTGCCCGGATCACTTCCACCGGCGAGAAGAAGCTGTCTCCTTCCAATGGTGGGGCTGGTAAATGTAGGCCGCCTCAGCTGGGACTGGATGAAGCTGGAACTGTCCCGCGAGGTGGTCTGCCAGAAGTTCGGCTCGAGCTTGAGGTGAATAGTGACGTTGGCCATTGTTGTCGACAAGCGGGCACACTGTAGGCTTGGCCTTGGTAAGGTGCCGATTTAGAGCGTAAAGGGAGGTCTTGTCTTCCTCGCAGCGAGACAAGTGGTCCTCCCAGGTGTCTCCTTTCCACGCTTGCACCTTTTCGGCTAACTCCGCTGATTTTCTGTTGAGCTGGGTCTTGACTCCTCTATGATGTTGGACGAATCAACTATCGATTTCACACTAAACACCGCACAAATACCTCACAATAATCACCAGTACAAGACTCCCCCGAACGTTCCACGTCCAGGTCGACCAGCCCCGGATAATACAGACATGTTAGTACAAATAAGCCAGCTTCTGGAGCTAAAACAAACAGATATTATAGAAAAAGAACAGATTGACATGAAGACAGAAATCTTAAGAGCAAACAAGAAGATAGAAAGTCTGGATAGTGAAAACAAAATAATAAAAAATGAAATAAATCAATTACAAACTATGATCAAAGGATTCCAGCAGCAACTACAGACAGATTACAGCAGAAAATTTGTTATTTTTGGCCTAAATGAACCTGATTACGAAACTGAATCCCAACTACACCATCAAGTTATATCCATCTTTCAAAACATAATGAAGGTAGACCTCACCGGCTACATTGAAGACTTAAATAGAATGGGAAAAATAAGCCTCAACCGCAGGCCAATAGTAGTTGAGCTACTCAGCAAGCGAATGGTAAAATATATCTTGAAAAATAGCTATTTACTCAGAAACTCAGGTTTATCAACGGAAATATAACAGAAACATACCAGCATCAGCAGCCTCCTTCCTCAGCAGCATCACAGAGCCGTACTCGGCAAACCACATCTGTTTTGTCACATGTTATCTCCCCAAATTCACAAAGCCACAGAGACAGCACAAATAATCACAACACAACCTATGCACAGACAACATCCCGCGATCAAAATCGTACCGGCAGTACTGTACTCGCGGGTTGAGTTGGGGGCGGCGTAGGCCGTCGCTCCAGAGGAGCTGACACGGTAGCCGCGTAGCTCCTAGTCGGCGATGGAGGTTGAGTTGGTGGGGCTGAAGATGATAATAGTGGGGCCGCAGACCCCAACGACATAATGTCGTTATAGGAGGTCAGATCCTGATCGTGCAAGATGCTACTTCCTATCGGGGGTTCATGCACTTGGGCCACTGAACGCGTTGACGCGCGGGACTGATTATGAGTGGAGGGCGGAAGCTCCTCCTCCTCAGAAGAAGTGTCGGAGTTACTCGACACTCTTCTCGCTAATCTAGCCCTGACGGGGCTCTCACCTCCTCCCAAAGCGGGGGGTGGAGGTGGTGAGTTTGAGGAAATAGCAGAGGTATTTACCTTGTATCGCTTCATTCTCATTGGAGGGGGACACCTCCTCGTCGTCCTCCTCCGCCCGTCTTGCATCGCGAGTGCGCCTCACTCCGCTCGCCGTGGGTTGCGGGTCTGATGCCACCTCCTCCTGGCTCTCAGTCCTGGGGAAGAGGATCCTCCCCGCTGCCCCGGCGGTGCGAGAGTGACGCGCCCTGCTAGCTTCCTCAGAGATGGCCCTCTCGGTTGCCGGGAGGGACGCCAGCCAGCTCTGAGTTATCTTCTCCTTTGCGCTGAGCGGGCGGGTCTCCTCAGACCCGTCGCGGCTAGCGCTGGTACCAGGTTTGTCCTGGTTGGACATGATGATGGTTTTGGTGTGAGCGGGGTCGGCCACAACACTGCTAGTTTGCTCCAGCAAACCGCTAGTGTGTTAGCTTGAGCCGCTTGTGATAGCACTAATTTAACACGCTATGATATGATAGCACAGCACACTAAACTTCGCACTAACACTACACTATTGCTAATGAACTTAGCAAATGGTATGTGTCACTGTCACTGTTGTTCACTGATTTCCAAGGCGCGGAAATCGCGGAATACACAAGCCGAGCGGTCGGCAACCGGCGACGGACGCGACGCGGCAGGGCGTGTAATTCGACGCGCGAACGAAGAAAACTCGATAAAACCGAGTTTATTCGACTTGAAACGGCGGTGAAAAAACGGTAATGTGCTGCTAAAAATGTTTCCGCGAGGGCGAAAAGATATTAGCAGCTGTAGTCAACGTGGAGGCGCGACGGAGCCTACTGGCTCGCCCTCTCCGTGTCGTGCAGTCAATTCCGTCCCGTCGTAGTAACGACGGGACGGAATTGACTGCACGGCGCGACGATCCAGCGATGACAGAACCGGAACCATTCTGACGCGAGACTCAAGTCTAGTGCGGAGCCACGAATGGCGCCGAACGCGCCCGACTTCAGCCGAGCGCATCGAGTTGACTCCGCAATGGTTGATGCGAGCGATACGGCGGAGCTGTCAAAATTGATGTTAATTGTTTAAAACAATGATTAAATGAATTGATTATGAATGTTAATAAAATAATGAGTAACTCGTTAACAATTATTATTTGTTCTTGTGTAATATTTGCTGACAAATAGTTTATTATTTTATTGAAACTAAAAACCACTTGGAATTGATTTTATTGATTTTCGGATGGGTCCGCGCGTTCGATTAAAATTGTTCTCGCGGATCCCGTCGCACTTGCAATTGATTTTAATGATTTGTATTATCATTTCCACACCACTCTAAGAAGTAGATAATATTGGCGCGTATTTTTATAGTCGTATCTCCGATAGGCATACATCCACTCTCTGAAACTATACGAATAACAACATTAAGTGGGTAATTGTTTTGGTTTTTTCGTAGCCACAAATCTTCTTAAGGAGGATTAAATACCACAAAAGATTAAACACCTGCGCGCAGGTGTTTAATCTTTTGGTGTTGAATGATGCTTGGTCCGAGGGTTATTTGACAGCTCCGCCGTATCGCTCGCATCAACCATTGCGGAGTCAACTCGATGCGCTCGGCTGAAGTCAGGCGCGTTCGGCGCCATTCGTGGCTCCGCACTAGTCTGTCGCGAGACTCAAGTCCGCACTAGTCTGTCGCGAGCGAGACTCAAGTCACACCACACCATAGACCGGATGGCGAAATTGCGGCGGTGCCGCAGAGTCCATTAATTAAAAAAAAAAAAAGACCCCAAAATAAAAAATATGAACTCTCTCTTTCTGTTTCTGTGATAAAAACTCAGTAATCAGCGTAGGTAATCAGCTACCTACAGTACCTGAGTATATATTTTTCTGTGCGGGAGGTCGACGCGCCTGCACCACCTTCAGGAACCACCGCCTATCGTCCCGGCGCTATAGAAAAGCGCCGCAGCGACAGGCACTTCGCCACCAACATCACCACGTCGAGCAACGCCGACCGTCGCTGGTACGCTGCCGGACAGAGCGACTCGACGTGAACTTCCCCGGGGTCAGCGTGCCCCGAAGCCCAGCCCCTCTAAAGAAGCTCAAGCTCGTTGAGGCCCTACCAGCTCCCCCTTGGGGACTGGCAGACGACCCAGTGATGATGATGACAAAGGTATTGGGCTAGGTATTAGGTAGTAAGTAGATATGCTTTGTTCCTGGGAATAATAATTCACCCGAAAACTAACTACCTACATAAGTACTGATCTTCGTAATAATAGCTAAGTACTTATTGTTACTTATTCCATATATGTGTTCCATGTCACTGACTACGAGGAAAGTGGCACCCAGTAACAAAACTAAAAAGAAAAAGAAGATATTTCAATGTTTAATGTGTGGCTATGCATGTAAGCATAGTAGTCATTTACAGAGACACAAAGTAACACACACCAGTGAAAACCCGTTTAAATGTGATGTATGTGACTATGAATGTAAGCAAAGTGGTACTTTAAAGACCCACAAACTAACACACACAGGTGAAAGACCATTTAAATGTAATGTATGTGACTATGCATGTAAGCGTAGTAGTAGTTTACAGAGCCACAAACTAACACACACAGGTGAAAGACCATTTAAATGTGATTTATGTGACTATGAATGTAAGAAAAGTAGTAATTTACAGAGACACAAACTAACACACACAGGTGCAAGAACATTTAAATGTGATTTATGTGACTATGAATGTAAGCAAAGTGGTACTTTAAAGACCCACAAACTAACACACACAGGTGAAAGACCATTTAAATGTGATGTATGTGACTATGAATGTAAGCAAAGTGGTACTTTAAAGACCCACAAACTAACACACACAGGTGAAAGACCATTTAAATGTGATGTATGTGACTATGTATGTAAGCGTAGTAGTAGTTTACAGAGCCACAAACTAACACACACAGGTGAAAGACCATTTAAATGTGATGTATGTGACTATGCATGTAAGCAAAGTAGTCATTTACAGAGACACAAACTAACACACACAGGTGAAAGACCATTTAAATGTGATGTATGTGACTATACATGTAAGCGAAGTGGTACTTTAAAGACCCACAAACTAACACACATAGGTGAAAGACCATTTAAATGTGATTTATGTGACTATGAATGTAAGCAAAGTAGTCATTTACGGAGACACAAACTAACACACACCAGTGAAAGACCATTCCAATGTGTCATGTGTAGCTATGCTGCCAGGGACAGTACTAAATTAAAAAGACACATACGAATACATACAGGTGAAAGACCATTTAAATGTGATGTATGTGACTATGAATGTAAGCAAAGTGGTACTTTAAAGACCCACAAACTAACACACACCAGTGAAAGACCATTCCAATGTGTCATGTGTAGCTATGCTGCCAGGGACAGTACTAAATTAAAAAGACACATACGAATACATACAGGTGAAAGACCATTTAAATGTGATGTATGTGACTATGAATGTAAGCAAAGTGGTACTTTAAAGACCCACAAACTAACACACACCAGTGAAAGACCATTTAAATGTGATTTATGTGACTATGAATGTAAGCAAAGTAGTCATTTACGGAGACACAAACTAACACACACCAGTGAAAGACCATTCCAATGTGTCATGTGTAGCTATGCTGCCAGGGACAGTACTATATTAAAAAGACACATACGAATACATACAGGTGAAAGACCATTTAAATGTGATGTATGTGACTATGAATGTAAGCAAAGTGGTACTTTAAAGACCCACAAACTAACACACACCAGTGAAAGACCATTTAAATGTGATTTATGTGACTATGAATGTAAGCAAAGTAGTCATTTACGGAGACACAAACTAACACACACCAGTGAAAGACCTTTCCAATGTGTCATGTGTAGCTATGCTGCCAGGGTCAGTACTAAATTAAAAAGACACATACGAATACATACAGGTGAAAGGCCATTTAAATGTGATATATGTGACTATGCAAGTACTCAACATGAACATCTAAAACGACACAAACTAGCACACAAATGAAAAACCATTCAAATATAATATGTGTAAACACACTATGTAATTAATGAATATATTAGTTCTCTCCATGAATTAACAAAAAACAATAATTATTTTTTTCTCTTTAGAAATAAGGCTCTTTTATCCCTAGTTTATGTTATGTAGTTATATTGTGTTGTTAGCCATGTTGTCCTATAATTTGATTTGTGTTTTTATTATAACTTGCTATTGTGTGTTTGTGTAACTTTTAAATTAAATAAATAAATGACTTGCCTTTTCTCATGTGTTGTGTGAAATCATTATGCTCTGTACACAAATTATTAGCTTTGATATTGTACAAAATAAGTCTCATAAATGTATATATGCCTCGTCAAGCAACAATTACCTGAGGTACAACATAAATGTATATACTTACCTGACATCTGTATCACAACATTTTAGTTTTAAGAAGAAAAAAAACAAATTGAAGTCCATGTCAAGTATATAATTATTACGAAGAGTTATTATAATCTTAATAATGTCAAGTTTATTATTAAACTGATGTCATCTTTTTATCAACTTGTGAAAACTCAACCTAAAGCTTTGGTCTGGTGATCATGACGCACAACACTGCGACTAAATAGACTACTTATATATAAGTATAGGTATATTATTTTTTAATTTGAACATGATAATAATATTTATATAATAAAAACTGATTATTATATACTAAGCAGTTTGATTTGTAAGTTCAACCAACGCCTTTCTTCCATGTAGTTATTACTAGGTATTTCACAAATTATGAGGCAAGAGAAGTATCCACTTTACTCTCCATACTGGGGATGATAGAACATGATCTGTGCCCAGTAAGCATAGCCTTCAGTGCCAGGTGTCTTAGTTTCGATTCCTGCACTACACAAATAATTGTCTATTTTCAATATGCAACTGTTTCATACCAAATTCATTTCTTATTCAGCTACATAGACTTATGTATGTATATATTTTCACCAACAGGTAAAACCTTTGATACAATTCTAGCTTATCTTAATGGAAAACAGGTTTTAAAAAATAATTAAGAACACGCCATAAAATAAAAAGGTTTATTAATAAAAACGGATACAGATAAGGAACAACAGTTGTAAAGGAAGTTAGACAGTAAGGTTTCTGAGCTTCTTGTCGGCCTGTCTCAGTGAGGCGGCCATGTCAAGTTGTTTCACGCGCAGGCGCGCCCACACTAGGTAGTCCTGTGGAAATAACAAAACATAATTTAGGTGTTTGATATAGTTATCTATATTGTATTTGTTAACCATCTAAACCACTTGGAAGAACCCGTCTTTTGCAACGCAGTTCCAACTAAATCAAAAGACAGAATCATGTAAATTATAAATACCGTAAAGTTGCTCAAATAAAAATTTGCTTTACTTTATATTATAATGTTTAAATAAATATTTAATAACTAGCTAGTGCCCGCGACTTCGTCCGCGTGGAATAGTTATTACCATAAAAACGTTTCTATAGTGACCTTAAAAGATAGACATTAGTAGGTATATTGATTTATAGAAAACCTTAAAAGATAGACATATATTGTTGAGGACATTTTGTTAGATTATTTTAAGAGAAATAATTCTTTCATACATAGTTTTGTGATATCTTGAACCGTTTTCGCAGCGCACGCAACGGAAGCCCTCAAAGATGAATAATTTTCCCCGTTTTTTCCACATTTTCCATTATTTCTTCGCTCCTATTAGTTGCAGCGTGATGTTATATAGCCTTAAGCCTTCCTCGATAAATGGTCAATTAAACACAAAAATATTTTTTCAATTTGCACCAGTAGTTCCTGAGATTAACGCGTTCAAACAAACAAACAAACTCTTCAGCTTTATAATATTAGCATAGATAAACAATATACATTTGTACACTAATCTTAATAAGATGATGTACATTTAACCTAAATTGAATACATCTACATTGTGGCCAAGAACGCTGGCTGCATTCAATTGCAGCTAAATCCATACACATCATCTACTTAATAAAATGACCAGAGAGTTATAAATTGTATAAAATATGTAGGTACCTTAACTACTTTATTAGGTAATGTCTGTAATGAGTTACCTATATTATAATAGGTAAATTGATGTCCTACGTTAATCATCAATATTAATTTACCTAGACTGCTCCGTTAGCTTAGTTGGTAGTGGCTCTGCCTTCTATTCTAGGGGTGCGGGTTCGATTCCCGCATGGCACAAGTAATTATGAATATTAAAATTTTGTAATTACTTGTGTTAAGTCTGGTCGTTTCTATGTATAATAAGTATGTATTTACAAAAGAAAAGTATATAATGTATTATATCCGTTATCTAGTACCCATGATACAAGCGTAAGCTTAGTATGGGGCTAGATGGCGCTGTGTGATATGTCCTGAAATATTTATTTATTTAATTAACCTAGACTAGAATACTCAATTAAACAAGTACCCAGCAGCCAATATAAAACAGACAGTTAAAGAATACCTACAATACCTAAGTAGGTACCTCATTAAACGTGACTGGTATAAACGTTTACATTTGTATTATCTGTCTATCATACACATTGTAAAATCTAATTACCGAGACTCGAAGTTTTACAACTGATAATAATTAATACCTATAGGTACGTGTAAAACTGTACAACACTATGTTTTCAGTTCATATTGGATGCAGCCTAACTGCCTTTCTATTACCTATGCAGATAAATTTATAAAATTTAACTAATAATATCTAAACACTAACACCCACTAATCTGTTATTCTCTCTATCTCTCTCTCTCTCTTGAGTCGTATTTCCTCATGACTGAGGGTCATGACTCCCCGCAGAATTAATTCGTTAGGGGAGTTCTCTTGGGCAGATATATCGTGGTGCACTACGGTGGGCGCCCGGGGTCCTTCCACGGAAGACTCATGTCCTCGGATGTTGTGGTCCTCAAATATGTCGGTTTCCTCACGATGTTTTCCTTCACCATTAAACGAGTGCAAATGTGCACTGCACACATAACTTGAAAATACAAGTCATTGGTGTAGGGCCGGATTCCAACTAGGGTTCGTCTGGATGAATAGCAGACACTGGAACCGCTGAGCCACACTCGCTTTAATCTGTTATTAGTTAAGTATGGGTAAAAAGTGCCTTTCAAAATAAAAGAACGAGTCAAAAAAACCCGAAATACCTACCAAACCGGAAATAATTTGATGCTTATTAAGTTTTTACAGCCTCTCTCACTACCTACGTTGTCAGTCCTTTTTCATGTTATTTCCAGGATTTTGTCTTAAAACTGTATACCTAGGTACCTAACTGTAACTTTTTTGCCTTCTATGTTACTAATTTTAAGTTTTGTGTGTGTTTCATTATGTTTATTGGTTTTTTGATGTTTTTAATAAACTGATTTCTATCTATGTACCTATCTACATATAATAATATATCTAATATTAATGTCAACGTTTTTTTAATCGGTATTATAATTTACCGTGTCTATAAAAATACAAAAGTATACAAATGATTAAATCCCAGAAAACATACCTATATTGTATGTGAATGTTTAATTTTATGCAAAAAATTATTCGCAATTTGTTATTGAAATGCCATTATTACGGTATAGCGGTCGGCACGTAACTCTAGCGGTGGCCGATACGTGGAGGGGATTGCTGCGCAGGTGTACCTACTGTCGCGCACACAATACATAATATGTAAATATTATTTTGGACTCCAATATATTTTTGTTATACAGAAATAGGTAAGCAAAATAAATAAAAAATAAACTTTTAATCAAAAACTCAAATTTACAGTGTTGCTGTCCGAAAAACTGAGTAAAGTATTCGTAGCTTCGTCAAACTCACTTTTGATTTGTTTCATATAATCAATTTGTCCCGGAATATTTATTATTTATTATTATTATTATTAATTAATTCGTTAGATTCCTTTTTTAAAAAACAATTCACGTCAACAACCATTTTCCTTGCCTGTCTTTTCAAAACAGTATTTGTTCTTCTAATCTAGGGGTGCGGGTTCTATTCCCGCATAACACAAGTTAAATTATGCATATTAAAATTTGTAATTACTTGTGTTGAGTCTGCAGGCGCAGCATGGCACGCGCGATAGCTACCGCGCGCTATTTTGTCTATTTAGCGAGCATGGCTCGCCGCGCGATACAAAGTCCATTGAAATGTTACATGAGCTTTACATTTTTTAAAGGACGCAATAAAACAATCACTCATGATTCAAATTTTAAAAAGTCGAAATTTTTATGACTAAATGAAAATTTCACCACACAAAACTCGAAAATGAAAATATGTAATGTACGTCACGAAGATACAAAAAAAAGCATTTTGGACCTTGTTCTCAAACGTTTTTGTTTCTCTTTTTTTTGCTTATAACTTCTTAAATTTTTAATTTTTGGCAAAAAGTTATATACAAGGTGTAACAGAAGGGTGTGGCAATACTTATACTATACATACCTATGTATATATAGAATACAGCCCACTAAGTTTCAGAATTCTAAGGGTCATAGATTTCGAGTAATCATATGTTGAACTTTCATTAAAACTTTAAGACTTGCAACCCTACATCTTATCATTTTGAGCGTTCATTGACTTTTGACAAATTTTAATTTGTCAATAAAAAATTCAATTAAAAATATTAATTTCACTATTTTTCTAAAATTATGCCTGGACTAGTATTTTCAAACGCCGAGTATTACGACATGATATTGTGCGTGGGTGCTTCGAATGGCAGCTACCACGGTGCACGTCAGCTCTATCGCCAACGTTTCGTGGACGGTAGACCACCTGATGCACAGCGAAAGCTTCCTTCCTACGGATGCATTTGGCGAATGTGCCTGCGACTGCATAGTACGGGCAGTTTCCATGATTCCCGCAACGATGGTCGACCTACTACTCGAGAGAGGTCAAATCTGGAGACGCAAATTCTGGAGCATTTTGAAGAGAACCCGAGGACCAGCACACGTAGAGCTGGCGCAGAGTTTGAGGTTCACCACATGGTGATTTGGAGGACGCTTAGTAGCATTTTGAGCCGTTTATGTGAAATAAATGTGATCACTCGCTAGGGCTGCCACGAAATCAATATGCGATTAAATTTTTTATATTTTGGTATATGACTCCTTACATGAAATATATGTATACTCTTTAATATTGTCACACCCTTCTGTTACACCTTGTAAAAAAACATATTTGTAGGCAAAACAATTTGCTACAAATTATGTTTAACAATTTTTTTGTAAGACGCGTAGTTTTCTAGATATCGCGAAAAAAGGGTTTCCACCCCTTTTACCAAGATAACGGCCAAGAGTGGCGACCCCACAAACTTGAAGTTAAGCTTCTATTGACTCCCCAAACCCCCAAACAAGCCCCAAAAATAAAATTGCGTCCTCTAAAAAATGCAATATTTGGGCCAAAAATTTTAACATTTCAATGGACTATAAACCCGCAGACAAATTTTAAGCCACGCGATAAAATAGTATTACCACAATATTGAATACAAAGTATTTTATATATGACAACACTGACTCGATAAATAGTGCTGTCCTATTTTTGACGTTATTTGCTCGTTTTGGGGGAAATATTACTGCTGATCCGTAGAGAGATGCTGATCCAATATGAGCAGAGTGAGGCGAAGTATGACAGGCAGTTGTCTTTTTCTAACTAGGGTGACAATAAATTATATAATTAGGATATACCAATTCATCTTCTTACCAAATCTGGAGCAGTCTCTTTTGGGGTCCTATTTTACCTGCAGCTTGCCAGTCATGATGATCCCTAGCTCTATTGACGCGTTAAGTAACAAACACCAACAAACTTACAAATTAAAATGCACTTTAGTTTGTAACTTATAATAGTATCGATTCGGTTAATTGACTGGGAGGCAATGTAATCAAAATCATAAACATTTTGCAGTAATTACAATATTTATTTACAAGTTCACATTTGAATTGCATATAGGTAGTTGCCTATATCCTATATTTTTTTTACACTATCATTTTCCTTGTGTTTTATATTCTAACTGAAACGAGTGAATGCTTAAACTATGTACAACAATATAATCCTTTTCCTTGTGTTTCATATTCTAACTGAAACAAGTGATGGTTTAAACTATGTAGGTACACCAATATAATCCTTTTCCTTGTGTTTCATGTACTAACCTAAACGAGTAACGTGTTATATTTAAGTTCTTTTGCCATTTTATTTTGATGTATTCATTTTTAGGAAAACTGAAAAAACATCATATTGCAACAATTATTTCAAGCACGAGAAAATAATATGGTCACCTTAGTCCCAGTAATGTAATCTTACTTAAACTTTAGCATACCTGTAGAAAGATATATTGCAGCCACTATAAGATTCACTTCTGCATCCCGGAACACTACAAGTTCTTACCATTTTGTTATTTTTACAATAAAATGCATATAAATTACCTACCTAGTAACAAATGAAATTATTTTTTCCCGCTACCTTTTGTCATATAATGTCATCATAATTTAATGTTGCTTGTGTGAAAAATAATAAAATATTAATTTGTTACTTATTTTATTTTGTGTTAATTTCACAAATTAATTCAGATTTCTGTGTGTCGAGTAAAATTTATAATAAATAAAATTAAATATTATTATTTACTTATTGCTAAATATTTCAAAACTTAAGTTGACAGTGACATTTATCACACATTATTTTTTAAACTGGCAAGCTGTTGAAGCAAGACAACAGCCTGCTCTATATGCCTTTCATTTTTGACCGATCTCACCCCCGATTTACCATTTATAGAAAATAAACTTTAAGTGTAAGAACATAAGGTTTCTATTCGTATAAAATCTATTTCACAAAACAAAAGAGAGAACAATCCAGAGGGAAAGAGAGGGATAATATAAAAAATCCTTGGTTTTGGCTGTCAAAAAAGAAAGAGAAGCATGAAATTTCCTAGTCTTGGTCAGAGACGTTTGCCAGTTGTCAAAAATGGTCAATACTTTTTTAGCGACAAATCTTTTTTATTTATGAAAAGTTCCTATGAAATTTAAGAAGTATTATTATAATACTTACAAAAGTTTTTTTTTAAGTTTTTAAATTTTTATAAAGATTTATTCGTTTTGATTTGATGACTGTGGTGTGGAACTATCAAAAAATAAAAACATTTAAGTACTTTTTTTTTTAGTATTGGCGTCACACTTTTCGCGTATTTGCCAGTGTCGAGTATTTATTTAAGTACTTAGATTTCGACAGTTTCTGTATATGTCTGTAGATTGGTTAACTATTGCTGTTACAGAAAGCAAAAAAGGGGAAAAAAACACTCAACTGTGCAATTTAAAACCACCGTACATATCGATATTTCAATTAAAATTTCTCAGTTTGATGGCCTATCTTCCCACTTGACATTGGCAGAATTGCGAAGTTATATCTACGCAAAAAGCCATATAAAAAAAAAAAGATTTCGACAAGGAGGTCAAGTTCAAAAATGTTCAAATAACCTTTCTAATACTATCATTGTATTTAACGTAGTCTTAATTCTTAGGTTTATTCCTTAGCTGTGAGTATTGTAATTTGATAATTTGTACACTAAAAACACTTAACTTATTCCACAAACTTTTTATCTGGGTCTTCGCGATCGTCGATAAGTTTTAGCTAAAGAACTGTCAAAAGTAGATAATTATTTTCAAACTCGATCGCCATCTTGTAGCCATGCTCGCACAGTAGATACCTTGTTGCGGCCTGCAATAAAATGGTAGGTCGATTGCAGAATTTATCTACAAACCCATGCTCGCAGCGGCCAGTATCGCGGGAAGATAGATAAAAATGTAGGTTAAAATCATTGTCGCGGTCGCCATGCTCCCCGTGCTGGTCGTTTCTATGTATAATAAGTATGTAGGTACTCGTATTTACAAAAAAGTATACATGTATTATATCCGTTATCGAGTACCCATGATACAAGCGTAAGCTTAGTATGGGGCATGATGGCGCTGAGTGATATGTCTTGAAATATTTATTTATTTATTTTATTTCTTTTAGGCATATTTACTTTAGTCACAAACTTAAAAGTCTAAATTTAACAAACAAATTAAAACTTAACAGAAATCAACAAAAATTAACAGCAATAACAATAAAATTTATAACGCGACTTTACCACGGGATGTGCGCAGGGTGTCGTATGTACGCGGGGAACGGAAAGCGACTGGAGAGCCAATCAGCGCTCCGCACGCCCGCCCTTCATCCCGCTAGCCCCCCTCAGGTACCTTATTTTGTACTTCTGCGCAATAACGGTCACACAATTTATTATTACGTACTCTGTCATTTTCCATTTAAATAATAAGATTTTTCATAAAAAAAATATAAGTAAGAAAACAAACAGCGGTAAAAATTCCTTTTTTTATTTTTATCATAATTAATTTTCATCTTCCTTAAACACAGTTATTTAATAATCATATCCAAAACAGTCCTAAATAAACGTTATTGATTCATCATATCCGTGGGTCGGATGACACGTTAAATTGTAGATCCCAGCTGGTTGTCATAGTACGGCAGTCGTTAAGCCATGTCAGAGCTTGATAAACTCTCGACACCAGAGTTGGCCACTCTCATTCGATAAAAAGAAGATCAGCTATATTACATATTCATTTTATTTTAATTTTAACATTGCGAATAAAATCTGGTCAAAGTATGAAATAAAACTGAAATGATGCCTAGACTGAGCCACCTAAGCTAACAGGTAACCTTGAGAATGAACTAGTTTTGAAACATCGACACAAAATCAATACATGACTTCAATCTAGATTTAACAGGGGAGTTGAATAAGAATCAACATACCTATCATTATTACATATTTGCGACCTTATAAATAGGTAAAACGACAAATTGGGTTATTTCCGTAGGTTCCCTAAAGATGTATAATAGGTATGTTGTACCTACATATGTATGAAAAAATAATCTCCTTAGAACAACATACTTAATCGGAAGTAAATAATCTCTGTACTAAATATAACTACTAAGGCGTAGCTGGTGCTACAGATGCTTCGAGTTTATCAATAAACAAAAACAATGACTCATAGTGTTTTCCAGATAATTACATACGTGTTTGTTTCTATCTATGTATTCAGTGGAATTAATGTGAATTGCTTGTATGTTTTTAATGTATGGATATCAGTTCTTCAATGGACATAATATAGGTATTGCTGGGACGAGCCAAGGCCAGCGTACTGCGTGGTACTGCGTTCTAAAGATACACAACTGGTTTTGGTTACCGCGCAACAGCCGTGTGCGAAATCATTCCACCCTGGAAAATTTATATTTATGCGCTTACTTCTTCTTATCGAATGAGAGTGGTCAACTCTGGTGTCGAGAGTTCATCAAGCCGCCCTAAGGGCCTCGGGCTTAACGACTGCCGTACTAGAAACAAAAAAACAGCAAACAGCCCGGACCTACAGTTTAGTTAGACCCAAATTGGAATGTCACTTTTCGGTCACCCATCCAAGGACTGCCGCATCGACTTGCGCTTACTATAACTAGGTACTGTAATTTCTTACTTCAAACCGTATTTTTTATAAAATTATTATTTTTAAAATGAAACATTAGTATTGTTTCTATACCTAATTCTTTTCAGCTATCTTCATACCTATAGTTAACGTTTAAAAAATCGTAAAAATAATCCACTAGGTAAAGTCATTACGTTGTTTGTAAAAACCCTTATCTTGAACACTAGGCAAGTAACAATGGAACAGCCTATCATCAGATTACCACATAATTACAAGGCTTTAGCAGATGTATCGGGATATAGATTACAACTTTTATCATTATTGGACTTATCATGGACTTATCGATATCGTTCATATGACGTTGAGTTCATAGGTTTTAAGTATATGAATGCAATATTTTTTTTGTAATGGTATTATAGTTTTCCTCAGCGCATTGCTATATTGTAGGTTTTAGTTCATTATTGCATGTAAGGATAAGTAAATATTGTGTTCCATAGAAATAGCAAGATACCTACGCTTATTTTATTAATTTACCTATGAATAGAACATACTTAGTTCTTAAGTATTTTGATTAATTAAGCGCATTTCTTTATATTAGGTACTTTTCGTGGTAAAAGAAAGAAAGCGTGCAAACCGTAGTAGGTAGATGATGTACCTAATTGTAATGAACACTCAGCAATACTTACGTACTTTTTAACCTAATTACGCACAGAAACCGCAGCTACTATATCGACGTACGCCTGTATAATATGTTGAAAATAATGCTCGCAAAATCTGCATGAGTCAATGTTGTTATTATTCTTATCTATTTAACATTATATCTATCCGTATATCAGTGACAAACGAATTAATCAAGTAACAGCTCTGCTAACCAGTTTCCTTACACAAAAGTGACGTTTTAATTTGGCTGGGTTTGAATGAACAGTGTGACGTGTATGGCAAGGGATGTTTTTCTTGCGATTTCACTCAGAATCACGCAAAACAGTATCTATTGTCTCGCTCGCACTCGTTACAGTTACCGCTATACCATATCGAATTTATATAGCCCAGTTCAGGTTCAGACTTCTCTCTCTTGACTCAGTATATATTTTTAGACTGCGCAGCACGCACGTAACGTTCGTGTATAAAAAGTCGTGTATTTTCTAATTAATATTGTATGAAAATAATAATTTGTCGTATTAAAATACTATCATAGTGCAATCATGGCAAAGGTAAATATGTTTTTATTGGTTTAGCAAATAAAGGGAAAAATATAGCAGGATTTGCAAAAATACATTTCATGTTTGCATTCGCCAGGTAGGTACATCATACCACCGGTGACGTGATGTGACGGTACGAGATAGTCTGTATCAATAACAGTTGATTAGAAAAGCATATTTGTATTTTGTTAAAAAAGAAACAATTAACCGACGGTACCGACAGCGTATTCCGCACATATCTACCTATACTTCTAATTATGTAAGTAGTCCATCTTTCCAATTTTCTTTTCATTTACAAAAAGTGCATTTATTACACTGAGCAAATGTTCGTCCCTTTATTTTATTGTGTAAATCTAATGTATGTATAGGTACTGTCATCAGTGGTCATTATTTAATAAACAATACTGCAATTGCTTAGGTATAAACAGTGCTTATAAGTGCCTTATTATGTAGAAATATGCTAGTGTTATGCTTCATTTTAATTATCAACATATGAATACAGTTTTGAGTTCAGTATAAATAATATAGTTTTATGTTGTTGTTAATCGCTGTCCACGGGTAATTACAATCTTAACTACAGGCAACACCGATTTGCAGAAAAATCAATAAAGCCTAATGTCATGTCATACACGTCATTGTCAATTTGTTTAATAGGTATAAACTTTTGATCTGTGTTCTAGTCATATTTAAGTAAAGTAATGGCTTTATTTCTTAAAAACGTAATTAAACAAGCAAGAAACAGTTATAAAAGGTTAACAGACATGAAACGGAGTGATTATTGGGTATGTTCCATTGATAAATTAGCAAATATTTGAGGTGCTAATTTGTTCCACTTTTTCACTCTTTTCTATGCATTTACGCTAATGAATTAGATTCAATAATCAACCATATCTCGGAAATAACCTTGTTGTTATCTAGGAAATCCGCCATGACCATCTAGAGTACATTTCAGACGGAAATCCTATATTATACTTTTGAGGTTAGATTCTGTATACTTCCATTCTGTTATCTTCGTTCTGACGACTGTGACGTTTACAAACATTAAAAATTGCTGTTTTTTTTATAATAATATACTTACATTTATGGCCTTTGTTTAAAATTTTGTTACTTCTTAACTTATAATGTTTCAACAAATATAGTAAGTTCTAAAAAGTGGCTAGAGTCTCTACATTTGTTGATAAATGTGCTTAAATTTATTATGCCATGAGTATTTCTAAATGATTACTAAAGTACATTTATTTGTTTACTGATACTGCTCTAGTCATTATTACTAATAATTACTTTGGAAATATTTAATACTAACCATAAATTATTCTCATTCCTTTGTAAACTTATTATTTTTGTTACCAAAATTGCTGTGGAAAAACCACAATGTCGTGACATTATTGGTTAGAAGTAGAACATAAGGAAAACAAAATTCAAATTTGATTATGTAAATAAGTCAGTATAAACATATATCATGTTATAACTAATAAATGTTTTTTTTTGTTGTATAAATTATAATTATATTATTGTCATGCTGTCTGTAGTAGTGGGCAGGATGCAAATAATGTATTAGTAGACCTGTGTGCCTTATAACGTATTGCAATACTTAATGATGTCAGACTACTATCTTGAATTATAATAGTGTAACTGACTACTATCACATCGTGTATTATAATAGTCTAACCGAGTTTGGCCTCTCTTAAACTTATGTTTTAGCATTATAGGTACATCTTTACTTAGTAATAGCAGTAATAGTCATCCAATAGTTATTTAAAGTTTTATTCACACTATTAAGTTTTAAGCCTCTCTGTGAGTCTTATTTCCTCATGTCTGAGAGTCATGACTCCCCCACAGAATTAATTCATTAGAGGAGTTCTTTTGGGCAGGAGTTTTAAGTAAATTCTATTAATTAATTCAAACTTTTGCTTAGTATTTCATACCTAAACTTAAACTCTCTATTGACAAATATAAAATCCTATTTTCTTAGTCAAAGATATTTCTAGATCATTGTTTCTGTGTTTTTTACATATACTGTACATTCATTAACAATTAACATCAATTCTGCCATTTAAAAATGTCAGAACTAATACAGTCAATTAAACCAATGCATCTTTTTAATGAAACCTGAAATCTGATCTCACAGTTATATAACCTTTATGTGTGATAATTCTTAATAATGACTTTGCTAAATTGGTATGTTTATAGAAATTAATTTCTTGTGCAGTCTATTCTTATTGAGACTCCACATGTATTTGGACATACAATATTATATAAGAGAGGATGGAAAGTCATACTTAATTAGTTTGAACTAGATACTTAGTTCTAGTAAGAGTAATGGAAAAACTATTTACTAAATATGTATTACTCATAAACTTTTTATTGGAAAATGTGCAAAATAACCACAAAATTTCTTTAAACAATTAAACAACCATAGTGTGGGTTAAGCACTAGACAAAATAACTCAAGATATAATATAACAAAAGTCCTTTACTACAGAACTTATAGCCTTTGCAAAAAAGTGGGTGAAATCAGTTAACAGACAGTCATAGGTACATTCTTTAGACATAAAATAATATTTTGTGGCTTGATGCAAAAATATGTTTGGTCACTTTAACATGAGATAGCATTACACATCAACAAAACTTCATTCACATGCAGACATTTGCCTTCATAATATTAATATGTTATCAAAGTAACCTGCAAAAGGTTACATAGTTATTGTCTTATAATGAACAAAGGTCGTGCTTTCAGATAAAATGTAATTACAATAAGGTTTATTATACCTCTAAAATATTGTGATAATACTATCCAGATGACCCTAGATCTCTTAACAACTTGTTGTAGAAAGTATCTAACAATTACTTGAAAACTAATGCGAGTCATTTTACTAAGTATAACTGGTATTATGAGTTATTTTATCAAATGCTAAACTCGCACTATGGTTGTATAACTTGACCGTAGCCTAGTTGGTTAAGGCTTTCCGGACGGTGATCAACGATGAAATACACAGGTTCGAATCCTGCAGGTCGTGATTATTTTCGCTCATTTTCCAATAAAAGTTTAAGTTATAACTGGTATGTTAAAGTTATGCTTAACAATTTATGAATATTACATTATGCACAGTTGTACACATTTTAGGCAAATAGACATCCAACAGCACATTCCGTATGTCAAAACTCTGTTGTTGATGTCATTAAAAAAAAACTACATAATTACTGACGTAAGTGCTAGCCGGTTATTACAATTAAATTAAATCATGCCTTACGGGAACTATTATTACAGTGATCATTAAAAAAATACAAGTGTCTTTCTTTGAGCAGTATGTATTTGTTTGTTTTACATTAAATCAATAGATCTAACTCTGGCATACCACTTTACTTTAAACCTAACATACACATATTTGGTAGGGATTAGAATTAGACCAAACGTATCTTAGTACCTTTAACATTTGCAACTCATTTGTTTCTGAATACATATGTATAAATGATTTTTTTCTTTCTATCACTGGGTGTATCATACTATGTATTACCATTATATAATAATTATAGTAGGAAGAACAGATGTTCTAACATCATCATAAAATAAGAAATTTAATTGTTTTTCAAACTAAACAATTACCTATGTGCTATCTTATCAGGTCTTGCTACAATAAACACGAAATGTAATTTTCCTGAGATTAATACTACAATTATTTATTAGTTACAGACATTATCTAGAATAATCAGACAACAACCTAGCTCTGCCTATACATATAATAATCTGTAATATGAAGTAGGTACCTACGTTTTTGATAACATTGAAATTCCGTTATGTTTCCATTAATTATATTATTTTGCAAAATAAACATGTAATATATAAAAGCGTCATTTTGTTCATCTCAAATTAGTTATATAAGTATGATAAATTTCCCTATTTTGTCTCCGAAATAGAAAACAGAAACCCAGCTATTCTTTTTCAAAAGAAATTTAACCCATGAATACCTACTGCTGCTTATTCTCGGTTTTTGTAAAGCATCATAAACTGTAAAACTATATTAGTATTGAAAACGTGAACCATGTGCGCTGGAAACGTAAACTAACTAATAACTATCGTGATTTTTCACGGAAACAATTTACAATGGGATGCGAGTCATGTTGTTTTTGTAATTTGCTTCAATGGAGCAAATCTGTTACAATTTACTTCAATGGAGCAAATCTGTTACAATTTACTTCAATGGAGCAAATCTGTTACAATTTACTTCAATGGAGCAAATCTTTTACAATTTACTCATAATATACTACTTAGACTCAAATAGCCATAGTTGATAGTCTCGTGAGAAAAGCGTGACTATAATTCAGAAAGCAGTTTTTCAACCTGAACGTTAGTTTTTGTAAACAAAAGGTCTTTGTTTTATTCTCATCTAAAGACAGAGTATGAAATCCAAAAATAAAATTTGAAATCTATTGCATAGATTTTATTGAAATTATAGTTATAATTTTGAAATGGCTCACGTTTTAGAAGATGGTACCTAAGTCAAAGGGACTTGTGTATCTTTGTAGATAAAGTACTAGGAAGATTTGACTTAGATTATATTAAGAAATTGTCATTTTTAACAGATTAATCATACATTTCATAACTTATAAAAATCATTATATAAAAATTAAAGTGTCTTTGTTGATCGGTTTGTTCCTCTATCTCGACAGTGCAAAGGGACGAACCACAGCGTGTTTTTTAAGGTAGTATAGCAACCGGAAAGAGACAAAATAAGCTATTTTTTATCTTGAATCATCGCGAGTAAAGCTGCGGGCATCTAATAGTACAAATATAAGACGAACTCCACCCACCTAACTCATAAGAGTTTTATTATCATTGATTGTGTCTTATTTCTTAGCTTACCAGTAGGAAAATCCCCATATCGTGGGATGTGAGTGGTTTACTTCATCACATGATGTTACGGCTAATACCCGAAGTGCGGCTACACCTAGTTTTAGCCGGTTAGAACTAGGTGTAGCCACTTAGTCTTGGTTAAACCCCGAATCGAGACATGTTTTGAAAGAAGTTGGCTCCTCCTCGCTTCGCTCGTCGTCGCATGCGCGTGGTGGAAAGCAACCTAACGAACCTAATCTACCTTCTGTCACAGACAAGTGACTTCGAGTCCAACACTTGCACTACAACAGGACTTGAGACCTAGTTTTACCCGAAAACAATCGGCTAGTACTAGGTTTAACCAAGACTAACTGGCTACACCTAGTTCTAACCGGCTAAAACTAGGTGTAGCCGCACTTCGGGTATTAGCCGTAACATATACACAAAATCGGCGTTTGTAATGCAGTTATTTTTATTGCCTTATATCTGTATTGTATATTAATCTTGATTAAGTTGTTATAAAACGGTCAATTGGTCATGTGAAGTGGATTGAATCTCATTAAACCTATATGTTGCATGAGGGATTAAAACTTATAACAGCTCATTTACTTAATTTCTTTTTTTTACGTGGGATAGGTTTACGTTTGAATGTGGTGAGCCCTAGTTTTGAGAGTTTTCCGACCGCCTAAGAAGATTGTGACTTAGTTTTTCGGCTGCCATACTATGGCTAGCATACCCGGACATACAATTTAACACTTTATCTAATCTGATCACTTTGTTTCAGTTTCATAAACTTATCAATAACTAATATCATTCACAACGATCGTTTAGCATCTGGCGAATTATGTGTCAAGCGTTGCAGTTGAAAGTAAAAACACTTTGGTAATCGTGTACGAATACATGAAGATCTTGCGTAAAAAATTACAAAAAAAAGTAAATAGTTTTTTTTTACAAGAAATGGGTTTGCTCTTGACCGTAATTTGCCTGATGGTAAGCAATCATTACGGTTTGTGTGTGAGTGGCCAGCTCTGATGTACAGATATTTTTTTACTTTATTTTGAATAGATTTATTTTATTTACATCTATCTCTATTGGTTCTCAGAAGCTCCAATTGTGCGGCACAGAGGAAGAGATGCGCGAGGTCGCAGCCAGGATCTGCCGGAACTACCTGCACGGCGCGTGGAAGACCGTCGAACCGACCGCGCTGGACTTTAGGAGAATCAGGTACTGGTACTGAAATTACTACATCACACCATACTATTTTGTTTCAGGCACAAAGTGTGATTGTTGGTCAATTGAATATTTAAATTTGTAATTGCTTGTGTTAAGTCTATATGTATTGACACAAGCTTAAGCTTATGTATGGGTATGGGGCTAGATGGCGCTGTGCGATATATCCTGAAATATTTATTTTATATTTAAATAATGTGTTTATGCAGCACGCCCCTACGGATCGATGGATCATTGTATTTTTTTTGTACAACCATAGCATAGAGCTTCGAAAATGACAAGTTTCAACGTATCCGAACATGAAATGCGGATAAATCCACGGCCTCTGTTATAAAATAAAATAAAAAGTTGTGACGACTGAGCGATACGTTTTGGCGACAAAGCAGTACAGGAAACAAAAGAACATAAGAGGAAACAAAAGAGTTGACTAAAAAGAAACTAAAAGTCACTTACTCGATAGAATTGAAAAAGCATCGATAACTTCCGCTACTGGCCGTAGCTATAATTTAAGACAAAGTGCTCGACTGTGCAAGTAGCACCTATTATCTGAGACTTACCTTAATCATCATCATCTACAGCCAGTTTCATCCCACTGCTCAGTATAGCCTCTCTCTTAAAATGCCATTGGCTAGGATCTTAAATAAGTGGTATAAAATTACATAGTCCTGTGCAGAAATGCTTGAATACCGATACCATAAACACGAATTGATTTTGCCGTAATATTTACTGATTTTACTAAGGGAAGATACAAAATATTTTTTTACCCAAATTAATAATTTACTTGTAATTTTTATCTTCTTGTATAAATACATTCAACACGTCCAATAAAAAAAAAACTGAAATTTAAACCAATTTCAACACCACATACGTACTATATTTTGTTGGTCTTCAAGTCGAGAGTAAACCGGTTTCTTCTAGGCAAGCGCGCTAGATCGTAGATTTGTGATTTCGTTTCGAGATCGTAGATTATAACGTTACTTAACATCAGGCGAGTTGTAGTCAAGCGTGAGCTTATCTCATGTAAAAAAAATACAGCTCGGACAAACTGATTTGCTGAAGTCGACAAAAGAACAATACATATTTGCAACTGCATATATAATACCTACGAATATTTGACTACAGGCGTAGTTCATTTAAATTAAATTACCCGTTGATACACTTGAATGACGTTCCACTTCAAACCGGTCGCCAAACTGGTGTTTTCCAGTTTTACCGATAAAAATGTTTAAGCGATTGTTTACTTGACCTAATAATTTCCTCCAAAACATTCCGCGCAAGATAATGATAAACGTCATTATTATCAAACTGGCTGAGTATCAGACCTCCTGGAAACTTCTGATGTGGTCAAGTTTGGGGGAATCTTATATCGTATACGAGAACGGTTAAGAAGGATTAAGAGGTAAAAGAGTGGCCTTCGCCAAACAAAAGGATTTAAAAATTCACATTCGCTTACCTCCATGTGATAATATCTACTGACAATTTTGATACTGTGAATGCACTTTTTAGTGACAGTAAGTGCATTCTGATCATTTTTTTTTATAAAGGATTAGGCTTACGTTTGACTACATTAATTAGTTTTAGTACTTCTAGAATTAGTTGCCAATTCTCTTTCAAATTAGAAAAAGTGAGTAAAAACAAAACAGCTGCGTGTCATCCTGTTTTTTTGTTTGGAAATGAGATGTAAAATATAGAATATGGTTATATCACTAATGTTTGACATTGATACATTGAAACGCTATTTTTGAGAGGATAACGGCAGAATAACACAAACTATCCCTTATTATATAAATAAAGTCGAAAACTAAGACGACGTCGGCGCAAAAGATACAAACCAAGAAAAGCCAAAGTTGCTAGTAAAATAAGAAAAGCTACGAACGATGATGATAAACTCAGTGGGAAAAAAGTAAAATAACGATTTGAACGAAACATTATTTTCAAAGCCTTTATTACGTAGGTACAGAAGACCTTGGTGAGGTCGTTTAGTTTATTTACATTTTTTTCGCGTGTCTCGCTTCTTGATAACATTGAATTCTGAGTCGTTAAGTACTGAATAGGTTTTTTATTGTACGGTTTTTATCTCGCGTGAAAAAAGGTCGGCAGTTGAATGTACATTTTCTGAGTGAAACCCTTTAAGGTATAATTTAAGGATATAAAACATAAAGTAAGTATGTAGTTTCGAAATATTTTCATTTATAATATGTTTTGTTAAAAAAATCTAAGTATTTTTTATATTGTAAAGTGGCATGCTTCTTAGAACTCAAATAGACCATTCCAAGTTTTGAAATTTTAAAACCTAGCGTAGGTACCTAAACCCGTGTAACTGCACTGCATCATATGTCTCAATGTTCAAATACTACATTTATAGCATTCACACGTGGATAAAATGCAACCTGTTTCAAACAGACCGTGACTTTACATAAGTATAACTATTTATACGAGCAAATGCACGCTGTGCAACTTATTTAAAACGAGTTAAAAGTAAAAACAACAATAACCACACGTTCTTTCATATCAAACAGTTTGAGTAGGTACTTTGCTTTTCTGATAGGTACTGCTTGGTACAAGAACGCTGAATACGCCATATCTCATATCTAGACTCTATTTACCTAAAGAATGCTCGTGGCTTCGTTAGATACGAAGCAAACCATGAATAAATCTATATAATATATAAAACGCAAAGGTGATGACTGACTGTGCTGTCAACGCACAGCCCAAACCACTGGACCGATCGGACTGTGATTTAGCATGTAGATAGATAGTCATTATTACGTGTCCGGTGAGAATGGATTTTTGAAAACTTCTACTTTTAAGGGGGTGAAATAGGGGTTTGTAAAGTAAAGTAAAGTAAATTTGTGTTTACCCCTATTTCTTCAAACTTTAATTGATAATAATAATTCTTAACACGAGCCAAGGGATTTTTGGAAATTTCACTTCTATGGGGTGAAATAAGGGTTGCAATTGTGTATGAAACTTTAAATGACAAAAAATTATTACTTCCAAAAGCGAAGCGACAGACACGCGCTAGTGGATTATAAAATACTTTTTCTACGTCTCATGTTTTACTGAACGCAGTATATAAATATTTGATTCGTCCCTGAGTGCAATACGCCGCTATCAGTGTCTGAATGACTGTTATCACTCAGTAGTTTTCCTATAACCCATATTTGGATAGGCTCAGCACATCAAACATTATTATTTGTCGTTGAACGCAATAAATGTTTTCGACGCACGTTAGTGATTACAACTTTACAGCTTTTAGGTGCAGGCTTACAGTGATATCACAAAAACTTGCCAAAAATGTTCGTATTATTTTACCATTTTGAATACGTAGAATAAGTACGTGATCTCTATTTGATGATCTGTTCGTTCATATGTACAATCACGAGTGCAAATTTCGCTAATTTGCTTGTACGTTTTCCACTAATTTCTCGGAAACTATAAGTGATGTAGAGATGATTAAAAACCAGGTATTTCTTGGGATAGGTACGATCAGTAAGCTTTAGACACAAGAATAAGAGTAGGTATCCGCTATTCTTATAATGATTCATTATCTCTTTTCTATTTTTATCATTTTATTTTCTAAGCTAATTTCTCGAAGTCACAAGTTATGAGAGTATTAAATTTTACTATTTATTTTGCTTTCCATTCGACATATCTGTTCGTCGTAAAACTGTAAATGAGTTGCTATGATAAAAGGTCAAATCTTAATAAAATTATTATCTCAGATTTTTTGCAACTTATGCCTATTGCCTATCGATATCTTCGGGTTGTATGTTAGTCCTGAGTTTTTGATATCCAACCACATTTTTATATGCAGCAATGATAAACCGGGGTGTTTCACGTTCAACGTTTCCATGCCAAAACGAAACACTATTCGTAGAAGAAATCCTTAAAACATCTGTGATTGGCCTTTCGTATACTATTTACAACACTAAGGATTTTATGAAACTCATATGGTCTTGTGACCAAACAATTTAGCGAGGTACAATCGAAGACGATTCAATATAAATAAAACCGTTTTTTTTTTCTCTTTCAGCGGTGGTCTATCCAACTTCCTATACTACGTGGCGCTCCCAGACGACATTTCCAAGATAGGTGTGTACACGTCACGAGGCAGCTCTCCGGAGACGGAGCCGAACCCGCTACCCGTCAGCATACAGCGCACCCGTCGCTCCAACTCGTACGTGCTTGAGGAACCTAAGAAGGTAAGATTTTTCCTAGATTTTCGCCAAAGAACTTCAATCATCTTTTTTGACTTATATATAGGTTTGCGCTTGGCCACAATTTGCCTGCTGGTAAGCTGTAATTGTGGTCTAAAACGTATAAGATAAGATATAGCATGCTTACCCAATCTTTTAATCTATTCACTGTGCTTAAGATTCCAATAGTTTATGATCACCACAGATGACCACCAATCCAAGAACTGATTTCGTTTAAGTATACAAAGTTTACAAAAATCTGTATCATAGGAAACAAAACACGTTATGGAAAGCCTTTACTTATTCTGGACTTATATTTTTAGAAGACTTAGCTCAAATGTCTTTTCTACAATCTAGACTGCTAATTTTAGACTAGGCGATAAATTTTTACCTACCTACTTGTATCTGTCATCGACAAGGCTAATGCTACACGTTTTATTATTGAAGAACCTAATAAGGTCAGCGTCGATTTCATAAATCTTTAAAAACGTTAGGTTTCGATCAACACCCAATAATACTATACCACGCAAGAAAACACAAATAACAAGTCAGTTGTCTATGTTTAGTACCTATAAAGCTTACAACTATACAAAAAGAAAACACAAATCACATCTCACTATCACTAATTTTATAAAGGCTACAAGTTTGTGCGTATGTGTGTGTGTGTGTTTGTTACCTCTTCATGCTCAAACAGCTGAACTGATATAGAAGTAGGTTAGACCCAGGATTAACTCGTAGGCTACTTATAATCCTGCATTAATGCGCATAAAACCGCGGGGCTCTGCAAGTAGGTATGTAATTAATATATTTACTACTTCTTGATTTATTATTACAAGTAAGATTGTAAGTGGTTTACGAGAAATCAACAGACATTCAGATACAAAGAGCCACTTTATATTATGTTGCGATAATATTCACACACGTGTGATAATATGTATCACACCCTGCAAACTAAAGATTACAATCAATATGATACTCTGTTCTAACTCTACCCGTTCTCAAAACATTACCGTGAGAACCAAACTATATTGTAGCAGTCTTATTTATAAACGTACAATATCAACTGTTTAGTTTAAAAGTGATTTATTTGTCTCTCACATTTATAATTTTTAAAAACTTACTTTTTTACTAAACAGTTGCTAGAATCTATACATGTAATAAAGCTGTAGAGGGTAAAAAATCGTACGTAAAGTACGTATACAATTTCTATTAGTATGTATGTTTATGTCAATGAAAAACAAAAGCGTGACGCATTTGCAGTTGATTTTATTTCAATAGATAAAATAAATAAATAAAATAAAAAATGATAAATAATATTTGATATACTACAATTTACAATACTCTTCAAAATCGTAAACAAAAGTTTTGTAGAGGCCATGAAGAACGTGACACTCGTACCTCAATGAAACTATAGATTGTACTATAGGTATAAATGGTGACATTTTCCTTGTCTTTGCAGTTTTTTATACCTAGGCATACCTTGAAACCTTTGTTGCGGATGTAAATAAAGTAGAACTTTATTGGTTGTTCTTCACGGAATCTTTGTTTGAATTTATTGATTTATTTACGTTTGTAGTTAATCTATATATCTAATAAAGCTGAATAGGGTCAAAAATCTGAACATAGAAGATATTACAAAAAAAATGTTTGGGTATACTTTAAATCTATCACAAGACACGTTTCAGCAGTTTTTAGATTTTTTGTCTGTTTATCTGTCTATTTAAACGCTCACAACGAAAAACGGCTGAACGGATCATCATTATTTTTAGTATGTTGGTATTGTAGGTAGTATGAGGTATTTATATTTCACAACCAACAGCTTTGGTAATTATCTAATCTGCATAATATATTTAATTTATTGTTGATTTCTCTAATCACTCTGATACTTTACAATAATATTTTTATTATTAGAATTAATATACCATCGTGCCATATTGATTTGCACGTCATGAAACGTGATTATGTATTTAAAAACAAATTAATGATTACACTGATTAGTCAATTATACATTGATGTAATCGCCACGGGATCTTTGTTAATAAAACCAACTGACCGCTACAGATTTTTTGTTCATGAATAAGCCAATTGCCATATGTTAGAACACTACTTTTTATACTGTTAGATAGACATTTTACCATCAAATCGCCTAAAACGACATCCACACAAGCTACACTGTGGTGGAAGGTTGAGCATGCTAGCCTTAAAATGGAAAATTTCAATGACGTTTTTTTAACGCAAACTAAGCGTACGTTTGGTGCTTAAAACTATGTACATACATATGTATGTACATATATGCATATAATGTACATAGATTTATTGATTTACTTTAATAAATACATCGAGCGATTTTTAATCAAAATCAGTCTTGTTTCTATTGTGGCGCTGATAAAAATGTTCTTCTAATTTGCAGGTTCTGCTAAGGATATACGGGCAAGTGCACGGCGAGCGAGCCATGGACGCGATAGTCACTGAGTCCGTGATATTCACACTACTGTCCGAGAGGAAGTTGGGGCCTAAACTGCACGGCGTCTTCAGCGGGGGACGGATTGAGGAGTATATTCCTGTAAGTTAATGTTCTCCCTGTCTTTGAGTCGTATTTCCTCATGACTGAGGGTCGTGACTCCCCCGCAGAATTTAGGGGAGTCTTTTTGGGCAGATACATCGTGGTGGGCGCCCAGGTCCTTCCACGGTTAAGTTAATGTTAGAGATGGAAAATTTGCCGGTAAATATTGAGGCCATATCATTTTGAAGAAAAAGGTTCCTTAAACATCATGGGGCTTCTTTGACTTTCATATCACTCTGAGCATTGGATATAGTATCGCATTCGCCTGGCATATTCCTAACTTAACACTGGTACAAACATATTGCGGTGTATAGTTTATATTTAGGTGATACTGATTTAGCATTGTTTCTTCCGGAACAAATTGAGACAAAAACTAACAGAAATAAGAAAGAAAATGTATAATCCTAAATTTTACTATCCTTGCAACTTACGTCATTTTTAAGGGGCATCTAAATCATTCAACTGTTTCAACATAAACATACAACAGACATAATTCACACACACACTTTAGCCTTTAAAATATCGATGATAAACATATAAACAGGAACCCTTATCAGAGAGGGCTATCTTTACAAGCTGGGAGTCAGTACACTCCTCAAGGTGAATGTCGGACATAAAGAGAAACGAGTTTGTAGTTAAATCGATATTTATTTTGTTTGTATATATTTGTTTGCGTAGGATAGAATCAGGTTTGACTAGAGCCTACTTGATGTTAAGCATTGCTGAAGCTTACTTTGCCTTGGATTACACAATCATCGTAGTTTTATATAAAAGTGTGTGTATTTTTGATGATAAACGAAGCGCCCGTAGCTCAGCTAGCGGAGGCAATCGCATGCGATTACCAATGTTAAGCAAAGATCGACGCGGCCAGTCCTTGGAGGGGTGACCGAAAAGTGGCATTCCATTTTGGGTGCTTCCGTGGGTCGGATGACACGTTAAATTGTAGGTCCCGGCTGATTGTCTAGTACGGCAGTCGTCAAGCCATATCAGAGGCTCCTAGGGCGGCTTGATAAACTCTCGACACCAGAGTTGGCCACTCTCATTCGATAAGAAGAAGATATGATAAAAATAGTGTTCTGAGAGTGATTTAGGCTATCTTTTATTCAGAGTCAACACGACTTTGTGTAGCATTGCTTAACATGAGAGAGACTGTAGTCAAACGCAAACAACTACAATACTTTGATATATTGCTGTTTTTTATTGATAAAATAATTATTTTCCCCTGTCTCCAGGCCCGGTCGCTCCTAACCAGAGAGCTGGCGGAGCCCTCCCTCTCAATGAAGATAGCTGAGAAGATGGCCGCCATACACTCCATGGATGTACCCCTGAACAAGGAACCCAACTGGCTCTGGAAGAACATGGGCAAGTGGATCAAAGTGGTGCGCGAGGAACGCCTGTCTGGGACATATGTGCCAAAGGTGAGGGATTGAGCGTACACATTCAAAAAAAAAGCTTTTAAAAAAAATTAAATCATGTTAAGAAAGTCAACTCATCGGTAGATCATCCTCTCACCCGTAAGAGTACGACAAGCTACAATTTGTATCAATACAAATGTATGGCGTAACACAATATGGGTCTGCATTTTTTTGACGTGACAACGTCTTATAAATTGGTTTGCCGGGTGACACTTCAAGAAACTGCGTTACGCTCCGCTCACGTTATGCGCTCACAATGAGAGCGAGTGAGAGGCACGCGTCCCTTCCACTCGGGCATGGTTAGCCCGCCTAAGAGCGAGAGAGACAGACATAAAAAGTGAAAGGCACGCGTCCCTTCCACTCGAGCACAGTTAGCCCGCCTAAGAGCGAGAGAGACAGAATAATAAATATAATATGAAATTCAGTGCGAGATTCTTTGTATAAATTAATGTTTTAAATATAATTCTTTGTATAAATAAATGTTTAAAATTGTTACTATTATTTCATCCTTCTTCCTACTATACGAATGAATATTCACATTAAAATTATTTTACCACTCAAAGTCGTTGTCACGTAAAACTTTCGCCCGTATACCGACTTTACAGGCAACAAATTTTTTTTTAGAAATCCTGTCAAGCCTCAAATGTTGGAAGTCGAGTTGATACGCTTTATGGCTTGGTTTTGAGATATAAAACTAAAGAGGAGGAACATTGTGAACTTTATTTGTTTTACATTTTATTACAGTTTTTACATTGTTGCTTCTAATTCTAATAAACATACCTATTGGCATTAAAAAACTACATCAACAACCGCTTATGTCGATTTTTTGTCACGACGACTTTTATACATTATATTATATTGTTGTACTTTTTTATTCCAGAACGACGAAGAGAAACGCATAGTGAAAGAGTTGAAGAGCATAGATTTCGACAAGGAAGTTGAATGGCTCAAGAAATATCTCGCGACCGTCGACTCGGCAGTTGTCTTCTGTCACAACGATATGCAAGAAGGTGAGATTTAAAGTTATTTTATACAAGCTAATTGGTTAAGAACTTTAATTAAAGTTCTTGTTATTAATTCTCATTGTAGGTCCCGACTGTTTGTCTATTACGGCAGTCGTTAAGTCATGTCAGAGGCCCTTAGGGCGGGTTGACAAACTCTCGACAGTAGAGTTGGCCACTCTTATTCGATAACAAGAAGAAGATTAATTCTCATTAATTTATCTGTTATACAATAGCATGTGAGACATTACAATTCTACTAAAAGTTGTTGTTAATGACGTTAGCCCCTATAGTAATTCCTATCTTTCGAAAAACCACTCATTAAAATCAGTTTAATTAAGTGACGCAACTCATCTGTCTTTCTAGTAGTTACCTATACAATATAAAACACATTAAATAAATCAGATTTATCTGTATTTTCTCAAGTTTTTGTTTGACAAACTTCTCAATCAGGTTGATTTTTTTTACATGACATGTGATAATCAAGGAGGAAATATATCAGTATAGGTGCCTGTAGTTGAACCGGTTTATCAACATTTCTTCAATATTTTGCAGGTAACATCCTATTACTAGAGGATTCAGTGACAAACGGCGAGGATACAAACGAATCGACCGTGTTTGTACCTTCCACTCTTAACTTTGACGACAAGGACTCAAGTGAAGATGGCAACACTTGCGACAGGTAATACAATATTTTAACTTTCTCTAAACAACTCTTTTCAAATTCAGGACACTCTTTAATTTATCAAACACGTTTTAATTAAAACTATTGTGTTTTGATATGGACAATTACTAATTATTAAAAAAAAACATTATTATTGTGTATATACTTGTGATTTTTTTAATGAAACATGGTTAATTTACGTTTGACAGTCAGTATTTGAGTACGAAGTTAATTGAATCGGTTCTGGTTGAAGCTGCATTATATCTCTATGCTTATCTTAAAGACTGTTTGAATTCGTTATTGAATATACATATGCGTAACGAACATACATATTTATGTGTTGGTAGGTACAGATAAACAGATAAACATTTTTATTCATAATTTGTTAGAATTACATGTCATTACATTTCAATTTGTCTTTATACAAAATACATATTTCTTTTTAGATGTTGTATGTTATTTATTAGGTTTATTCATAAATTTTGCTGCACGTCCCGAAGAGGTTGATGCTGTCTTCTTTCCTTTTAGATTTCTATTAGATTTTTTTGCTTTTTTAACCGACTTCAAAAAAAGGAGGTTAAAGAAAAGGTTAGGTCAAGTCTTGTGCAAGTTTTTTCTGTATCATTATCGTATATAAAGTCCATGTAATATAATTTTTGATATATATATATATATATATATTTATGTTCCCAGTATAACGTCCCGCATCAGCGACTCGGGCGAGCCGCGGCTCGTGCTGATCGACTTCGAGTACTGCGCGTACAACTACCGGGGCTTCGACCTCGCCAACCACTTCCAGGAGTGGCGTTTCGACTATACCAACCCGGAGTACCCCTTCTACCACGAGCTGCACGACAACGTGGCCAGCCTCGAGCAGAAGGTTAGTAGTCAGACAGAGAAATGTGTGTATAATTATATATTGGCTAATTAATGATGATGGTCTATTCTTGGTCTCAGTAGAAAAAGAAATAAAAAATTAGTATTAGAAATATAAAAATTACATAAGGTGTGAATAGCATTGAAACTTTGAATTTGAATTGATAGAAAAAGAATAGGTCAATTTTGTCGCTAGTGATAAATATAGGTACGCAAATAATGATATTTTTTGTTAGAGGCAGAAGAAAAAAAATACTCATATCAAGAATAGATAAATTTCGTTGTTAGTATGAAATACAATCTTTAACTTCTACAAGTTAAGACCTGAACATTTGATTGTTCATAATCTTGAACGAGGTTAGTTTCATTTCAATCTCTAAACTATGTCATATGCCTTTGAGATGTCTGATTTGTAAGATTTCGATAATAAAGTTGGACAGTTTCTACACCAGTTCAGTTTTATTGTTTATGTACATTTAAGATTTTGACATGTGTCCCGTGTGGTACGGGGGCATAGGAAGAGAATTTAGTTAGCCATTCTACAAATTTAGTAACATTCAATACGGAAATTTGATGGATGGGTGACCTTATGACATCTAACTCTTATATGCTGTATTATTATATTTGTAGATTTCATTTCGGTTTCAATTTCAATTTATTTCAATATAAAAAAGTACAACACAGAAACTATAAATTATATTGTTTCTTTGGCCTTAAGATAACGAAAAACACTGTTAGCTAGTTTCAAAACTAGCCTTTGTTTACTGAATGTTTTGAAATACTAATGAGTTTAAGGTACTAAAATTCGCAAGTTCTTAGGGAAAATTTGGTTTTGTAACGGATTGGCATAAGTTATCACAAGTGCTTGTTGCGTTTTTATTTTATTATGTTAAGCCAACTGTTTTATTTCTAACATAAAACGTGTTGAACTGTAGACTACGATAAGATACAGATATTACCGTTTATCTTGCGGTGGATTTAGACAAGTTTGCTTTGTAGTAACTGGTTATATTTATCATCGAAACTATTTCCTGCCACTACGCAGCTCGTGTTTGTTTATGCTTGTATTTTAGCTGCTGGGACTGTGATCGGCCTTCACTGACCATGATCGAACCGTGAACGGACCCTGATCAACCATGATCGCACCCGGTGGGCCCCCGCGGACCGCGGTGTTCCAAATTGAAAACTGTGGACTGTAAAAAAAGTATAACTTTGTATTAGGAATGTTTTTTTTTATGATTTTCTGCTTGTTGTTGGTTGGTCATATTTTTTCATTCATTTTCACGACACGCTCAAATTAGAAAAAAATCACATGGAAGTGACAAACATGAACTACTTAAGTATTTAAATAAAAAATACTGACAGTTAAAATTGACAATGATAAAGTGCTAGACATTTATTTAATTTGTTACATTTCTATAAATACACTGCTGTTTCACTTATTTTTATTTAGGCTTTATGTTTTGAAATTATTTCGTGTACAGGGTTACCTGTAAAAAACCAACAACCTTGCAAAACTAAATAGCACATCATATACAGCAGCATTTGTTTTATGACGTAGAAAAAAATATTACCATACATTTCGTCAGGTAGCGAAGAAGTTTTTGTTCATCGCGAATTCCCCAAAAGTCGTCGAACAAAGGTTGTTGTAAATGTTGTTAGCTACCTAGTCCTGTGAGTTTGTTGGCGTTATTAGGTAACTCTGTATGTTTCATTTTATTCATTTTTGATCAAGCAACAACAAACTTTGGTCAAGCACTGTATAATTATTATTTATTATTGATAAATATCTTGAATCTTGGATTAAAATAAGATTTTATATATTACGATAAAAGTTTATCACTTACTGCATAAATATTACAATTACAATGCTTGACTATATTTTTTTTCAAAAGTAAATGTTGATACGATAAGTGATTTTGCAAAAGTATATGTGATTACTTTTTCAGAAGGCTGTAAAAACACGTCCAATGTTGGCTAAGGTGGTTTTAGTATGTGTTTTTGGGTTATTTATGCGTTCAAGGAAGTCCACTTTAATTTTCAATATAAACAGTCGTTTTTCGATTTGCTTTTATATTTTTGGAGACACATTGTTTTGTATTGGTATTGTGTGCATATTTATCTAGATAAAAGCACATTATCGTTTTGACTTCCTATTTGGCATTGGCAATCAGAATATATATATATAAAACAGGAACAGTCAGTATTCACTCTTCCCAATCAAATTTCCTTTCCACAAATAATCTTCATTTGATAAAAAAAAAGATAATACAATATTGTAAGAAACGCCTCCACACATGTATCCCTATAAAAGAAAGAGACTACAATATATTATAAGTTGTGGAACTCCCTGCCAGAGTCCCTGGCCCACGCACTATACAGCAATCTTCAAAGCGAGAGTGAATCGGTTCTTATCGGGTAAGCACACTCCATCTCAGGCCATATATATAGGCCTTTGCTTACCATCAGACAAACTATGGCCAAGTGCAAACCCGTTTTAGTAAAGTAATAATCATAATCAGCTCCCCGCAAATAACTTACAAAAGAAGGAGACAACTGTATAGTAAACCATTCCCCTACAAACATATAGGATACAAAAGAAAGATACAACATCATACTAACCAGCTATTTTACTTGACAACTGGCACAAAACAAAGTTATGGCCAAAGAAAAAAAACTAACCAGCTCCCCTCTCCGCAGGAGATCTTCATAAAACAGTACCTGAAGCAGTACTCGCAAGCCACGTCCGAGGACCGCCACGTGGCGCCGCCGACAGTGGACGAGGTCAATAAACTCCTCAACGAGGTGGAGGCGTTCGCGCTGGCCAGCCACCTGTTCTGGAGCCTGTGGTCCTTCGTCAACGCTAGCAAGAGCCAGATACCTTTTGGATACTGGGTAAGTTAACTATAGTCAACATTTTAAATTCGTCACGTAAACTATGGTGGATTTCTGAAAAAAATATACAAAAAATAGACATCTAAACTATGGCGACTTTCGAAATAAATGCGATTTTATCCGATTTTATGTTTCTCGGCATAAACGAACCAGATGAACTAAGTTATTAATTACGAGTATGGCTGACCAGATAAAAGTATGTTATGTTTGAATGTGTAGTCTATTTAAGATTTGTGATTGTAAGTTTTTTTCCTAATATTCATTTGTTAAAGTATTTAAAAATCAAAATTACATTATTTAAAAAAAAATCTAACATAAAAAAAAATCTCTTCCAGGAGTACGGCTACGGAAGGTTCGAGATCTACAAGCGGCTGAAGCACGAGGCTATGAAGACTGCCAACTCTGGCAAGGCGCAGAAGAGGAAGATCCAAGAAGTGGACATATGAGAAGGAGTGGCATCTCTCTCCACAGAGTGACTCTCTTCAGGGTGACCTCTGAAAACAGTGAGTGTTTCACAACAGTGACTATTCACAAGTGCATATCTCATAAAAGTGACATTCATGACAGTGACCACATGTGAAGAGTTCTCAGCAAAAATGACCTTTCATTCGATGAGATGGCTTAGTGGTGAGCTCTCATAAAGTGACTTTTCACAATAGTGAGTTGTCATAAAAGTGTCAGTGACTTTTTACAAGTGATGTTTCACAACAGTGAATAGGAAGTGGACATTTCACGGTGTAACTCGCGACGGAAAAAAACTTTATATGTCTGTGTAAGTTGGAGATTTGATTTGATTTTGAAGTAAACTTTTTCACCATTCCGAGAGAAATCTATAGAAGGTATTTTTAGCGTGGTGAAAGTAAAGTGAAAATTCTTTCAGGTGAATACAATGTTTTAGACGCAAAGGTGGATCAAAAGAAAGTAAAAGAAATATGTATTATTGTAGACATTTTTTTTCACACAAGTGGACTTGTACAAAATTACTTAGACCAAGAACTTTTTCACTGAAACACTTGAGAAATTCTTAAGTGAGTGTTTTTCTCAAATTGATAAACTATACAAGGTGAAAATGACTTCGTAAAGTGATATTGTTATCAATTGGTGACTGAATTAGGAAAAACATTAAGTCTAATAAAAAAATACACAAGATGGCAGTTCACAAAATAACATGGAATTTATATATTTTTCAAACTCTGAACTGTTAAGTATTAATGTATGATGACTTTAATAATTATATTTTTGAAACAAACAATGCATTATATTTTTCTCTCCTTACTGAATTTAAAGTTGAAATGAATCTATTTTCATAAATAAGTTAGTTAAGTAGGTGTTTTAGTTTTTTTTAATTACTACCATTTTTCACACATTATTCCTGGATATATATTTGTGAACTGTCATTTCTGTGACTCTATAACCTAGATATTTAGCTAAAATTATCAAAAAATACAGACTTGTGTAAGTGTGAAAGAGATCTCTTAGAAAGTGAGACAAAAATGAATATAGAACTGTATTATAATGACTAGATCTAGAACTTAAATAGAGTATATTATGTGTTATTGATTTATATTTTATACATCCTATAGATTTTATAACGGATAAACATATCCGTAAAGCTTTTCCATGTAACTAATTTTAAATGACTCAGGGTGGTATAGACAGACATTCACAAAGATTTTTAAGGCTTTTTTACGGTAATGGCCACATTTGTTGATACTATCAAGGTTATGGCTTATGACTCAGTTTTTTAACAATATTATCACAAAATTGTGTTCTTGTTGTTCTAAGTATCAATCAATTCTATAAAAATGTTCTATCTATATAACCAAAACCATGTGTTAAAAACCTCATATGTACAATAGATGTGTAATTATCATATGTAAGTAAAAGATTGTAATAATTTAGTATTTTAGAGAACCATTCCTTTAGTATCTACTCTTAATTCGATTTAATTATATGATATCAAAGAATTTATTGTATCTGTTGACTACCAAAAATCAAAGATTAAAAATTCCAAGTCATGATTATAATTTTCCTAGACGTTTTTAGACATGTACTTACTTATTTCGATTTTACATTAGGGCTTTTGAATTTATGAATTCGATAAAAAGATTTCCAATTAAATGGCAATTTTTCTAAAGCGGCTTCAATGCTTTTTATGAAGGTCGATTTGTTACAGACAAGTATTCAGAATAAAGAGCTCATTTTCGTAGTGAGTAATACAATACAATTATAGTACAACTGTACAGATATGAACTATAGAATTGTCTGAGACCTTACATGAATAGCACACTCAATGTCTGGAATCTGAGTACCTGAGAACTTGTCATCATTTTCCACGAAATGCAAATGATAAAATGCTAAGCATTAATGTAAATGTGATCTTAGATTAGTAAGGATATCATTTTGTCCAAACGAAAGTTCATCACACCGTAGCATTCCGCACAACTTGTAACTTTTCTAACATTTGCTAACTTTTTTCATGATCTTTTAATTTTTTCACTTTTGTAAATAGTACTTAGATATAACAGTAGTACTGCAGACCGTTTGTTTTGATACAAATATTTTTTGGATTGTTGTAAAAAAGCTATCTTTGGCAGACATAACAATACAAACAACAGTTAACATTTAATAAATTTCCTTCTCCATTGTTTAATTGTTAACTTTTTGGAGGGTACTGTAAACATATAATAATGAAATAAAACATTTTAAAATGTGATAATGTGCTTCTTGTGCAGTTTAAAATATGTTTGTATTAAAATGATGTTACATACTCTTCGCTCGATAAAATTGTTAATTATGAAAATTGTATTAATTAATATTTGACTTAATTATGTACAGAATAATGGCAACAAACTTAAATTATGTATTTATTATTACTCACGCCTTATTACTCCTTAATGTCAAAATAAAAATTAAGTTGAAAATGAAATTAAATGATGAAACAAGCTATGTGTCTTTATTTTTTAACAAATGTTACTTTATCCATTTACTATACCTAATTTTGATATGTTGTTCACATATCTAATTTATTTATTAAAGTCATGAACCTAAAATGCAGTACATTTAGTAGGATTTTTTGTTGTAAGGTCAATGTACACAACATTAATCATAGTAATCGGCAAAATCATACTCGTATCAGTTAAAATAAAACATACATGTATAAATAATTAAACGCAATCTTTATTACACAGATTACATTCATAAATAGACACTGATAACACTTTACAATAAATAAGTCTCATTACACTGATTATAGTTATGTATGTTTAAATCAATAATGTACATTTTTTTAATTGTTTAGGTCAGAAGTTGTACTCGCACATTATAGCATATTAATTTTTACATAACGTTTATAAGAACACAAAATATTATTTATAACATTTTAAGTCCTTCTTTTTTACTTTCTTATTTTTTTACACGATGCTAAGTCGCTTCTGGTACTGGCGAGCGCTGCCGTGACACGGCTGCTATACATGGTACATCGTGAGCAGACACTTGCTGATCACACGCATGTATCTCTCCCATACGCTCTTCAAATCTGCCTCTCTGGAAAAAAAAGTAAATTTTAAGTACCCTTGTTAATTGTATATAAAGAACCCATGTAAATTGTATGTAAACAAAAACTAAACCACGATCATATCACAGGGTATCAATTGATACTGAATAAAAAGGAAAAATACAGACAAACCAAATCCTAATCTTTACTATACTATAGTGTAGTTCCACTACTCGCCGCCAGGAGCGCTCTTTCACTGAACACAGCTGTTATGAGTTATAGCGATTATTTTTCTTTTTAAATTGATTATTTATAAGAAGAAAGCAATAAGAAGAAATTCTATCCCTGCTTTTAGGATTGTAATACGCGTCCAAATTTCCATTTAAGCATTTTTGGTTAAATTTTACCACGGTCCTGGATGTTTATCAGAGCATTCGTTATGCCATGTCAGAGGCCTTAAGGGCGATGAAAACTCTCAATACTAGAGTGACAGTGAGTGAAAATTCAGACTTATTCGTAGGAGAATTAAAATCACCTGAGTACATCCATCTGCAAGGCGCAGTGTTCGTATGCTGTCAGGAACTGCGCCAGGTCGGTCTTGGGCCACGAGCCCAGGCGGAGGGGCTCGATACACCTGGGGGTATTAAGTAATAGATTTTATAATCGTACAGGTAAAAGAGATAATTGATTTAATCAGCTGATGATGTCAAAGCATTTCACTAAGTGATAATCCCACTAACCCACTGTTATAAAGGTGAAATTTTGTATGTGTGTTCATGTTTCTTACTTCTCTACGCTGAAACGACTTGAACCATTTAGATGAAATATGGTATAAAAGTAAATAAGATCTTGATAAGTACTTTTTGTCCCGAATTCATGCGAGCAAGACTATAGGGCGCCGCTAATTGTACCTACGAAAAAGATATATTTTATATTGGTTCCTTTATAATATTGATGCAATTAGCAGGACAGTAGGAAGCGGGATTTTTGAACAAAATATTTTTTAAAGGTTCAAATGAGATCCTACTAGGAGCATTTCCTCTCAAACCGCGGGAGACCTCGCCAAATCAATCCATAAATATAACGCAATGTGCTTACATACAAAAGTAGACGAAATGAGAACCAAAGAAAATAAAATCACTAGGTACGTTTTGAGAACCACCTCGGTTTGAGGATTGACTAAAACGCACCTCTCAAGTAGATCGATGAACAGAGAGCGCAGCTCCCTGCCTCGGTGGAGGTTGCAGGCCAACCCGACCAGCGCACGAGTGTATAATCTGGAAAATATCACAACATCATCACATATTTATCATTATTTATCTAAATATATAAAACTCAAAGGTGACTGACTGACATAGTGATCTATCAACACACAGCCCAAACCACTGGACGGATTGGGCTGAAAATTGGAAATTGGAATTGGTAGATGTTATGACGTAGGCATGCGCTATGATAGGATTTTTAAGATGCCACTTTTAAAGGGGTGAAATAGGTGGATGAAGTTTTACTACTCAATGCGAGCGAAGCCGCGAGCACCCGCTTGTTAATTATATAAAAGCAAAGGTGTGTTTGCGGACTTGCGAGTGTAAAATGTGAATAATATCAAAACATTTATTATTTTTATTATTATTATTTATTTTGACATATTTTTTATAAGAAAGTTTCGAAACCTTAAAAATATTACAAAAAAAACACCACAACAATATCAACTAAATTAACAACTACCTATATCATCTAAAATATACACAGTTAAATACACTACAATAGCAATCAATTATGTTTGTTGATTTGTTTCTTTATTAATATTTACCTGAAGTTAAGCTCCAGCTCTTGATACGACTTTTCCAGCAGTTTTGGCTTCAAACGCATGCAGACCAAGCTGGAAATTAAAAATCAACATTAATGTTATGTGATTGTTAATTTATTTTAAGTATCACTACACCATATAGCACCATGCCTACTTGACAATAAAACATTTTGTTTATTATGTTAGCTACATGATCTCGCTAGAATGGTAATGTTTTACAGGGAACATATTATAAATAAATAAATAAAAAAATGGTGCCATTTTTCATCACACTGCACCATCCAGTTCCATACTAAACTTGATAATGGATATAATACTTAAATACTTTTCTTTTGTAAATATGTACATACTTATTATACTAGTGGACGCCCGCGACTTCGCTCGTATTATTTTGAGATAAAAAGTAGCCTATGACACCTGAGACCCCATACTGCCTACGTACCAAAATCATGATGACCCGTTAAGCCGTTTTTGCGTTATGAGCGTTTAAATAAACAGTCGATAATTCTAAAATCAGATGAAACGTGTTCTGTTATGGATCTAAAGTAAACCCTAAGATTTTCGAATATCTTCAATGTTCTGATTGTTTACCTCCTTCAGCTTTATTATCTGTACAGATAGAAATGACCAAAGTTAATGTCTACTTAGATATACCTACCTATGTACATAGGTACTATAATGATCTGCAATCAAGAATCACAATGTGCCACTGTATGTTGTAGCCTGTACTTGAAGGCTACTCAACACATGGTACATACAAGTAACAAGTAATCAAGGTACTGACTGTTTGTGCTCCTTCTCCTTGTCGAGCAGCATGCGCAGCTCGCGCAGCTCCAGCAGGAACTCGCGGTCCATCTCCGTGTCGTAGTACTCCGGCCCCGTGCAGCTGTACGTCCAGCTGCACATTATCGCCTAGAAACAATGGAACAGTCATAAGATATTGAATCAGGCGTTACTTTGCGGAAATTCATTGTAAATTAAACTCGAGATTATCTTGCCGAAGGAGAACTACAAAACTTAAAGACACAAGGTGCGGTGTTGGTAAAATCTTGAGATCCACGGAGGCCACGTTGGTTAGGAGGAGAGGTGGTATATGGAGGAACACACCTAAAAACCATCAAGCTTGTTGTTTGAAGTCGGCTAAGGAGCAGTCGCAGCGGAAAAACACTATATATTTCTCCAGAGTTTAATTTACAATGGAACAGTCACCGAAGTGTGATCAGGATAACGCAAGTTCATCCGGCCGTTCGTGATTATTTTTGCTCATTTCTAATAAAGATCATTCAGTAAGAAAATAGGAAGTACTGTGGTTTAAACTGCAACAGTTCAAATCTCATACATAACCTACATGGTCTTTCGATATTTATAAAAAGTTTAAAGGTATTCCTTGCTTGCTTAATTTTCTTTTTTACAAAAATCGTTTATGCCATCACTAACAACTATTTGGCAATAATAATATTTAATTATGTTCAATTTGAACCAATAACACACCTGTGCACAATGAAAGAAGTCATTGAATGTCAAATACTGCAGCTTTCTCTTCGCGGTTTCAAATCTCATACAAGCTATGAACACTACCGCTCCATATTTTCTGAAATTAAAAGGAATATGATTCATATTTCATACAAAATAGGGCAAAATTTAAGAAAACAATACACTTTTAACTTGTAAATGCCATTGATTTTGTAATTTATTCAGGACCTTATTTATCCTCCTGATCAAATTTTGAGTTTGAATTATTATTAACTTATTCATTGATTTGTATACACACATACATAAGTGATAATAATTTTAAAATATTAGTGGTATTCTTATTCTTCTCTTCGTATGAGAGTAGCATACTTCTGTATCGAGAGATTTTAAGCCACCCTAAGGGCCTCTGATATGGCTTAACAACTGCCACACTATGTATGTATTTGTGCCATATAATATATGATTAAACGAACTTGCATAGTGAAGTTCAATCAATACTATATGAGTACGTTTCATGCAAAGATATAATTATATTTAGTACGAAATTATAAGCCACCTTACTTGGCAAGTTTCTCAGGCAGGAGGAAGGCGGCGCGTATGTTGGCGACGACATTCCCAGGCGCCTCCTCCACGGCTTTGAACACGCGACGCACGTTGTCAAACTGGCGCCGGCAGCAGCGCAGCGGCGCGCCTGAACGCTCTGCTACCTGACACAATATAGTTACATGATCAAATCAAACAGATCCCAGGTATAGAAAATATGCTTTATCTAATTATTATAGGTAATTCAGTTCTAAGAGGCTGTGATATGAATGTATGTCCCAACTATGGAGGTTTCCTACTTAAGCAGGTGTCAATTAAACATGTCTAGTAAATAAAAGTATTCTAGTAACTTTAAAACACCCTAACCAAACTAAAGCTGTCTTTTTAGCAAACCAGTCAGAGTCCCCAACCAGACAGACATCTCTAAATCTAGAGTAAATAGATACTTTCTAGATAAATGTGTTACAGACTGCTGCAATGATCTGTAGTCAAACAACCCTATATTCTATCAAGTTCTAACTTAACTCAAATCTTTAAGCATATACAAATAAAATAAAATAAATAAATAAATATTTCAGGACATATCATACAGCGCCATCTAGCCCCATACTAAGCTTACGCTTGAATCATGGGTACTAGATAACGGATATAATACTTATATACTTTACTTTTGAAAATACATACTTTTTATACAAACAAACGACCAGACTCAACACAAGTAATAACAAATTTTAATATTCATAATTACTTGTGTAGTGTGGGAATCGAACCCGCACCCCTAGATTAGAAGGCAGAGCCACTACCAACTAAGCTAACGGAGCAAACAAATCTTATATATTTGTTTGTAGCATATATATAAGTAAGCCAAGCTGCCACACTTTGATGGATAACAAATATACAAATAACTGTTCAGTAAGGTTTACATACCTCATCCAAGTCCTTTCTATGTCTGGAGGACAGTTTGCGGCCGAGCAACTCTCTTATTACTGCATCATCCAGGTCATAGTACCTGGAATTAATGTTACACAGAATATATCAAACTGAACTTGAAATAGAACACTACATATACTTACAGATAGGTATATCACATCAATTACTAGATGGTATGATAAACAGTACCTATTTGCTGTGATTGATATGAAACTGACACAATAAATTGTAGGTCCTAGCTGTTAAAAGAGTTTTAAGAAAAACACTTTTGAGAACTTCTAATACCAAACTTAAAAGATAGGTTCTTATTTGATCACTCTGAAAACAAATATATTTTTAATTAAAATATTACAGTTGTAAAATAATATCTTACTTTTCAATCAGCATCTGCTTGGTTGGTTCATCAATTTGAAATATCATCTGTTCAGATAATTTTGAAGGAACTGTCAAGAGCCTCTCCAGCAATGCAAAGGTTCTGAAATAATATAATATTGATATTTAACAGATATGGTAAGCATATTGGTCAAATCATCAGGTACCACATACATTATATCCCTAATGTAGCCCATAAAGTCATGCATATATATGAGATAGCTAGAAAGAAATTTGTATGTGTCTATGAACATATACTTAGGTATGCATTTTAAAAGTGAAAATGGCTCTTCTTTATTTGTTTTCTCATTTAGATTGACAACTATAAAGCCATATTCCTATGTAATTTGGTGTTCTATGAAATGATTTATTTTATTTGCTGATTTACAAAAAAACATTGCAAAGCTAACACTAGGTACCTACTTAATATAATTTTATTCAACAAAGTACATCACAGTCACATCATAATGTCTATATTTGCACCTGTAATGATCCAAGACATCGCTGGCGATTAGATCGACGGGAGCAGCTATCTGCTTGGCAATACTTCGCTGGTGGAGTGTGGACACAGCTTCGCTCGCTAAAATTAATCAAAACATACATAGAACACACAAGTATTCTGATATTTATAGATTTACTAAACCAAACGTTCTGACTTGGTACGTGTCATATGAAACGATAATAAACATTAATGTAGTTATCACCGTAATAGTAAGAACCTTAAAGATATCTCTTAAAGACATTTTATAAGATAAAAACTAAAAATATTGCGATTATCAAGGAGTAGTAGCTACTCAGAATACAGAAAAGTAGCTATTGGGTTGATTGATCAAGTTTCACAAAGTATTACTCACAGGAGCAGCCTTCTATCCATAGCTGGTATATTTCTGGATCAATTAGGGTATAATTACTCACAAAAACATCTACTTCTGTATACATTTTATTGAATTATTTTGCGAAAGCTCTTGTTCGTATTTATTTTGGTTCACTCGTAGAACTCTCTCTATCAGTGTTGCCAATGAAAATTTTTAGGCGGCCGTGTATATTAGGTAAAAAAGCCGGGTTTATATGGAAAAAGATCATCGGTGGGCCGTGTCATTGCTTAAAAAAAATAACGATTAATTAATGATAATTCAACGTTTTTAACATTAAAAACCTTAAAAAAGCCTCTCATTCGTCACTACTTTCACAGTCCATTTTGTGATAAAAACTGTTAAATAACTCTCAATACTCAAAGAATAAATGAAAATTAATACAAAAATTAGGGCAATAGATTCCGTGTTTAAAATTATTATTCCGCGACTAAACTAAATTATGAGTTATGATAGCCATAGCTAGCTCTAGGAGTAATAGTGTTCTGTGAGCTAGCTAACTAATCATTTGTGTCACTCATCCACGAAAAGAAACAAGGGATGCACTATTTGATATATGATAATTGGGAAATCCCCGTCTATAGCTGCACGCCATAGACATTTCATTTTACTTATAGAGTAGAAAGAGTAACAATAACCATACAGACATAGACAACTTTGCAATGTTGGCATTCGGTATATTTGGATTAGTACTTAATCGAATACAGTAAGCTACTCCGATGTTTAAAAATCGACAATCCTAAAGTGCTGTTCCTCTCGATCTCCTGTCAAATAATATTTGGTTAAGTATAAAAAAAAAAAACTATATAGAGAGTCTCTATATAGTTTTTTTTTTTTTATTATGATAATGCGGACCAGTTATTTCCACGCAGTCGCGAATGAACATGTTCATAACAACGTTCATTTTGTTCATTCTAAACAGACAACAAATATACGGTTTAGTTCATTCTATCAAGAAATCAATGAAAATATTTGTCATCTGTACTACTATTTCCGTAGATGTCGAAAAACTCGAATACTTGCTTCAATACTTCTCTTTAATTTGATTGAACGCTAATATTTTCTGTATTCTGGCAATATCCCTTTTCTTTGAAAAAATATAAAATTTTCTGTGTGTGAGTAGAAATTCTGTCAATGTGTTTAGGTTTTTATCAATGTAGTAAACTGCGTGAAGCCATGGAATAAGTAATAGTTTGTTTGTTTTGGCTATTCTCACGCAGTACCAATCTGGCGAGAGCTATCGTACCTGCTTACTTATTTAAAAACAGGTGTCTAGATCTACTGGGTGCTTGTTTGCTTGTAGGAGTGTTTAAAATTTTCTTAATTTTTGTGTACGGATAGGATATCGTGTACATACACGATTTCGTTTTGGATTTATTTTGGTTTGGTTACAAATCTTTATTCTCAACTCGAACGCGTAGGTTAGGTATCATTTTCTAACTAGTCTGCGTTACAAAATCAATTTGGAACCTGATGCAGCGATATAATGAATGAAAATACCAATTTATCCATGGTAATGCTTATCACCAGGGAGCTTATCACGCGTTGTTAGGTTTCGTGTGGTTCAGTACATAACTGCTGTAGGTATTGAGTTGTACCTATATCATCTCATCAGAAATTACTTTCCTGTTAAAATAAAGAAATAGATTACCTCTTCAAATAACCTCAAAGAAGGCAAGGATGGTGGCTAAACGATAAAAGTATATGCTGTTACGATCGCTCAGAAGGGGTGCAATTTATAAATTATAACATTCATTGATACAGTATTTATACATTTATTCTCGCTTTATCAATTATTCTCTTATTATCTAATTACAAATATTCTCAAAACCGACCTTTTACATCCAACGGCGCCTTGTTCCAAAGAGAGTGATTCCGTCAAGATGGCCGCCCTTTTTAATCATTCAAGAGAGTGAATGTGGCAATTTGATGTTTGCGCTGTCAGTGTCGCTCAACGTCGACTAGATGACAATGACAGCCCAATGATAATATATCATAATTTACTCGTAAATATAGTGACTGTAACAGTCGGCCATCCTAACGGAACGAGTCCCTTCGTTCAGTATGTAGATAATTAGATACACCATACTATACCAATTATGTAGGTAAATCACAGAAATAACAAAAATAGGATCTAGGTTCTATCTTATATAATTTTGCTATAGTTGAGGTCTGTGACAATTCATTGTCATATCACTCACTGCGAAGCACCAAACCAATTCATGGGCATCGAGTTCATACGCCAGCGTGCCCGGTTCAGATACAACCTCCCTGTAACTACATATAGCTGTGCGCAGTAACAGCTAATTCAATCCCTTCACCGTCACTACGCACAACCGCGATGCACCAAACCAATTCATGGGCGGCGAGTTCGTACGCCAGTGTGCCCGGTTCAGATACACCCTCACTGTAACTAAATATAGCTGTGCGCAGTAACAGCTACTTCAATCCCTTCACCGTCACTACGCACAACCGCGATGCACCAAACCAATTCATGGGCGGCGAGTTCGTACGCCAGCGTGCCCGGTTCAGATACACCCTCACTGTAACTACATATAGCTGTGCAACGAATCAATAATAACAGTCAATCGCATCTCATTATCTCTTTCCAATTTATAAAATTAATCATTATCAATAATTTATGATCAAGTTAAATTACAATCCGTTAGATCAAATATTGTTTGGATACGTTCGCTATAACTAACTAATGAGTAATTACAGTTCAATTTGTTAATCAATTATGATCACTATCCTTATCAGTAACTTGAATCTATTATCTCACTATAATTTTTCAAATCAGTCATGATCACTTACGTTATTTCTAACTTAAAGCCAGTATTTCATTACATACATTCAATCAGTCATGATCACTTACGTTATTTCTAACTTAAAGCTAGTATTTCATTACATACATTCAACAAACAAGTCGGAAGCTACCCTTCGTTTCTTTGAAGTACATTCTTTGTCTTCAGATGGATGTCGCTTTGGTGTAACCAACGATCGATCGCGAGTACCACGTGAAGGTAACTCGCGAGCTTACACGTATCTTTCGCGTGGCTTGGGTGTTATGGATTGGTTTTTGAGCGCCACCGCGGTCAGTCGAGCGGTCGCGCTCTTGACGTATCTCATTTTCGAGTACCTTCAGCCTCTTCCTCTCCTGAGACAGCTCCCGTTCCCTCATCCGCAGTGACCGCATGCTGCTGATACGTCTGCTCCGACGGTGACTGCGATGGTTGCGCTAGTCACGGCTGCGACTTCGTGATTGCCGTCTTTGCAGCGTGTTGTCGTCATGGCTGCGACTGCATCGTGAGTCTCCGCGTCGGTCACGGCTTCGTGATTCACGGCGCTGTCTGTCCGAGGGTCGGCATGACTCTGGTCACAGCGGCGGCTCAAACCCGTGCCTTGGTCGCTCATGTTTCTGAAACTTAAACATATCGTGTCAATACGTATCCTTATATTCATACATAAAACCACATGAAGAGGGGAAGGCAAAAGAGGAAATAACCCGTTAGGGTGTAATCTAATCCATTTACATCCGAGTAAGCATCAGCTAAAATAATATTTCTTACATATTTTCTACTACTATTAATTGTTTAACCGAAATGTTTTAATTGCATGTTTCTATCGTCCCAACACGCTTTGTATGTTTTATACTACAGTAAATATTGAATTTATCGTCACTCGTAATTGAATTACGATCCTTCAAATATAATTGTTGAGGGGTGCAAGGATCTCTATTATTGCTAATCAAGAACATCAATAGATCGTCAGGTTCCTCGCACCGTAGTGCTAATGCGCTAAACTCAATGTGGTCCAATCACTAACTAAGCATTCGATGGCGTGCTTGCCGCTCATTTCGCATTGGTAAAGTAGGGAGAGATTTTCATTAAAGTAGTTAAACAATTCGATTCAATTTAAAGTAGGATTACCTACTTCTGCGCTTTAATATGTCTTCAAGCAACTGACCATAATTTTAGCCGCAAGGAAAAGCGTTTAACATTTCGGCTTGTCATTCCGACCAGCTATACAAATTAGAACTCACGACTTTCATACCATATTTTAGCTAGCCTGAATTTATTTGCAAAGCAGAATGTACTGTACTCCTCTCGTCCCAGCCGTAACCTTCGCACATTCTTTAACCTTTTTAAGCCAAATATCCATACGCTGGTTTTTCTCTGAAGGATACTCAGGTACTATTATGTTTTTACTAAAGATAAAGATAAAGAATCTTTATTGATAATGTAAAGTTGTAACATAGGTATAAGTACTAATATCATAGAATATGCCACACAAATTACACTACCTCGTCAATTGAATTTATAACATTTAGTTTTAATAAAATTTTAGTTACAATGTCAATTTTATCAATAACATAATGATAATTTTTGTCATTAAAATCATGTCAAACATAATACTTAGTAGTTATGTAATCACACAATATGTCAACTCAACTAAATCTAGGTACTGTCACTTTAGCTGTATAGGGGCTAAAATGACAATTTGGCATCACACTCCTTACCTAGTAGTTAATTACTTAATTTCTAAGCAAGATTAAAATCAATTGCTAGTTGACTGTAGTCATTTTTCAAAGTATTCTTTAAAACTGTATAGTTTCTGTTCTAACAATAATTGTTTGACACTAATGCAAAATTGCTGATCGTTATTCAGAGTTTTACTCTAACCTTAAAAAACATTTGCTGACCCTTGATTATGACAAAACAGAAAAACTACTGGAAATAGAAAAATAGACACAATCTTTCTAAGAACCTGCAACCTGAGTCACAAACACATTTAAATGTTAACAAACATCATTTTAGAAATATTATATAGGTACCTTTTACTTTTACTTCATGAACAGATAAGTATTATACCCTGTAAATATCTCTTACAAACTTTACATATTAAGCCTGGCAACACAAATGTATTTACAAATTTGAAGGTTATGTTAGTCTATTTACAAACTTGTAAAGTGAAAAATGATTGTTTGTAATATGAGTTTTACTATCTAATAAAAGATCACAAAAGGAAACATTGTCCCGCAACACAAGCCCATCTATGGGACTTAGCACGGAACAATGGAATACCAACTTATACTGCTACATGTAAGATTTAAACTCCTGTACATTACCTAATCTAAGTACTGTGTTTATTTTGGCATAATAAATAATTATGAAATAATTTTGAATTCATAGACTGAATGTGTGCGGGGAGTTTATTGAACAGTTTCTCTCCCATTATAGTGGATAGTTTCTTAATCATACACAGCCTAGACACAGTAGGTTTTAACAATACTCTGTTTATCTTGGATCTATTTGAGTTATAAGTCTAAAGTTTAAACAAATGTGGATTTCTTTTTACAAACTTTACAATCTCTAATATATATTGCGACACTGACGTCAATATCTTCAACTCTTTTAAATGGTTTCTACAAGAATCTCTATATCTACCTCCCACAAGTACTCTTATTGCTTGTTTCTGCATTATTAATACTCTTTCAAAGTCTGTAGCATTTCCCCATATAGGTACTTATGCCGTATGAAAGTTTAGAGTGTATGTATGAATAATATGTTTCCTTTAGGTGCTCTGGGCCTGTTATTGGTTTCAACTGGTTTAATGCATAAACACCTTTAGCCTTTTTTTTACAAGTATTATTAACATGTTCTTTCCATGTTAAGGAGGGATCTAAATTAAATCCTAATAGCTTTACATGCTTTGCATATACACATTCAGTTCCATTCTCTAATATTAATTGAGCTTCTTTAATGTTTGGTGATACATCATTGAAGAACATTATTTTCGTTTTAACAGTATTCAGTTTCAGACCATTCACCGTACACCAGTTTTCTAACTCTCTAAAAGTTTTATTTATACATTTCTGAAGTTCTTCTCTGCGTTTATATAATGGTGTGACTCTGTTTTTTTTAGTGTTCTAGAATATTCATCCGACTGTAGAATATTGTTAATAAGGAAAGTTAGATGGTCCCCAGATGCAAAATTATATCATATAGAAAAGATCCGTATATATCGAATATATCCATCGTCTCTGATCGGTCTATCTTTCTCTTAGCTATCTTTATTAATTCAAGGAGAGTTACATACCTACTTAAATTTAAAATTATCCGATGGAAAAGATCCCTGTATTTGTAGTAGACCCATTGCTTCTTGTATGTTTGGTGGGTTATTTGTCTTTCCTCACTTCTATTTTGTTCTCGTCCAATAGATCCCATGTCTATTCTTTTATGTCTTTGTTTGTTTCTTCTTTAATTACATTCCATAATACCTCCTTTTTGGGGTTTTTCGCATTATTTATTCAACCCTCAATGTGTTTTTTTTCTTACTTTCATCTAAAAGTTTATTCTTTAACTTGTTTTTTATTTCTATTATATCCTGAGTGGATGTTACTTGTGGGTACTGTCTCTGAATTTGATATACTTAGGTCATGTATGTCTAATTGTAATCTTATTATATCTTCAGAGATCCAAGGACATTTTTGTCTATTTTTTTTATATGCCTTGTTTTGATTGGTGAATGCGCATCCATGTACCATATTAATTTATTAACTTTTCAAATGTGGAGCTGTCGTGCACACTAAATAATGTGTCCCAGTCTGTAACTAACATTGAGTTACATAACTCTTCTATTTGATAATTTTCACAAAAACGCTTTTCAACATATTTAAATTTGGGTATTTGTTTCTTGGCAGTATTCAGATTCAGATTCATTTATTTATTTGCATGTAAATGGGTACATAAAGATCACATTAAATATAAGTATATCCGCCATTACAACCTCACATGAGGTATGCAAACGTTTCAAGTATACTAATTGAGCATCATGGTCGGACCCAGTTGCTGTAGCAATGTGCTTAATATTAATGTTATTTTCTGGTACATTAGTAACCACACAGTCAATTGATGATTTAGACCCTTTATCAAATCTAGTTGGGAAATTTACAGCATTTCTAAATTTATAGGTCTTTAGGATGACATTTATTGCTGTCCGTTCTGAGGATTTTACCAGAAAATCAACATTCCAATCTCCCAAAAACAGAATTTTGGTATTGGTCATATCACACAATAAACTAAACAGTCTATCCAAGGCTTTAGTCATTTTTATAAAATTATCTGCCCCGGTCCTAAACATACCTATGATTAACAACTTACAGTCCTTCAAGCTAATTTCTATACAACTTAATTCACAATGGAATTCATGACATAGTTCATCTATTTTTGTACATTTAATATATTTTATCTTATTTTTTTACAAATATGGACACCCCACCATAAATAAAACTACTATTATCTCTATTCAACATTCGTGTGCTATGTACTACTATCTCTATTCGACATTCGTGTGCTATGGCTCGGCTGTGACGGGAGGATAATTATCTTTAATAGACTTAATAATCTGAGTAACGTCTTTAGAAGAAAACAATGGACTACGTGACCTTTTTGAATCTCCGCGATGGTCCCCATCGGGCACACGGCTGCGGCCACGGCTGATACCATGGCTGCAACCACGCGTCACCCCTTGCGGCGACTCCCGACGCAGTCTCCGTCGACGACTCCGCTCCTACTCCCTCTTCAGCGCATCCTCGCGCTCCTGCAGCCGACGGCAGTAGCTGCAGCTGCGTGGACTGGAGTCACGATGACGCCCGCGACACAGAGCTTCCGTACTCCGTAATCGCCTTAAACTCGTAGCCAGAAATTGTGTGCATTAGATACAGAATCGAGCAATATGATCACGTTAAAAAGACAAAAACGTTATTATCTCGAAAACTATGCGTCGTACGCAAAAATAACTAAATTTTGATTATGCTACACCCATGCATTAACTGTTCTACCGATCTAATAGTGTATTTCATCAAAATTTGATATTTTGGTACAAATTTATTATTTCGATGGCGTGGTATTCATTTGCGAAATTGTAATTTCACAATTTATCCCACTTCTGAGCTGTTACGATCGCTCAGAAGGGGTGCAATTTATAAATTATAACATTCATTGATACAGTATTTATACATTTATTCTCGCTTTATCAATTATTCTCTTATTATCTAATTACAAATATTCTCAAAACCGACCTTTTACATCCAACGGCGCCTTGTTCCAAAGAGAGTGATTCCGTCAAGATGGCCGCCCTTTTTAATCATTCAAGAGAGTGAATGTGGCAATTTGATGTTTGCGCTGTCAGTGTCGCTCAACGTCGACTAGATGACAATGACAGCCCAATGATAATATATCATAATTTACTCGTAAATATAGTGACTGTAACAATATAGAACTGGTAAGTACTTACTTAGGTACCTACAATTATTATATGCTATGTTCAAGCAGAATCTACTAGAATCTGCTAATAATGATGACCACTTCTAACCCTTTCTTTTAGTCAGTTCTTGCCATTCTGTATGTAGCCAACAATGTCATCAAGAATGAGATCATTTACAATGTTTTATTTTCTTTTGCTAAAATTTAGGTTTGTTCTACATAAATAACTTTGAGTCTAATAGATAGCTTCTACCTTCATGTAGGTACATAGTTAGTCCACCAAAGCAGAGCAGAAAAACTAGGAAAAATAAACCAACTAGCATTGATGACAGGCAGAATTTTATTTGATAAACTCCTTAGGTTACCTACCTATCTTGTTTACTTCAAATGAAACATTACTTATTTAGTACCTACAGAATAATGTCACTCTAAGGAAACTTGAAAATCCATGGAAGCCTGCTTCTAGTGTAACTGTGTCTCACTATCTATACCTACTGATGTTCCTGCATGACTTTGAACATTCTCCAGCTCACCTCAACTTTCAAGAGAGTTTTTTTCTGAGAATTTTGAGAACAATAGTGGACTGATTATCTACTTAATTTATTAATTTTTATTCAAGTATGTATAAACTTATTATTTATCTAATAAAGTGTTCTCATAAACTAATATCTTAATCTTGATTGTTTTTTTTAACCTAATTATAATTTTCTAATAATCTTTTAAAGTAAATAAGTAACTATTTATATACCTACAGTTGTGGACTGTGCCCAGGGGTAGGTTTAAAACACAGAATGAATCTCCATAACTAGACTTTTTTTCATAATCTGTAACTTTACAATTAAATAGGTAGGTAGATAACCAACAATTAGATGGCAATTAAATTGATATGGTAAATAAATGGAATGGATGATGTGATCTTGGCTTCTTCGAGAACTTTCCCTTTGCCTGGTCACATCACCTGGAAATAAATGCATAGTTAGATGCTGTATCAATTTTGGTTGAATTTGGTAAACCAAGGGATGTCTTTTATGTTATTTTTTATCGCAACATTTGAAGGTAACTATAGTACCTACTTACCTAAGCTTATATAATAGACATTTCCAAAAATGTTATTCAAATAACTGTAAATTAGACATACCTACTTAATTGTATGCCCAAGTAGGACTTTTTAACATTAAAGGTTAGACTTAAGTATTAACTCCTAATGTACCTACCAACTTATATTTTTTTATTTGCTATAAATACTGAATGCTAAGTATGGACAAGCTAGGTAAGTACATATTGTACTTAGGTACCTATCTATTAAGCCTAGTAATAGGTAATTAACTCTGAGCTTAAGCTATTAACTTATCATAGGGCTTTGTGATTTCTTAGTAGGTAGGTAGTGCCTACCTATACCTATGAGGTCAAATCTCTGATTAAAAGTTCACATAATAGGTACCTTCTTTCTCGTTAAAAAGAAACAAGAAATAAATAAATAAGTAAATAAATATTCCGGGACATTGCACACAGCGCCATCTAGCCCAACACTAAGCAAACGCTTGTGTCGTGGGTACTAGATAACGGATATATTACTTATATACTTTTCTTTTGTAAATACATACTTATTATACATACAAACAACCAGACTCAACACAAGTAATTATATATATATTTTTAAAGTAGGTACATAAATACTTGTGTCATGCGGGAATCGAACCCGCGACCTCTAGATTAGAAGGCAGAGCCACTACCAACTAAGCTAACAGGCCAGTCCAGAAATTGGAGATATCAAAGATTAAATTGGACAATCTTTCAAAAAAAAAACTAGGACAAGAAAAAGAAGCTGATAAAATGTAAATAAATATCTTCAGTAAAATATCAGTTTACTGTCTGCAAAGATACGTTTATTACAGTTGATATTGAATTTACTATCCGAGAATGTGCAAAGAAAGAGTCAAATCTTGGTGGCCAAGGATTTCAGCATTGCAACTGTACTGGGGAATGCGTTTTTAATAGATGCAAATGTAAAAAGTCAAGCCTCATGTGTAACTCAAAATGTCATAAAAGCCTTACTTGTAAGAATAAAAAATAATCATTTTATTGTATTTTCATGCCAGTGGTTTTTAAATATATTAATATTGTAGTTGTTAAGGAGTGAAACCAAATACATCTCGTATTGATTTGTAAACCATTTTAATTTTACTAAGCAATGTTAAATTACTCGTATTGATCTGTGTTTTATTAGTTTTGTGTTATGACTATTGAACAAGGAATTTATTTTTTAACATACAATTTAAATCCAATAATCAATGTTAATTTTTATAAACAATGTTAATCAACGTGAATATATATTTTGAAAATTAATAAAATAAAATACATAAGTACTTATTACAATAACTATTTAAAATGAGACTAAATTGTTAGGTACCTACTACATATTTATGCTTCATATTTATATTTAAATAAAAAAATATAATTTTCACCTTTAACTTACTTTTTTATTACTTACATTATCCAAGTATTCCAAGATATTTTATAAAATAGCTAGTTAATGTGATTAATTTTGTCTCAATTATCACTTTGTCTAAATTGATATGATATTACCTATGTATAATAGCTGGATAGTATATATAATATCTAGATTTATTACTTTCGCTGTAACATATACATAAATACTAAGGGGCTGACCGCCTAACGAATAGGTAAGTCTAGGAAATCCCTTTTGTTTGTGACCACGTGACAGTTATATGGTAGGTACTGCTTAGGGGGATAACTAGACCTTGAATTCACCATTACTATTCGTTAGGCGGTCCCGTTAGTAATTACTGGACCGGCGCGCCAATTCAGGAATGACAACGGAGAGACTTAGAGGTACATACCATTTATAGTATGTGTACAATTTTGACAATATTACATAAGAACACAAACAAATAGAATTGATAAAGTGTTGGTTATCGAAATGGCAATTATCTAGAAAATATTTTCACGAGCTTTGTGCCTTCCTCCTTTATCCGGGCTTAGGACCGGCATCATTAATGCTAAGATTCACGAAAAGTTTTTTTAAATTAATATTATATATAATTAATACTAGATGATTTTTATAGATAGCTAAATAATTTTAGCATCGAAGCTATAAAATAAATCATGACATTGAGTACAAAGCTGTCAAGTATACGAATGTCACGATATCAATTGCTTTCAGTGTTCCCCGTTAAAATAAATAAACGTGACTTAGCTAATTCTAATGAGATGCGTTAATAAAAACAAATGTTTGTTATACCCAAAGAGTAGGTAATACCTACGTAGGATGAATCAAGAAACACGGAATTATTTACTGCTAGGTACACCTAGTGAGCTTTTTTGTAATATTTTTTCTATTAAATTGGACATCTTAAAAATATTTGCAATGGCGGTATTTGCAAATTGACTAATTTTTTATGGCAGAATGCTACTGTGGCGTAGATATCTATAGGAGACTACCCAAATCAGTGGTCATGTTATTATTGTATAACAATTCTTGAAACACATGAAATGTTAAGCTTTCATTTAAAACTTTTCATGGCTTTTAATTTTGATGAAATGACAAAAAATGAGATTGATTAGATGTTACACCAGAAAAATATTTATTTATTAATAGTGTAAGAGTACCCTTACTTAACCTTTACTTTACCCGCCACTCATCTCAGATATAGAAACATAACATAAAATTACTGGACTGTCCAACAAAATCTTGGCCATCCATCCATCATTGGCCATCCGTCCATTAAGTATCTGTATGTAATGTTTTTACCTACGTGTGTTAGGACCTAACAGAATTTACCTCAATGTGGCAATAACTGTTTATAATGCTCTTACCTACGTGCTTTTGGACCTAACATACTAGTATACGAGTAACCAAGCAATTTTTTACGCTGTCACATGATGTACAGAACAATGATAATGTTCAGAACATCACCATTGTTCTGTGCATCATGCGACAGCGTAATTAATTACTTGAAAGAAGAAAGAAAGAAAGAAAACATTTATTGTGACAGATTTAACAGAAGAACACACACGAGTAAAAACATAATAAACAAACATAAAAATCTGCCACAACACAGCCCCAACTCAGCATAATGCTGCTTGGTTACTCGTATACTAGTATGTTAGGTCCAAAAGCACGTAGGTAAGAGCATTATAAACAGTTATTGCCACATTGAGGTAAATGCTGTTAAGTCCTAACACACGTAAGTAAAAACATTACATACAGATACTTAATGGACATTAACATAATTATGTAAGGTCCAAAAGCACCAAGGTAAGAAAATTATATACAGTTACTGCCACAATTAGATAATGCTGCTAAATCCACACACAGCACACCTAAGTAACAAACAACATTACATAGGTACGGTTACATCTAATATTTACATAATTTGATAAAGTCTAAGCGCACATAAATGAGTGATAACAATATGTAAGTACTTACAAGTTAACAAATTCAAAGATAGAAAATTGTATTTGTACGGTTACTACCACATTTTAGCGAGAAAAACATGAAATAAAAACCAGTATGCATATTTAAAACGTGTTTATTTAGTAATGTTAATCATAATAATAGTGTACGGGAGTGCTAAATCAAACATATTTACAAACAGTAGTAGTCCTTAATCTTAACCTAATTCTAATAACAACAAGTCTAACGTCCATCTAAGAGTCACATAGTTATTTAAATCCCGCATAACAGTTAACGTTTTAGGAACAGGTGCTATAAGATTGTCATAACTAACCATAATACAGTCATTTGTTCTTTTGACATTGTAGGCAAAAAACCTAAACCAGTATTCATATTTAAAACGCGTTTATTTAGAAATATTATTATCGTTACATAGTATAGCTTATTTATATGTAATAGTGTGTAGTCCTAAATGAAACATTTATACGCCTCCGCTCTCCCACCCGGCAAAACTATAAGTATAATTTAAATATGGGCTTTAAGTATTGCTATTTAGATATATTTTACATTGACAACATAAATTCTCGCTCGCGGCCAGCGAGCCGCTTGCTAATTTATTTGCGAAAGTAAAATGAATAAAATGTCGTCTCTGTTAACCATTTTTTAACCCTTATTTTAAAAGCTATTTTTTTTTGTTATTTGTGAGGTATGAAATTTAAGTAAATGCTTTTTATAAGATAATACAGAACAATAATGCCGTGAGCAGCCATCTTCTCCACAGATAAAATCTGATTTATCAATCGAACCTTTGCACTCTTTATAGTGTACTATGAGTTTTTTAATAGAGACATGTGTCTTTTTACAGTAATAGCAAGTAAACATGATCACAGCAATTCGAGGTCGTTTAATAACACGTTGGTTGCCTGGTGGGGTTTATCAAAAACAGTTTTGATTTTATAAAATCCTAATTGAATCACAAGCCACAAATCCACACATTCATCAGGATAACAAGCACCAGTAGCATGAAAGATTTTGAAAGCTGCATCGACAGCCGATATCAATGTTGAAAACTCGTAATATATGTCATTGATAATAACATAAGCTAACTGTATTTTATCCAACGACTCACCGACATATAAAACGAATGGTTGCAATGTCCTACCCAATCGTAGCATTTGAGTACGTCTTAGTTCTACGACAGAACCAATGTCAGCTGAAGATGCAGCCTGTGTAATGAATCCATCCCGGATTTCGCTGCGAGAAGGTTTCCAGTGATGTTTCCCTCGTTTCCTCGATTGAGAAGACCCAATCACGAACGCAAGAAGCACTAACGCCGCATTAGTTAAAGCATCGGTATCACCACCTTAAAATAAAAAAAGTAAATTAAATGCATATCACATGACTTATTTTGCCTCATTCAAAAGTTATAAATGTTATAATTATGAATTTAGAAAGTTTTAAATTGTTAGAATTTTGAGTTGTTAAACCTGTGGGTGTGAGCAGGTCGTATGGTCGATGGTAGGTAAGAGACCCGATGGGCTGATCTTGGTGCCCCTATCTACTGCAGTTAGTAATCATAGCGAAGTATTCTTACCTTTAGCAAGTGCGATGTAATTTTGCATGATTTGTTTGATGTCTTTGTCTTTGGTTTTATTGCACTTATCCAAAGCCAGCTCTATTATTTTTTCCTTTTTCAGTAGAAAATAAAAATAGAGATTATTATCTGAATCTGGATAAAGATGAGCAAAATCTTGAAGTAGCTGTAAATAAGCAAATAATTAGTTAATATTAATAGTTATCAGTTAATATTATTTATCTTTCAGTTTTGCAGCCCGTAACATTGTTTAATATAATAAATTAAAAGCAAAAAAACTTTTTAATTAAAGCTTTTATTTAAACGCCTAAAAAGAAAATATTTTTTTCCTTGAAAATTATAACTATTAACTTGTATCCTCATTAAGTATATACAATTTATATGATCATAAAAGCTTCTAGCGTTGTTGAATATCTCTCAATGAGCCCTTTCATTTAATACCCATAATGTAGAAGTGCATTAAAAATAACTTCTCTAAAATAATATCTTGGATGGTCCGCCATATTGGATTTAGAATGACGCCAAATTATTTTTCATCAACTAAGAAAAAGATGATAGGTAACTTCCAAACAGCTGAACCGATTTTAATGAAACAGTGCTAAAACACTCTTGATCAGCTCACCTATCAAACAAAAAAAAAATCTAAATCAGTCAATTCATTTAGGCGCTACGATGTCACAGACAGACATACAGATAAACTCATACACAGTTACCTACACATATACACAGACACGTCAAACTTATAACAACCCTCGTTTTTGTCGCGGTTAAAAATCAAATCACTTACCAAAGTGTAACCCTTGGGCTGCTTTAATGCAGGGAATTGTTTTATGTAATCAGATATGTTCCCATTTCCCTCCTTTACCGGCTTTAATCGTATATCAACTGTGGCTTGCCAATATAACTCGACCATATGCCAGGGGTCGGTCCACAGCATTTTGAAGCCAGCTTATCTTCTCTTGACTAGTGTCGTCTGCTGTAAAATAAAAACATTTTTATATCATCATGTACCATTTTTACACTTTTTGTGCCAATTACACTCATATATGTACCATAAATACCATAATATTACCTGCTTCAGAGATTTCTGTATCAGAGACTGGCACGTCGATTTTGTCAGTCGATTTACTGGAGGAGCTAGATCGACTTGTTCCTGACAACTCACCACGTGCTCTCAGTTTTCTTCTGCGGTTTATGTAAGTTTCATATAACTTCCCACTGGAGTTTTTCTTTATTTTTGCAAATCCTTCATATGGCGAATAATATATAACATTACTTTCTTTTGGGAACAATTCCTCTATATCTGCTGCGAACTCTTTGAATTCCGCTGCAGATATTATATATATTATCTATTCTAATAGTAAGTATACTAAATGCTGAGTATACTGTATGCCAAATGCTGTCAATGTTGCTGTTGCAAATACTGTTTTTGTAGTCTCACTTTTAAGATGCTTTTAACCTGCAAAAGAAACGAAGAAAGAATAGTATACCTATCCCCAGCTGTTTAATTTTGTATGAACTATGAAATGAATATGTCTTATTTTTAATATAGAACTGACATTTTAGCTCCTGTACAGCTAAAATAAGAATTTTAGGGTAATATATTATAATGTTTGACATAAACAAATTCTATTAATTGACATGTATAAAATTTTTACAATCAAGTAAGTATATAAGTTGGACGAGATAATGTAATTTCTGTAGTATATTTAAGTTGTTAAGTTATACTTCAATGTAAGTTGCAACTATACAGTATCAACAAAAATTCTTATTTTTGTTATTCTTATATAAAATAAGATGCTTACCCTGTTTCCTTTTTCTGTGGCTCTCTATTAATAAATGTTCCAGAAGGCAGCTCTATGACTTCGTTTGTTTGATTTTCACTTATTATTGTAGCTGTGCTGTCACTATTGGCTCCATCCACTTCTAATAAATCGCCAAATTCTGCTATCTGCAAAATGTTACAACAATTAAGCATATCCATCAAATATGAATTATAAATACAAATGTTTGTATGACATATCTTGATAAGCAGTGATAGCTAAGTGGGGTGCATATCAACACAAAGTTAAAGCATTTATATTTCACATATATTTATTATAAGACACACTTTACATATGCAGAGAGCAAAAACAGCATATACTAAATAAATAAATAAATATTCCGGGACATTGCACACATCGCCATCTAGCCCCACACTAAGCTAACGCTTGTGTCGTGGGAACTAGATAACGGATATAATACTTATATACTTTTTTTTTTGTAAATACGTACTTATTATACTTACATACAAACGACCAGACTCAACATAAGTAATCATAAATTTTAAAATTCATAAATACTTGTGTCACGCGGGAATCGAACCCCCAACCCCTAGATTAGAAGGCAGAGCCACTACCAACTAAGCTAACAAGCCAGTCTAACTCCCAATACAACACTCGTTGTAATATTTGTAGCTGAGTATTATTTCCAAAAAGTACCAATAGGTATAATGCTTGTTAGCTGCGTAGCAAGTAACATAAATGTCCAGTTAAACAGCTATTTTTCAGCATAAAGAACGCTGTTACAATTTAAACAGATAATATAGGTACAGCTTTTTGCTGTACATCTTATCTTACACATCTTTTCGTAGCACTATAGTAGGATATAATACTCTGATATGCAGCACATCACAACTGCAAACAGTTTCCATGTGGCCTCGGTAACAGCAGATACCTACCTATCTAGAATTTGTGTGCTACTTGGGTAGGTATGCTTGCATTTTCAATGTTATGGGTGGATTATGCTATTATAAATAAATAAATAAATATTTTGGGACATTGCACACAGCGCCATCTAGCCCCACACTATGCAAACGCTTGTGTCGATAACGGATATAATACTTATATACTTTTCTTTTGTAAATAGATACTTATTATACATAAAAACAACCAGACTCAACACAAGAAATTATACATTTTTAAAATGCATAAATACTTGTGTCAGGCGGGAATCGAACCCGCAACCCCTAGATTAGAAGGCAGAGCCACTACCAACCAGTGAGCTTATACTTGTACATTATAATATCATTGCTACCAACTAAGCAAACAGGATAGTCAAAATTATGGTAGGTATAAGTATAGGTATAAGTATGGATAATTTATGTACCTTTCTTTGCTGTAATTGCCATTCTTTCAGTACTTTCTTAAATCTCATCTGATGTCCAATTATAGGAATAAGCTTTTGGACTCCATAATCATCTAAAATTTCTAGCGTTTTGTCGTCGATGCAATTATCTGCAAGAAAAAAAAAACATCTGTTTGAATCTATCTATCTATAGTCCAGGAAGTAGCTCACGTATGTAAAATTACCGTTAGTATTCGCCAAGTAGGTATATAAGGAATGGTACGACGCTCGTGCTTATATTATTATTTTATTGACTGTAGCGAGTGTACGGTATACAACGAGCGATACAACTGTGAAGATCGATGTTAACGTAGTTTTTTGTAGCTCATTAGACATTATCAATACACTATCACAACACTTAAGATTGCACAATTAGAAGTCGCACGTATCTATCCTAATCGGTTTGTACTTAATTTTCCGTTACTAGAAACATTTAGAAATGTATACTGGACTGGAGTTCATTACAAAAATAAAACATGTACTCCACTTCCGCCAGGTTTGAAAGTTGTTCTTGCTTTGCTATGATGATGACGCAAGCGCAACGTATGTAGCGGCGTCATAGCTGCCATGTCGAGAAAATTTATTGCACGATAAATCATTTAGGTACTTGATTTTACAAAATTTCTGGTTATATATCGAAAAGTAATTAAATAGCCCTATTGATAATATTATTGCACGAAGTACAATATGTAAAAAAATCAAGTTATTACAATATCAACATTAAAACGGAAAAGTTTTGTCAAAGTGACGAAACCTTTTTGCACGATAAATCATTTACTTGATTTTACAAAAATTCTGGATATATATCGAAAAGTAATTAAATAGCCCTAATGATAATATTATTGCACGAAGTACAATATGTAAAAAAATCAAGTTATTACAATATCAACATTAAAACGGAAAAGTTTTGTCAAAGTGACGAAACCTTTTTGTCTTTTCGATATCCCTCGAGAACTGAAATATGTTTAGCAGCATAGAAGTATCTTCTATGTTTAGCAGCAATAGGTTATTGTACCAAGCAGTTAGACAATAGGTAGGAAGAGAAACATCAAAATATAACAAATTTTACTTAGGTACGTAAATCCAGTGGCAAAGCAAAATAAAATTTTCTTGTGATCCCACTTCTGACCTATTATCTCCTTTTATCTACATAGGTCAGAAATAGAAACGCAGCACATCACTTTAAACTTGTTTCCTTTATTCTCAGTACTATTTCGTAAATTATAACATTGAGTTCCGTTTTATCTGCCTGTTGGCAACCGTCTCGCGTCTGGCGCCTCGCCCGCCAGCCAGCCTCGTGGCGCGTCGCTCGATCACCCCACCAACAGTCGGGCGTGATTGGATTGCCTCTAATCTGTTTGGATATACCTAATTTTAATGTAAAACGACTCTTATAAGATTATTTAAATTAATTGGTTACTGCAAGGGAAGCTGTTATAGGGACATTTGTAAAGGGCAATGTGAGAAGTTACTTTTGCTTATTAGCTTTATGTGTGTGAATGTAAGTAAATTGTAAAAGTACCAAATTATTTAATATTATCATACACAATGTATTATTTTTAAGTCCCTACCTAACTAGATATTAAGTAGGTGCCTAAGTACTTATAGGTAGATACCTACATAACGTTTGAAAATACAGTGCATTGTACATAGGTAGACAGGTGATATAGAACTAATCTAGGTACCTAGTAAAAGTACCTATTTACTTATACCTACCTACTTAAGTTAGTAAATAAATGTTTTAGGTAAGTCGTTGACAGTTAAAAAAAAATTGTAAAACATTGAACACATTACTCATTCATGTTTGGAATAATTGTGATGTTAGTAGTCACTAGACATGTTAAGAGAGTCTCGAATGTCTGTTTAATATACATACAAGTTAGGAAGAGCACTTTCACGCACGTGTGAAGACCACATTTAGGAATTTATGTATGAATTGCAATCCTGCCCCATACATAGGCATAGGTATACGTATTACAAAGAAAAAAATAAAAAAGAAACATCTGTTCGCCATGTTGGTAATTATCAATTATCACAGCACAAGGCCAGGTTTTGAAATTCAAAACTCAGGGTCTGTGGCAAGCGACTTGTTTCTTTAAACTTTCAATTCAGTAAAGTAATAGTATATAAGCAAATTTCAGAATGGCGGACAGGTAAATTATTTCTTTGTAATCGAGCTATGTATAATGTATATGTTTTATATGTTATTTATATTTATACATATATTATCTGTGTCCTTGTATTTTGCGCCAATAGTTTAAAAAAACTTCACACGTTGCCTGTCTAAAATATTATATGACGTATAAAAAGTTATATCAAAAAGTAATGGCGTAAAATACAAGGCATTATTTTTGCATTCGAACACCAATATGTATCATCCTTAGAAATATATGGGGTCAGTACATAATAAAAGTACATAAGGAAGGATAAGATTTGTTCGTGTGATATAAATGGATTGAAAAAAGTATGTACGAAATTAACCTAAAATAGACAATTTAATTCAGCCTATTGTAATCTAAACTGTAGGCGATTTGTATGCCTTGAAATATAGCCGATAAATACAATAATCATTCAGTTAAGTCCTATTTAGATATGCTACTAATTTTTCAATTTAAAATTTGACATTGTAAAAAGAGACTTCAAATATACGGAATCTATATAAAATAGTACCGACACCCGATGGGGTAGGCGAGCTCTGGAGTGGAGACCGCGGCTCGGCAAGCGTAGTGTAGGGCGCCCTGCCACTAGGGGGAGCGAGGACATCATGAAGGTAGCAGGGAACAGGTGGAGACGAGAAGCACAAAGTCGGGCTGAGTGGCGTGCCTTGGGAGAGGCCTATGTCCAGAAGTGGACGACCGTGGGCTGATGATGATGATGATATAAAATAGTAGCATGTCGACTAATAGGTAAATAAAAACACTAAAATATGAATAAAAATACCGTAGCAAGAGCGTTATAATAGTTTTATATTCAGTAGAGTCAATGTAATTTTCATAAATTGTGAAAAATACTATTGATTGTATTCATATAGCTAACCATGGTAATTGATTATTCGTTAATTAACTATTATGTGACTTGTATTTTGTGTTGTGTTTTCTATTGAGTGAGTTTAAGACTGTTTATGAAGTTTGGGAGTGTTCATTTGAATTGAAATGAGGTTAGATTGGTACGAGTTGTAATGTGCAGTATTTTAAGCAATATTTGAAAACTAAGCGTTTTTAATTACCTACATTATAAAGAGCAAAGCATGAGAATACTGTTTGTTTAAACATTTTTTTCCCAGCAGTACAACTTTGTTTTATTTAAGTACATAATCTTGGAGCTCTTTAGCATTGTAACAACATATTTTCCAAAAATTGTATCAAATATTTGATAGGTTTTTTTATTTTTTTTTAACGCCCATTGCATTTATAATCATGTATACGAAACATACGTAACTATGAAAATTAATCTTTGGAGAAATATATTAGAGTACTTAGTGTTTTTCGCAGCAGAAAAACACTATCCAGAGTTTCATTTTCAATGGATTTCAGCAAAGTAACGCCTGATTCAATATCTTATAAGTAGATATTTATAATGCTTATAACTTTCCTGTAAATTATGCTGAACATTGCAACTTATATCGCCTAATGTGTTGGTTACTCATTAAAGATTGTCCGAGTTAAGTTTCAAAAGAGTTGTGTTTGAAGACAGTTGTCA